>CM057834.1:99717902-100042902 GCA_030068075.1 Paguma larvata
AGTTCACTGAAGTTCCGAAACGTTCATACGAAATAACTGACAATCCGGCATCAAGATGTCTAAGAATTCTTTCAATTTTGTTTCTGTTGTATGTTTGTCCTGCAAACAAAATGCTGTTTAATGATGTTGAGTTCATCATGACCTGTAAATATGAACAGGTAACAGGTAATGGGAAGCGATGGGGTTTTGGGGTGTTGGTGGGCATTCGGAGCCGACGGCCAAGAAAGAATTCTTGAAGACGGCTGCAAAAAGGTGGTTTTATTAAAGCACGTGGACAGGACCCGTGGGTGGAAAGAGCTTCACTGGGCTTTGGAGGAGTGACTGCTTATATACTGCAGAGTTGGGGGAGGTAAAGTCAAGACAAACTTTCTTAAAGGGATTTCCATATGCTAAAGAGGATTTACAGATTACCTGAAGCCTCGCTATTGTCAAGCTAAGGTTGTTTTCCACTCTAGCAAAGCATTATCATTAAAAGAGTAGGGGGTCCCTGGAGACTGAGCTATTGATGAGATATTTGTAAAGGGACAGAGACTATCAGTTTAACTCTTTGTTTTCTGTCCTCTCCTTTGCCCTTGGGCAGCCAGGAGCGCCTGAGGAATGTCACACACATCCGCACAGGCAGTGGGGGCTGGTCGCAGTGGCTTGTGCTGGCTCTCAGCTTGCTCTCTGGTTCCTCATCAGGAAGTTCAGGGAAGACCAGTCTCAGGACCTCTGTCCCCCTTCTGTCAGGAACCACCTCCGAGAACCCGGCCATGTTGTTGCCAGCTTGACCCCAGTTTTCACAGGTGGGGTTCCACACCCGAGGTTCTCAGAGGAGCCACACCCCTCTGGGGGAAATTTCTGGAAGACCTGCACATTTGATTCTTTTTCCAACCCCTCATTTGCCTTGTGCGGAAAGGTGACTCCTCTAGTAAAGCCTCGCCGTGGGGAGCCGGTGACAGATGGGCTTGTGTCCTCATCTCGGGGTGGACCCCACGAACAAAATCATTTGGGAATCAGACAGAGGTCTCCCTCTTCCCCAGTGTATTTCCACCATTTTCAACATTCTCCATCCCCTTTCTCTGCTCTGTTTTTCGTAATAGCAATGTCAGTATCTGACATTGTAACATACAGCTCTTTATTCGTACGTTTGTAGTCTTCTCAAATAGAATACACGCCTCAGGACACCAGGGGCTTGTGTTCGCTCAGGTCTGGACGTGGTGCACGGACACAGACAATGAGTCTTTCCTGCTCGTCTCTCCCATCCTTCCATGCAGAGCCTGATTGTGAGCCCTTCCTAGACAGAGCAACGGGGTCCTCTCCTTTGTTTTTGCAGAAACCAGAGCGAGTGGCCTGGGATCATGGGAGGGCAGCCTGGGAGCTTGGGGAAGGAGAGAAGAAAGTGGCGATTTCCTCAGTGGAAAGCAGCTCTTGATTCCCTGGGTGGCACCGGATGGGAGGGGAAGTCCCGGTGGCAGTGGTGGTGGCGAGTGGGGGGGGCAGCCCGGGTCAGAGCAGAGGCCAAGCCTCCACCAAACACTTGCAAAATAGGAAATTAATGTTTGAATTCTCGGAACCTATTTTTTCTCTGCGAGAGCTGCAGCTGCAACACATTTTAATTTGCATGCGAATGAACTACTTTTAAAAACCATCACAAAATCAATTATCCTTTTTTTTTTTTATAGCATGTATGTAAGGCACCATTTATCAAACCTACCATTAAAAGGAATGGAATTCAAACTAAAAAAACAAACCAGTCCCGAATTTGCTGTCGGAATGGGTAAATACCCCACCGTTGTGGTATTCGGGTTTGTTTACTACTGGTATGAAAAGCTGTGGCGTGAGTTCAGGGAAATATCCCTCCAGGGTCTCTCCGGGGTTCCTCTGGAGCCTTCCCATCGCGGCCCACACTCTCCTCCCTTTTCCCACTCTTCCACTCTCCTGCTAGGAAATCCCTCTTCCAGACAGTTCTGTCAACCCTGCTGCTTCAAGGAAGGAAAGTCTTGCTCTCAAGCAAGGACAAGAGTCGCCCACCACCTTGTGTTGGCCAACAGCCTTGCATGTTTGACACAGGACAGACCACTCGCTACGGCGAGGCCTGAAGCGGTGCCCTAATTCCATGGTGTAACTGACCGTTTGACACCTGAAACAGGGTCCTGAAGAAACAGCGTCACAGAGAGATAACCGCGGATGGAGGAGGGAGGTCAAGAGCGTAGGTCCGTGAGCGTGGAGGTGAGGCAGCGATTCCGTGCACTGCGGAGCAAGGTGAAGACCTGCGGGAGGCCGGGCGACGGAATAAATGAGCCGCTGCAAATGTGAGGCCCTTCAAGGACTTTGTTTCATTAGATGCTATTAGGAAGTCTACTTGGCTTTGAGGGTCTGGGGCACTTCATCCATGTTTTAAGTGAAATAGTAGAATTCTGTCTTCTGGAGTTACTATGGAAATAGGGCCGACTGATTGCCTTTCCACTTCTGTCCCTCATTAGCTTCGTGATGTGGAAGAAGCCACAGAGCTCCTTTAGCGCCTCCTTTGCTCATCTGTAGTAGAACGCCTTACGTGGCACACTTTAGAGAAATCTCCAATTTTCCAGTTGTACCACAGAGTGAATGGAAACGTGGCTTCAATTCTTCCCTTTCTTGTACAGTGTATCTTCACAATTCTTTCCACCAATGGGCTGAGTCCAATTCCCCACTTGTGCAGTGGCCAATGGGCCCCACTGTGGCCTGCTCTGACCAACACAATGTGGAGAAAGGGGTGGTGGGCTTGGTCCAGACCTAGACTCCAAGAGAATCTGCACGCTTTGCTTTCTCCCCTGGAAACCTGTCCAGGCTTCACGTCAGCGGGCCGGGTTGGAGCGTGGGACACACATGGAGCAGGGTCCTATCAGCCCAGCCAGGCCATCCTAAAGCAGGCGGCTGATCTATTCAGCACCCGTGCCGATCACAGATGCACAAGAGAGCCTATGACCTGGTGGCCACTGACTGTTAAGAAATAATAGGAGTGCCCCAGATGGCTCGGTTGTCAAGCGTCGGACTTTGGCTCGGGTCATGATCTCGCAGTTCATGAGTTCAAGCCCCACGTCGGGCTCTGTGCCAACAGCTCAGAGCCTGGAGCCTGCTTCAAATTCTGTGTCTGCCTCTCTCTCTCTGCCCCTTCCCTACTCGTGTTCTGTCTCTCTCTCTCACTCTCAAAAATAAATAAGAATTTTAAACAATTAAGAAGAAAAAGAAAAGAAATAATAGATGAGCAGCCAAGTCGCTAAGTTTGGGGCTGGTTACGCAACAATACCTTGCTGGTACAGGTGATGAGTATTTTTGACATTAGTTGGTATGTAGTTAGGATACATTTAATTTCAAAGAGGGATTCCTCCAACTACTCTGAAACTGACATCCATTCTTTCAGATTTGGCATTGTCATCACCCTATCCATCAAATGGAAAGCTAGATACATATTTGTTCTTCTAATAAGCTATTAGGTAGTTCCCATTCTAAGTTTGAGCATTTGAAGAAATTGGAGTAATGGGTATTTGACTTGTAGGTCACATATTTTAGTCCAGCTATTAGCCCAAACATCACAAAAAGTTTCTACATATTTGGAGCAAACTTTGGAAAATTGCCTATTCCTTTAAGTACTAGGTGAATTTCTCCTGCTCTGAATGAATTTGGGTGAATTTCATTATTGGCTGGGATCTAAGCAAAGGTTCCCTTACCCATGGTGACATCAAAGATCATGGTGCCAACATTATTATTTGAATGATGACTTTATTGCCTTTATAAAAATGATACATGCTCTCTATAAAACACTCAAGCAATTCAGAAAAGTAGAAAGAAAGTAATAAATCACCTCGCATCCTCAAAAACGTCCAGGTTGTCATTAATACCATTTCGGATATTTCCCCATGCAGATACATAAATAGAAGGATGAGGAAGATAAGGAGATGTCTAAATATAGGTTCAGACGATACATAATATATTTAATTTTAAAAGTATTACATTGAACAACCCTTGATTTTCTCAAGAGGAAAAAAAGCTACGGAAGAGTTCAAATTTAGATGAATATTCATTCATTCCTTAAGAACTAGTTTCTCTGTGTTTACTGAAAGCCTAAGGAACGCCAGAGGCTCAGACGCTGCTTACTCGTCACTCAGATCTTTTTGGCCTCACGTGTGCCCTGTTGCAGTTTTACATTGGCTAAGACCGATTTTATAAATAAATCCCCTGACAGTGAGTTACTATCTGCCGCGTAGTGCACTTCGACTCCCAGTCTGAGGATTCTCTGTGGGTGTCACCATATGATGCTACTCGGTGCATATATGACCCAGGAGTGGAGGGGAATTACCACCCAGGGGAAGATGTTTTGACCAGTGGAAAAAGAGGGCCAATATTAAATTATTCCTTATCTTCCCACTATCCCCAAGCAGGGGTGGTCTTGAGATGCAGTATATGTACTTCGTGGGGCCACATTCCCTTGAATCGGGCAAGAATTCACAACTGGCAATAACCAGCTTGAGGTCACATTTGTACACTGCCTCCCCTACCTTGCTACCTGATTGGATTCCTGCTTTAGCTCGCTGGAAGTATACTCTAGTAGCACATAAGCTCTGGCCTCGGGTTTTTTGTTTTTGTTTTTAAATGGTTATTTATTATTGTTGAAAGAGAGAGAGTGAGCAGAGAGAGAGGGGGCCAGAGGGTCTGAAGCGGGCTCTGTGCTGACAGCCGAGAGACTGGTGCAGGGCCCAAACCTACAAACCACGAGATCATGACCTGAGCCGAAGTTGGACACTTAGAACCTACTGAGCTGCTCAGGTGCCACTGTTTTTGTTTTGTTTTGTTTTGTTTTAATGTTGGATTCATTCTGTGATATTGGTGCCAGAACTGTCCCTAGGTCATTAGGAAAGCAGATCCTCAAAATGGTGTTTTTGGTATTTTTGAGCTTATTGGTAGCAGTCAGGACCTCCATGCTGGTGGTAAGAGGAATAGTGCTCACAATCCCAGGCAAGCAGTGGCATCACCTGTGGTTAACTGGCATAAGGTTCAGGTGGAAGAGAAGGCACTGGAATGTGTGGGGACTGTTAACACATAGTATTAGGGAAAGAATGTCTCTAAGAATTATGAAGCAGTCCAGGTTTGTTAACAGCATTGGAAGCATTTCAAAAAAGTAGATAATCGGCTCAGGGCATCAAAACGCTAACCTGAGACATGAGAGTGACACGTCGATGAAAGCTGAAGTTACCCCGGTAGCATCAGACTGGCAAGCTGTCACCTGCTGTAGTCTTAGGACAGAACGGTTGGAAACGGGGTCCAAAATCTCATTGTAAAGTGGCAGGGTGCAAAAGAGACCAAATGCACAGCCTCGACAAGTCAATGATAGGAAAATAGGGGGAACCCGAGACCCAAGATGACGACAGCTGGATGGATGAGCCTAAGGAACCTGAAATCCCAAATTCGACTTAAATATTCAGGATGCAAAAGCAGCATCTGCCTTATCGTCACAGAAAAGAAGCTTCTCCTTGCCTGAAGAATATAGCATGACTTCACCTGAAGCAAGGGGATACACGCTAACCACTGTTCTATGTTCTGGAGCAGCATTTGTACTTGCTGGTCTGGCTTGTGCTCAGGACGAATAAGGCTGGAGATAAATAGGTTATCCACTAAGAGGGATTACGAGAGCTTGGCTAGTTTTCCCAGTAGAAACCAGGGAAATGTGTGTGGGGGTGGATCTTGAGGATGCTGGACCACTGAGGTGGGATAAAAGCTGACTAGGGAAGAAACCAGGGACATGGGGCCACTTGCGACCTACAGGAGACAATACTCTGGCAAGGACATCTGTAGGTCGTCCAGTCATCTGGGGAGGTGGCCCCTTAAAGTTTGAAGATGGTAATATCCTACCGTAAATGAGATGAAGATGTTGACTTAGTATTGAGGAAGAATTAGAACATAAAGAGGAAAGGGAATTGTAGGATGGATTTATTATGGAAGATCTGAGAACCCACCACTGAAAACGTTTCCCGACAGGATCCAGAGGACATTTCTTCACTAAGGTAATAAGGAAACCATTTACAGGAAGGCACTTGGATTTTGTTCTCATTCAGCAAGAGCTGAGGTTGGAAAGTGCTGTCATGATAGTGGGCTCCATGGGATGAATGAGGCTGCCTCCAGAATTGCACAGACCTACTGGAAGCATTTATGGTCAGAGGCCAAGTGGCTATAGTTGCCATAATGGCTAAGAAGAGTGCTTTGACCTTCCAAGATCTCTTATGATGGTTAATAGAGTCAAAAGTCAGGACAGCACATAGTATTAGATCTTAATTGTAGGTCTTAACCCATATGGGGGGCCCAGAAGGAGCATGACCAGAAGTGAGTTAAAAGTAAGTCTGGGCCCATGAAATGAACTTGAAGCGTGTGCATTTTTGTGTCTCACAGGAGTACCCACCGGAGAGTGCTCACTACGGAGAAGCTACTAACACGACTTACCAAACAGGATGGTCTGTCTCACCCTTGGATGTCAGCCAGACTCCCTCTTTGACTACTCCTGAGCTTGCAAAATGGCCCCATGAGTATAGCAGAGATGGAGGCTTTCAGTTTTGTATGAAAGAACAGCCTGGGCGCCATACCACTAAGGCAAGTCGAGCTACTGTCACACCTGAATGCCCTGAACTGTCAATATCTGTGACTAATGCTGACCCCTTCCTTATATGGTGCCTTTTCTCCAGGAGCCATTGAGGGCAGATAAATCACATCAAGATCCTTCCATTCTGGAGGTGGCGGGAAATTTGCCTCTATGCTCACTCCAGATGCAGGTGTTCCGTTCCTTCTCTGCCACCAGCACCTTTATGTGAGATTTTCCAGAGTGCCTGATATTCCACGCAGCCTCACCACAGCCCAAGGGAGGGTTTATAGCAAGTGACACACAGCGACGAGCAGAAGCCAATGGGACCCACTGACCTTACCATGCATTTATCATCTAGAAACATCCAAACTTACAGAATGATAAAGTGTTAATCACTCTCTCCAGACATCTAACACTCAGGTCATTGCTTCTAAATGCTATTTCCCATTTTTATAGTCTAGAGCTTCTTGGAGAAATCACTTATGCTGGGTTTGGAGCAGGGCAAGCACCAGATGAGCCTGAAACCACCTTTTGTTCCAGAAAGTAAGGAAGTGCTCAGAGAAGAATGGGGCCATGTCATGACAACACTGGGGCTGTCACTGGTCAAACCTGCAGACTTTTGATCACTAAAAGAATATTAGTGCATAATCATAACCCACTATGACACAAGAATCCATGATCGGAAGAAGGAAGGAAGGTACTATTCTTTACAGTAAAATGCCAACTAATGAATGTAGGAGTGATGGAGTTAGGAGATCATCATTTCGTAAACATCACAGTATATCCTATGTTAGTTAAGAATTATCCGTGGATACTCAAATTAATTTGTGAGAATTTGATAAGTCAGAGAATATCGGTATCGTCTCCAAGCATTTATTTACAAACTACTTATTAATGACAAAAGGAAAAATCAGTCATATTCTATGGTAAAGACCTTGAAGACACTCCTTTTGCCAAAAGTGCAAAGTTAACATCCCTCAAAACGGAACGAACCGAGACAGCACAACAGCACATGATGATGGCTCCAAATGAGAGGCAATGAGAAAGACCCGTGTCTCTCACGTTGCATGTTTCCCGAAAGTGGACCGCTTGGATCAAATCATGAGGAGATCTCATAAAAACGCAAGTTGGAGGGCATTCTAACTGGCCCGTTAGCTTCAAAGATGACGATGTTACGAAAGACAATGACAGGTGTGGGGACCACTCCCATTAAAGATTTAGGAGACAGGAAAATGAAATACAGCGTGTGATGCTGGTTCGGATCCCAGACTAGAAAAGAGTTCCAGTAGAGCACCCTGTTGGGACCGGTGGGTAAATCCGAATGAGGTCTATGGGCCTTCTTTCTCTTATTCTCCCAGATTTTCTGTAAATTGGAAATGATTTCAAGGTGAAAAGCTACAAAGAACCTAACTCACTCCAACACAGGAACGTGGGTTTGGGGAAGTGTCTTAGAGGATAGGGGTTATACTGAACCACAGGCGGGCCTTCGTGTTTTGGAGGAAGAAATGCCTTTTGGGTTCCCACGCTGGTCCCGGGATTTGGGTCTAACGCTCAGGTCGGATAGACTCAGCGGATGTCCCAGGTTGACTGCAGTGTTCAAACCGAGTTCCTCTTCTCTCTGAGTTTGTTACATTTGGACCTAAGGATTATTTATGTTTGATCAGATCATTGATGGTTTTAACGAAGACTTTTGTATATATTCTGTAAAGTGTTTTGTTTTAGATTTTCAGGAGCCAGGGCAATCCAGAAGCTTAGTGTGCCACCTTAGCAGATATGGAAGTCCCTTCCCGCTGCTTTCTGGCACCGAGTGTTGCCGCGGAGGAACTGACACCAACTTGTTTCAGTTATTCCCCTTTTCCTTTTGAAAAAGGTTTTCACTGCTGGATGCCTAAAAGGAAGTCAATTTTTTAATCCTTCAAGCTCAAAAATTTGTTTAGAATACATCAACATCTTCTTATATAAAGTATGCTTCTTTAATTTTTTAATCTGCAGGTTTCGCTTCTTTATTTCAAGAAAATTTACCTGTGAATTCTCTAAGGACTTTTTCAACTTTTGTTGTTGTTGGATCAGCTAGGCAATCCTCACATTAGACTGTATTTTTTCTCTCTTTCCTGGTTAGCGTTTACCCTAAAATTTTGATACTTTTCTCTGCAGCTGTGCATTCATGATTGTGTCTTTTCCTTTCTCTGTCCAGTTAATTGGATTTTCAATCATGTCTATTTTTTCCTTGATACATAAAATGTGTTATTAGGAAGCACACATATATACACTTTATTATATAACTAGTTTATTGATTGGAAATGTAATGACATATTTTGTGTTCTTATTTTACTTCCTTTGCTCTATAATTTCTCTTTTCATCATATTTTTATACTTTATCATTTAATTACATAATCTATATGCTTGATCCCTTAATCTGTGATTTTTAAATTTTATTGACTTTCTATTAAGTCAAAATTTTCTATGTTTTATTAAATATTTCTATTCTCTCTTTTCTTATTTTAAATTTTTAAACATTTATTCATTTCTGAGACAGAGTGCGAGCAGGGGAGGGGCAGAGAGAGAGGGAGACATAGAATCTGAAGCAGGCTCCAGGCTCTGAGCTGTCAGCATGGAGCCGATGTGGGGCTCGAACTCACAGACTGTGAGATCATGACCTGAGCTAAAATCAGATGCTCAACTGACTAAGCCACTCAAGCTCCCCTCTTTTCTGTTTCTATATTTTATTATATCTCTATTGTTATAATCATTCCTGCCATATTTTCTCTGGATTACACATTTTTTCCAGAATTAATCCCCCCAGGCTTTTCTTACAGAAATCTATTATTTAATTTTAATTAATTTTTCAAGTTTTTATTTAAATTCTAGTTAGTTACCATATAGTGTAATTTTGGTAATTCAGGAATAGAATTTAATGACGCATCGCTTACATAGAACACCCTGTGCTCATCACAACAAGTGCCCTCCTTAACGCCCATCACCCATTTAGCCCACTTCTCACCCATCTCCCTCCATCAGCTCTGTGTGTTTTCTATTGTTAAGAGTCTCTTATATCTGCCTCCCTTTCTGTTTTTATCTTCTTTTATTTTTCCTTCCCTTCCCCTGTGTTCATCTGTATTGTTTCTTAAGTTCCACATATAAGTGAAATCCAATGGTATTTGTCTTTCTCTGACTTATTTTGCTTAGCATAATATATTCTAGGTCCACCGACATTGTTGCAAGTGGCAAGATGAATCGATGGGGTATACACACACACACACACACACACACACACACACACACACACACAAGAATATTAGTCATAAAAAAGAAAGAATTAATTCTTTTTTTTCTTTTATAGGCCATAATCCTTTATTTGCCATGATTCCTTCCTCTTCCTCCTCCCCTTGCTCCTTCTCTCAGCCTCTCTCACTTATTTTGGCCATAGTTTGGCCAGATAATAGCATTTGTTTTCATTTTCTGCATACTTACTATAGGTCACATTGTCCAAAACTTTCTAGAGTCTAGTGTGGTGAACATCATCACACCCTGACAATTTTTACCTTAGCTTGGACCAGATCTATTCTCAACAAACATAATAAAAATACCTGGGAATAAACTTAACCAAAGAAGCAAAAGACCTGTACTCCCCAAACTATAGAACATTGATGAAAGAAACTGATTATGGCACAAAGAGATGGAAAGACATTCTATGCTAATGGATTGGAAGAACTAATATTGTTAAATTGTCTATACTACCCAAAGCAATCCACACCTTTAATGCAATCCCTTTCAAAATACTAAAAAGCATATTTCACAGAACTAGAACAAATGATCATAAAATCTGTATGGCACCACAAAAGACTCCGAATAGCCAAGCAGTCTTGAGAAAGAAGAACAAAGATGGAGGCATCACAATCCAGATTTTAAGATATACTATAAAGCTACAGTAATCAAAACAGTTTGGGACTGGCACAAAAATGGACACATAGATCAACGGAACAGAATTAAAAGCCTAGAAATGAACCCACAACTATCTGGTCAATTAATGTTCAACAAAGCAGGAAAGAATATCCATGGGAACAAGACAGTCTTTTAAAAAAATGGTGTCGGGAAAACTGGACAGTAACATCCAAAAGAATGATGCTGGACTATTTTCATATACCACACACAATAATAAACTCAAAATGGATTCAGGAACTAAATGTGTGATGCAAAACCATAAAAATCCTAAAAGAGTGCATAGGCAATAATTTCTCTGACATCTGCTATAGCGATATCTTTCTAGACATGTTTCCTGAGGCAAGGGAAACAAAAGCAAAAATAAACTACTGGAACTACATCAAAACGAAAAGCTTCTGCATGGTGAAGGAAACAACCAACAACACTAAAAGACAATCTACTGAATGGGAGAAGATGTTTACAGGTGATATATCCGATAAAGGGGGAGTATCTAAAATATATGAAGAAATTACACACTCAACACCAAAACAAACAAACAAACAAAAACACACAACAACAACTAAAAAATGGCAGAAGACATGAACAAACACTTCTCCAAAGAAGACATACAGGTGCCCAACAGACACATGAAAAGATGTTCAACACTATTCATCATTAGGGAAATGCAAATCGAAACCACAATGAAGTATCACCTCACACCTGTCACAATGGCTGAAATCAAAAACACAAGAGACAGCAAGTGTTGGTGAAGATGTAGAGAAAAAGGAATCCTCGTGCACTATTGGTGGGAATCCGAACTGGTGTAGCCACTGTGGAAGACAGTATGGGGCTTCCTCAAGGTGTTAAAAACCAAACTACCCTATGATCTAGCAATAGCACTATTAGGTGTTTACCCAAAGAAAACGAAAACACCAATTCAAACAATATATACACCCCTTGTTTATTGCAGCATTGTTTATAATAGGCAAATTATGGAAGTAGCCAAATGTCTATTCATTGACGAATGGATAAAGACGATGTGTGATATATATGTGTATGTGTATGCATATATATACATATATGTATATGTGTGTATGCATATACATATGTATACATATATATGTATACGTGTATATGGATATATACACATGTGTATGCATACATATATACAATGCAATATTATTCATCCATAAAAAAGAATGAAATCTTGCCACGTGCAATGACATGGATGGAGCTAGGGAGTATAATGCTGGTAAAATAAGTCAGTCAGAGAAAGAAAAATCCATATGATTTCACTCATAGGTGGAATTTAAGAAACACAACAAACTGATGGTTGCCAGAGGGGGGTGGGGGGGATGGGGAAATAGGTGATGGGGATTAGGAGTGCACCTGTTGTCACGAGCACTGAGTAATATATGGAACTGTTGAATCACTATATTGTCCACCTGAAACTAACATAACACTGTGTTAATTTTACTAGAATTAAAATTAAAACGGAGAAAAAAATTGGACCAGATCCTCTTCCTCTTTCAACAAACTATAGTTAAAGGCTGACTATGGCTTTCCAGATACTCTTCTGGAGCCTAAAGGGTCTGCCGTGAGGGAGACAGAAGCTTTTTTAAGGGGAAGGTGTTGTTTTTCTCTCTCTCATCCCTCTCCCAGACGGACAAACGTCTCCTGGTGCACACAGCAGACAGACTTCTCTGACCTTCTTTTCAATGAGGACTCGAGGACTTGTCTCTGGGCCCCGTCATTGGGCTGCGCAGAATCCCGCTGAGTCAGTTTCGTGAGAATCCCACACCCCTGATACTTGACCAAGGTCCGCACTCCCCAGCTCCGATTTCTAAGTCCTTCGCTGCCTCTGCAAGGTTCCTGTTAGGGCAACTTAGCAAGAATCCCTCTACCTTTAATGTCTGCCTTAGTGATTTTCCATCCCCCTCCTCCCGACCGGCCTGCTCCTTGGCTGTAAATCCCTACATGTCCTTGTGTGTTTGGGGTTGAACAAAACTCTGTAGTGCAATAGTCTTGGAATAGTCTTCCTTACATTTAGCAAGTGTCAGAACAACATCTGGAACAAGACACACTATTTATTTTACTACTGATTAGTGTGTGCCCGCATCTCCTGCTAGAGGGTCGTAAAGGTGGTTTGTGCTCGATCCCAGCCCTCTGCTTCCTGACCCTGGGATGGTGCCTGAGCCACTGTATGCTCTGTTAACAATCGCTGAATTTACATGTGAGTAAATGAATGTAACAACCTACGTTACTTTATTTTACTGAAGCTGGATTTTACTTAAACCTTAGTCTATCTTACTCCTTCTGAGCTGAGAAATAGTGAGAAAATCCAAATGAGTACCTTTCGTTTTTAGAAGTTTTTTTTTAAGTTTATTTACTTTTGAGAGAGAGAGAGAGAGAGAGAGAGAGAGAGAGAGAGAGACCAGAGGATGGAGAGAGAGAGAGAGAAAAAATCCCAAGCAGGCCGGCACTGTCAGCACGAGATCATGATCTGAGCCAAAATCAAGAGTTGGAGACTTAACCAACTGAGCCACCGAGATGCCCCCAAATGAGGGCGTTTAATATAGTTAGTATCAATAAATGTTTAATATAGTTAGTATCAATAAATGTTCAGTATCAAAAATAATAATGATAAGTAGCCTTGTTCTTCCAAATCAAATTAGGGCTCTGTGAACTGGTGTGTCCTCGAGTCCCCTCCCTCCTCTCTAGCTGTCCCAGGGGTAAGCCGCAGTTCTAATTTTCTCCTTGAATTTTTGTAAAGGGCTGCTCCCAGTTGTAAGTTACCAGGGAGAATTTTTAAGATTTTTGACTCATGCTTCCTCATTTCTGCTCCTAAGGTGAGGGTGGGGTGGGGGCAAAGTGTGGGGCTACACTGAGCCACATTTAATCTATTTCTTTATTGTTTCTCTTTTCTCTTTCCTTCTTCCTCTTTTTTCTCTCTTCTTTCCTTCTTTCCTTCCTTCCTTCCTTCCTTCCTTCCTTTCCTTCCTTCCTTTCCTTTCTTTTCCTTTCCTCTCTTTCACTGCCCTTCTATAAGGAAGATTATACCTAGGTTATGTATCGTACATTATGTTGGATCTCTTTCGTACTTGCTTGTTGATGTTGAATTTTTTACTTATTTATCCACACTCGTGAGAGGGAGATGGTGAGACCTGGTTTTATTCTGCCATCTTCACTAGGTCTTGTGAGCATTCTTTTGCACGTGCTATCATATTTATTATCCCCAAAGGACTCATTGCTGTGATATAACTTCATAATACAACCAACTTAACATGTACTGACCACTTAGTCCACCCCACGCTTTGGACACCGTACTGGGCATATGGAGTGACTGAGATACTCTGTCCTGTGTGCTGGACATGTGGCCACAGTCAAGGTCAAGGCAAAGTCTGTGAAGGCTGGCAGGAGAGAAGAGATGAGGGTTCTGTTGGATCTGGATGCCAAGCTGCTGGGCAGCGAGACGAGGGCTTAGTTCCCGGGGGAGCGGGAGGTCTGGTCTCCCTCTGTCACAGCGGCTTGTCCACCGAGCCGGGGTGGAGACAATGACTCAAGACCGCGCTAACTAAAAGTAGTTCCTTCTAAAAACAACGAATCCTCCTAAAGTCTTAACAACAGTGAGTTGGAAGAGGGTAATGCCGTGAGGGCAGGGGAAAGAGCTAGTCTGTTTATGCGGCTAGTGGAGCTATGAACTGCTTCAGTAGTTTTGGAAAATAACTTGACAGAACCTTACATTAAAGTAAAAATACACTCGCATCTTGACACTGAGAAGTACTCGTGGGGACTCCATCTTACTGAAACAATAGCATTAGGTTATGAGAATATGTAAATAGAGGTGTTCACTGAAGCATTATTGATGGTGGTGACAAAACAGAGAAGCTGGGACATGAGATTAATGACCTTGGTGCATCAATGTATGGAGTACTACGCAGGAATATGGTATAGCGTTAATTGAAAAAAAGGCAATTTGTTGAGAAATGCGCATGAATTAAAAAGAAATCTGTATATTTTGAGTGTGTGTGTGTGTGTGTGTGTGTGTGTGTTCTGCTTGTGTGGCTGTGTGCACTTGTGCGAGTACAGGCGGCAGCACAGGAGGGTGTTTGCTAAAGTTGTAATGTTACATCGATGACCTTGGAAGAGGGGCCGGGTAGGGGAGGCGAGGTGGAGAACCGGTTGACTTTTACCATGTGGTGAATTGTTGAGTTAACGTGTTACAACAAGTAGCATGCATTGCTTTTGCAGCTTGAAAGGAAAACCCAACAAAGGATTCAAAGAACAATAATAGTTGGTGGCCTAGGGGACAACTATGGAAGAACCGGGGCTTGGGAGTCCCTTTACCCAACTGGCACGTCCAAGCGCAGCTGGCATCAAGAGTGTGGTGGGCTCGGTGTCCTTCGGGGAGGAGAGGTCTGGAATCGGGGCTCCCACATGGAGGCCACCATCCAGTGGGGGACACCATCACTGGTACTGGTGCGTGTTCTGTGACAGCCACTCTGTGCTCTGAGAACCCACCGCTCTCCTGTAGAAGCTGAGGGAGGGTTCTGGGCGCCGAGGAGGGAGGAGGATGCGGGCCTTCATCCATCGGCTTCAACACAGTGCTTCGCCAAGCCTCTTAAACAATTTCCATTTCTAGAGCATACGAATATGACTTTGCTTGTTCCTGGGCAAAATCCATCCAAGAAAATGGATGCGCCCGGCATATGCAAGGCATTCAATAAGCATTGTTTCACTAACCGGTGTGGAGCAGGTTCATAAACGAAGGAAGATTCCTCCATTCCCCATTTAGGTGACTTACTCCTGGAATCACTGTATCTAAACGGGGGCCTCATCTCCAACAGTTTCATGGAAAAGACTGAATATTATCCATAGCATATTTTCTCTCTTAAGAAAAAAAAAACCAATTTGCATGTCTAAGTAAATTATAGGGATCTATTCTAAAGCCTCTTTAAAAATACAAACACCATGCATAATTCGTGCCTAAGCTGGAGGCTCCCGGCTCGACTGGGAACAGTCTGGGGAAGGAAACGAGAACGGCTCTGAACTCCTGACTCCCCTGCACAGAAGTCTCGATGCTGTTTTGTGGTGCAACAACCTTTAAAGATGCCTGAGCGAAAATCCAAAGAATCCCTCCCAAACCCGCGGGTTTATGGTTTCTGTTTAGATCAGGAAGAACTACAGGCAAGAGAATTCATTCCTTCAGGGATCTCTCCGTGTATGTCACGGTCTGCCCACCGTGTGAAACAAACAAACAGAAACACCAGCCATTTTGCTTGTACCGAGTACAAGTGCAATAATACAGGTGAGGGTGTGATGAAACCAACCCCGCCTCCTGCCTCCTAACTTAACACACATTCCATTGAAGCATCGTTTTTCCTTTAAATCATGATTTATAAAATAACTATACCAAAGATGTCACCTACATTGGACCTGAAAAAGCTATGGCTATTTTTTTTTAATTTTTTACTTTTTTTATTTTAGAGAGAGAGAGGGGGAGTGGGGAAGAGGGGTATCGGGGGGAGAGAAGGGGGAGAGAGAGAAAGAGAAAGAGAGAGAGAGGGAGAGAATCTTAAGCAGGCTCCACGTTCAACACAGAGCCCAACATGGGGCTCGATCCCATGACCCTGGAATCAGGATGTGAGCCGAAATCAAGAACCGGACAGTCTACCTACTGAGCCACCCAGGCACCCCAATAAAGCTATTTTTAAAAGATAATTTATTTAAACATCTTCACGAAAAAGAATAATGAGCTTATCAAAATAAAATGCTGAGAACCACGTCGTCCCGTGTATTCTGCAGACTCCCCGAGGGACGGAGCGAGAGCTTTCTCTGAGGTGTAGTGGCTGTTACCATCCCAGCACCCCTAGCGGGTAGGCACACAGGGTAGTAAAAACCATATATGAGACGTGATTCTTGTGCTCAAGAAGCTTATGCTCTCAGAGAGATTTCGTTCTCGTTCTAAGAGAATGCATACTTTCCTCTTTTCTTTCAGATAAGTATGTAGCGACCATCCATCGGCATTTAGGCAGCCAGTACTTTCTCCCAGGAAAAATTAACACTTTGGTTCAGCTGCGTCAGTTCTGGCCTCACGCTCCGTCTGCCTGTGGGATGGGGATGGGCACCTGTGAGTCGTGACGGTCCAGGCACCCGGCTGCGTCTCAGAATGACGAAGACAACACTGCACGGGCAGTCGTCAAAGCTTCCTTGGCGACCCTAGGGTGCAGCTTAAGGCTGTGAACCATCAGCCTGAGTCCTGGGGCCGTGACAGCTGGGTCAGATGGCCCCCCTCTCAGGCTATCAAGTAGGATCTGGAAACACCATTCTGCCCTGTGTCTTGTAGTTTTCTCAGAGGTACAATAATTTTGCTTTTCCATATTCTAAATTTAAGTCTCTAACGGCATAGTCGCATCGAAAGATCTACCCGCATTTAGAGATAATAATTAAGAGAATGAACGGAATAGATAGTACCTAGAATGGAGGTTGTATCATGAAGCCTCACAAAGAGCCTGAAAAGGGGGGTTTGATCAACACTTCCATTTTATAGCTGAGGACACTGGGGCTCAGGGACCTCCCCCTGTCGCCAAGATTACAGGATTAGTGAGTGAAGATTTGGGACTCAAACTACTATTTGCTTGACTTAAAGTCCTGTGTCTTTCCCGTGTGTGGAAATCAGAGGAGAAATCAGGTCTGGAGATACAGCTTTGCGGTTATTTCATGAAAGTGACAAGTGGCATGATTTGTAGGTGAACAATTATGGAGACAGAGTCAAGAGTAGAGCTGGGAGTCAGCCCTCCCGTCAGAGGAAAGGAATTTGGATCCAAGGTCTGGATTCAGCCTTGTTCACTGACAGTTACAGTTGAGCACGCACGTCATTGCTGGTGACGTCCGTGATTCGGAGCCCTCTGTGACCCCTTTTGTTGGGAGCCATTTGGGGCTCACAGGTTGAGTAGTAACCTTAAAGTTGCATCCTGGGGATGGGTTGCACCTCCCCCATTGTAGTTGGAAGTATAGTCCTCAAAACAACGCCCTGATTTCTCCTGTTTACAGATAATTAACATTTAAGGCCTTAAAGGAAACACCCTGTTCTCTCCCCCCACCCTACATTTATATGTTAATTATCCTGAAACCAACATACAAGATTAAGGAAGTTGCCACCTTACTGGTAAAAATGGATTATTGTTAAAGAGATCAAACTATGGAATGTCATTCATTGTTGTAATATAACTCACTACCTTTTAAATAAAGACACTGAGACCAGCAGGGCAGAGATGCCAGAATAGAGACACCAGAATGGCGGAGACGCCAGAATTGCCAGGGCTGCCTGCTTGGTCATCAGATTCCATCTCACTCGTGGCTCTCTCACCTCATTTCGCCTAACCGTTCGTCCTTCGTGGACCCCTAGATTCGCCGGAACAAGGAACGACTCCGGCACCCTTTGCCTTGGGTGGCTTTGTAAGAACAGTATCGCTCGAACGGCCACATAGAGCCCAAGTCTCAGGAGAGTCCCCTGCTTTTCGCTGCTTGTCATTCAAGTGTCAAAGCTCTCCGCCTTTGGGAGCTGCAATAGCCCATCACGCATCGCTTACCAGGTCACCAGGCTGTCCGTCTAATGAGCTGGTGCAGCAGGATTCCACCCTCGAGGCCTGAATTGTTGCTGTGTGATGTTGGGCAAGCCCTTTAACATCCCTGGGTTTCAGTGTCCTTGTCTTTTTTTTTTTTAATGTTTATTTATTTATTTTGAGAGAGAGCAGGGGAGGAGCGGAGAGAGAGGGAGAGAGAGAATCCTAAGCAGGCTCTGCCCCATCAGCACAGAGCCCGACGTGGAGCTCGATCCCACAAACCGTGAGATCATGACCCGAGCCAAAACCAAGAGGCAGACGCTTACCCGACCGAATCAGCCAGGAGTCCCAATTCCTTGTCTTTTAGCTAAGAATTTTGGACCAGATGCTATCCGACACTAGACGATGTAAGCGGGTTTTCATTTTGCTGCTACACCTTCAGCCAAGTGGCCTTCTCCCCATCAGGGCACATGATCAGCGCGGTAAGAGAAGACGTGGCAGAGAAGGAAAGATCAGTAATAACACTGAGCCACCTTCGAGCTCGCTGCCGGCAGCAGGACCGGAGCCCGATGCCCAGGTGACGGGAGGCCACGCGCCAGGGCTCACTTCCCTGAGTCATCTCAGAGGCCTCGGGCGGCAGATTTGCAGGTGGCAGAGAGCCTGGGCCCGCCGTCGGGAGCCTTACGTCAGGGATGGGCAACTGGATGGTTCTTCACGTTGGATTCTCTCGTGCGCGTAAGAAATAGGAGTGTCTTATTTCAAATCCTCACACAGGAGCATAACCTCCGCGGTAGATTTTCAAAGCAACAGACCCGTCCTGCGGTCTTGGTCTGTTTGCTTCTTCTCTCTCTGCCACCATTTCCTTAGTTCCAAGATGGCTTTGTGATGATCTGCCGCGTGGCACTCTTGGGACAAATCACGATGTGTCGATTGCAGCATCGGAGAAGGCGAGGTGCTTAATAAGTGACCAGCATTTCATGCTCACTTCTCAGTAGAGAGTGTGGTGTGTGCAGAGCGCCAGGCACAAGGGGGCCCCGGGGCCAGCGTGTACCTCCCGCGCCCCATCTTCCCCGAGGACTACGGCTCGGTTCATCTCCTCCGTTACAGAATTCTACAGGACATCATTTTTGTTCCACGCAATTAAGCACTTAATTAAATACTTTTTCGAGCTGTTAAAATTGTTTCGTGAGTGTAGATTACGTGCGATATCGCTGGCCCTCTCTCTCGGCATTGTAGGGTTTTAAGGAGATCAGAACACATTACACAGGACGCATGCAGTTGACAGATCCTTGTAGAAACACCAAGAAAAACAAGAGTAGAGCCCGATACCAGGCTGCCTCCATCTTCCAGCAGTGGTGCTATCATTCTGGAAAGCAAGGCAGGGGGAGCAAAGGCTTCCAGAGGAAGGTAGACTTGATTAGTCTTCACAGATATGGAAAAAAACAGCCACATATTCCTGGGAGCGGCACCAGCGAAGGGTCCGGGGTAGGCTCTCGCTTGCTCCCCAAGAGGCCGGAGGCTGGCAGTGCTGAGCCTGCAGCCAGCCTTTCTGTGCCGAGTCGCCGGAGGCGTGGGGAGAGAAGTGCATAGTCTAATGACCTCTTCCGCTGTCCCGAATTTAAATCTCATCTGGGGTCAAGATTTGATTCTGCTGCTGGATGTGAGAGCCAGGAGCAAAGTGTGTTCCTGGCTCTCTCTGCCGAGGCCAGCTTCCTGTTTCCTCTGCTCCTGGCCGGGGATGCAGCCTGCCCTGGCCGCCGCCCAGAGTTGTTCCGAGGACAGGGTGGGATAACAGACACAGAGAACACGCTGAAGAAAACTACAAGTGCTCCAGGGTGAAGATGGCTTTTCTTTGCCACGGAAACCGCGCCTCTCCCCAAAGTAGGAGCCGTGGCTCTTCAAGCTCATGAGGGGGTCAGGCTTAATTGGAAATCAGGCCATGACGCTGCCTTCTGGAAACCTCCCTGGGTAATCAGCCGAAAGAACAGCAACTACCCCAGGAGGCCACTTGGCAAGGCCTCCATCCGCGGGGGGACGCTGACATTCCCCCGAGACAGACTGTCACCCAGACGGGGTGTTACACTTTCTCTTTGCTCTTCCCACCAGGGCAGATCTAATTTCTCTCTCGGTTGTGGTCTGAAGCGTTAAAGCGAGTCAGTCCGACTTTGTAGGGAGACAGAATTCGAACCTGATAGTGAATCACGTCCCATTAAGCCGACCGAGGTTTCACTTTTCTTCAGTTCAAGGTGACAGGAAGCCAAGGGTGAGACACAGACTCACAGCCACGACAGAGCCCGAAGATGCGTCGACGGGCTTCGTGTCTCCGTCGTCGGCCCAGAAACTTCTGACAGCGAATGGTGCTTCCTTTCCTGGCCGCCATGGGTGAAAGGGAGAACGAGAACCCCCACCCGCTAGCTACTTAATAGATTTGTGCCACAGGTCTGATCATATGTACTGCAAACGTCTTGCCTTTCTCTAAAGAGACACGTCGGAAGGTAAGTTTGTGCTTTTGTGGATTTGAGAAACACCGTGTTTGGTATCTCTGGGGTTCCTCAGAAACTCCTCAATCCCACAATGCTCCCCTCTGGCTCGGAGTGGGGGTGGGGTGTTTGTGCCAGACTCCGTCAGTCTTTCCTTCCTCTGTGTTAAGAAAACGACTTGTTGGGGCGCCTGGGTGGCTCCGCAGGTTAAGCAGCCAACTTTGGCTCAGGTCATGATCTCACAGTTCGTGAGTTCGAGCCCCGCGTCGGGCTCTGTGCTGACAGCTCAGAGCCTGGAGCCTGCTTCGGATTCTGTGTCTCCCTCTCTTTCTGCCCCTCTCCTGTTCGTGCTCTGTCTCTCTCTCTCTCTCTCTCTCTCTCTCTCAAAAATAAATAAAACATTTAAAAAAGAAAGAGAAAACCGCTTGCGGATTTGGGGGACTCTCTGCAAGAGTGGAAACCTT
Organism: Paguma larvata; assembly: GCA_030068075.1. NCBI lineage: Eukaryota > Metazoa > Chordata > Mammalia > Carnivora > Viverridae > Paguma > Paguma larvata. The sequence continues at coordinate 99,738,922 of CM057834.1, forward strand.
TCCTGCGCTGAAAACAGCCGCCCTCCTCTAGCACGTGCTCTGGCCCCAGGGAGAAACTGAGTCTTTTCCCTTTAAGTCAGACGGGCCCCTCGACAGCACTCCGCGCCCCCCCCCCATGTCTCTCTGGCCCAGGAGTAAGATGACAGTAAGGGGCAGGGCCCCAGGGGAGTCACTGCCACCAGCATGTCAGTTGCCGAATCTCTCAGAGAACTTGGTTGTCCACTCCTCCCTACCCCCCGCCCCTCACCCCTTCTTGTCTTTGCTCATTTTTTTAAGATGTGCATGTGTTGGGGGGACAGAACTTCACAGAGCGCTCGGGACAACTGTGCTCTCTTCCTTGGATGCTTCTTACTGGCAATACTGAAAAGCTAGCTTGGTTTTAAAAGAATTAGAAATCCTGCAGCGTGTCCCCAAGCCCACTGCACCCAGGGCTGGGCTTAGCTTTCCCCTGGCATCCACGCACCTTCCCACGCTGCCCTGAACTCGGCCTTCCTTCTCCTCCCCTCTCTGATTTTCAGTGGAACTCTGCCAGGTACCGGCACGTGCCCTGCTGTGTGGGTGGCCTGCCCGTTGCCCCCCGTGCGTCCCCAGGGGCGGTGGCCCGACTTGGTCTGGCCCCCGCGCAAGGCTGAGCGCAGAGGCCGCTTTTAAACCGGCTGCGACCTCTTGATGGGCAGGATCCCGTTTGCATCGCCGAGTCATTATTTTGCCTTCAGAACGTCCCGCTCCCTCTCGTCCTCCCTCGACTACAGGTCTGAGAGTGGAGGCTGCGTGGTTATCACGGAGGCCGTCCGCCACCCCAGCCTCAGTATGTCTTCGCGCATCTCGCCAAGTCCCTGCAGTGCCTCGTGTTTGGCTGACTTGTCAGGCTGGGCCTATGTATTCGCATTTTCAGGCTGCTTTGGGTTGCACACCCGGGGCCTCTAAGGTGGGGTAAGAAGAAGTGAAGAGAAGCCAGAAGCTGGAAAAGAGGCAGGTCTTACCCTCTGGCAAGGCCCACGGAAATGCAGGCACTCTCCCTGGGGGTGAGGTGCTCACTGGACACTTGCGGAAGGAAGGCAGGCCAGCAAGTCAGTCATGAGCCGTGTCCAACCAGGTGCCCAGCCACGTGCCCGGATTGCACGTTCTGTCCCTTCAGAACAGACAGAAACCCCCACGCAGAATCCTATGGTAGCACTGGCTAAATTGTGCCTCCGAGGAGCTCAGAGAACCGACCGTTCTCAGTCGACAGGGACCAGGGAAACTCTGAACGAGGTGCCAATGGGGGATTAACAGAAAGCCAAGAAACAGGCCCTGCTGGGGCCGGAAACAGGACGGAGGGAAGGGAAGGAGAGATGGAAATCGGAGAGAGGAACGAGGAGCCGGAGAAGAGAAGGAGAGGGTCTCGTCCCTCCCTTCTGTGTCCCGCTTTGACTCTGCGGATTTATGTGTATGTCACGGGGCTAACTGGGAGTCCTGAGAAGTGAGAGGAGTCCATCCAGTAGATTCTCCTTTTTATGGCTGCCAAGCGGAGGGGGGAAGTTTCCAGAAACAAGAATTAAACCCAAAGTTGATTTTCCTGTTAGGCTCCATCCCCCGCCGGAGGATTCGAGAGAAAGTACAGGTACACTGAGGGCCGGAGGCCCAGCAAATATGCCCTCCTCCCCCGGACAGCCCTGCGCGGAAACGACGCTGGCTCTGAGCCCTGACACACTTTGCTTCTTTCTGAACACTTCCCAGATTTATTTTCTTTGTCCTTCACTCGCTCACGAGTAACAATAGCACCGACAGCACGTACTATATGTGCTGACCACACTGGCCCCACAGTTTAGACACGAAAACTAAATGGGCAGAGAACTTCTACCACAGGGCGTTCTCGTGTGAACGTACGAGATTTCGGATCTTCGGCCTCCTGGCGTTAGAAACAGAATGTGATTTGTCTTCCTTCGCGTTGGCAGCGATCAGAATTAAATGTCCTCTCCATCCTTCCTTTATCTCCCAAACCCTAAGTACTAAATGAGATTAATATATATTAATGTCATATAGGGTAGCTATTTAATGCGTATTTAATGTGGGTCATGAATAAAAAATATTTTGGTCCACCCCAGAGAAGTCTGCATTTTAATTGTAGTCCTCTAGTGGAGAGCCAGTCATTTCCCCCTCCAGGGCGAGGGTGCAGGGGGTTTCCAAGGCCTCTGTGGCCACATGGATGGGGGGCAGGCCTCTTTCTGGTGCCTATAGGGTCGGGGAGCCCCCTCCAGCACTACCTGTAGGGTCTCCAGGGGTCACGTTTGAAGTGGAAGACTTTCGGGGCACCCAGGTGGCTCAGTCGGTTAAGCGTCAGATTTTGGCTCAAGGTCATAATCCCGTGGTTCGTGGGTTCGAGCCCTGAGTGGCGCTCTGTGCTCCTAGCCTAGAACCCACTTGAGATCCTCTGTCTCCTCTCTCCCTGCCACTTCCCCACCTACGTGCTCTCTCTCTCTCTCTCTAAAATAAACATTAAAATAAAAAATAAAGTAGAAGATTTTCACCAGATGCACCCTGGACTAGCATCTGCCCCGGACCCTCATTCTAAGCAGAAAGAACAAAGCTCACCCAGAGAGATTCAGCACAGACCTGAGGGGTTCAGAGGCCTCCCGGTGTGAAGGGTGCTGTGTCTTTAGCAAAGGGAGTGCATTTATTTCCCCTCGTGGATGGGGAGACGTAGACAAGGCTGAAATTCTTAAGGCTCTGTTTCAGGTACTTAGTGATGTGGTGTGTTGGGGAGAGGTGGTGAGGAAGAAGACTCCTCCTCTCCCAGGCGCCCCCCACTTTCAGGAGCTGGGCTGGAAATGCCCCGGAGCTAGGAGCTGAGTTCTCCTACCTCTCCTGGCCTGAGGTGCTCGTGAGGATCCTTCATCTTCCTTGTCCTCTTATCTTCCCAAACCAGCCTACACACCAGACGGATGGGGACGGGACGTGGTGTTATGATAGGGAAAAATAGGATAAAATAGGCAGAGGGGGGAAAGGATTAGGCCCTGAGGTCCCTGGGTGGGGAAAGACAATGCTGGGAGTGTCTGACCGCAGCAAACCACCCCCAAACCACCCCCAGGCGTAAGGTTGCTCTTAAGAACTAACAGACGCTGCCTACTCCCCTTCAGGTCTCCCTCAGGAATTTGACTAAAGACCTGACTAAAAATAAGTAGTAGACTATAAAACCTATGACCCACAAGGAATGATAGGGCCATAAACCACCCCTCATACAATGGAAACAGGCCAGTCAGGAAAGGACAATCCAGCACCCAGAGCTCTCAAGCCAATGAGGATAGGACTGAGAAAGAATGAGGGGGAAGGGCAAAGGGGAAGTGACTAGAAACTGAAAAAACAAGGACTCTCAGAGCTCTCAAGCCAATGAGGATAGGACTGAGAAAGAATGAGGGGGAAGGGCAAGGTGGAAGTGACTAGAACCTTAAAAAACAAGGACCCTCACCTAGAGTCGGTGGGCATTCACTTTCGAATGCCCCCTCTCCATAAAGAGGGCTTTCATACTATTCTTACTCTGTCATCTTCTACTCTAATAAACTTTTGCCTCCTGCTAATTTTTTGTCCACATTGTCATTATTCAAAGCATCAAGGCAATGAATCTGGGTATTGTGGCAACAAATCCTTCAATGGTGTGGTGAACCCATGAGCTCTGTGCCTGCCCCCAAGGTCGTCACCCCCAGGGTTGGGCCCAGGCGCCTGCCTCTGAGAGTTCCATCATATTCCAGATTTGTATCAGGCGCACGTCAGCAATGAACAGAGTCAGGCATCCTAGACCCCCAGAGACCAGAGCACCCAGGGGCGCAGTTACCCCACACATTCCGGAAGGCTCTGAAGCACTGACTTCTGACAACCTCCAGTTAGAGCGTGCTCCCCAGCCAAACCCCCTGTGTGGGACAGCTCTCTCCTGGGTTAAAGGAAAAAAAGTTTTAATATATTTTCAAGATGAAAATAAATGGCCTAAATTAATCACTCTTTGATCTATTTTAAGAAACAGAATCTGAGTATCAGCACTCTGGATTCTGAACCAGAATTCCAAGACGATTCTTTTGATTTTTCTGCCCAGGAGCTTTTCCATCCCATTTTGGCTGTTCCTGAGGGTCACCTCATTCCTGAGAAGGCAGATTCATTAATTATGGCGGCCAGAATGGCCTTACAGTTCCCTCAGCTTTAAACAGGCGTTTCCCTGACTCGAGGCCCCTGACCTCCCTTTTCTTAAAGCATTTTTCTTAGAAAATGTTAAGTGTAAATTCTTTCTCTGCCCCTTTGAGATGTAAATCCTTTTAAAAGCTTCCTGCCAGTTTTATAGCCCCAAACTGTCTTCCTCAAGGATGTGCGCGCCATCCCTTTAAAAACGTAACCATCCAGGGACGTGGCTCCAGTCTCCGCCTCTGTGGGGGTAGCGGCCTGACTTTGGTGGATGCCTTAGTCCAAGTCATGAAGCTGCCTCCTGTGGGGAAGAGGCGAAAGTGTGCTCTCCCCTTTGGGGAAGGCCAAACAGCAAATACAGGTGCTGTGTCCTCCTTTGCTCCATCCCAGCTCCTTTAAAAAAACCCCAAAACCCCGCCTTTGTTTCCACAGAGTTGGGTTCAGACTGTGTTCTGGTCTGTCTCTCTCTGCTCTTGCATTCGCCTGGAGTAAAGTCTTTTAGTTCTGTTTAGTTTTGTTTGGGGCAATTTTTGCTTTGGCAATGGTTTGGGCAATGTTTGTTTGGCAATGGTGAGGACAAACAAACAAAACAACCCCCCCTTCCCCCCCAGAAAAAACAAAAAAACAAAAACATCTAGAGGGCAATGAATGTCTAAAGATAAAGGAAAGGGTGTCAGTAAGCAGATAAGAAGCAGGAAAGATGCTTGGAAGACAATGACAGACAGATTGGAATATCCCAAGGCTTGCCTTGAAGGCCTTTCCAGATCTTGGTACTCCATATTTTCCCCCAAGACAACCAAGGAGGCCCTAGGATTCTGTGGCTTTTGAACACGATGCCCTGTATTTCTTTCAGGGTGTCCTCTTAAAAACTGTAATGCTGTGTCGGTTTCCAAGTTATTTTAACTCTTTTAACAAATGCCGTATTTCATGGTGTTTGTGCCTTGCAGATGTCTAAGCCAAAAATACAAGCTTTAAGGCTAAGAAACAGCATTAGAAATAAAATGGTAGGTAAGAGTGACTAGTGTTGGGCTAGGGCAGAGGGAAGGCTCCATAAAGTGGAAACCGACCCCAAATGGCCAAAGTTCCCGCCACAGCCCTGGGAGGCGGACACGTCATTCCAGTAGACCAACAGGACTTTAACAAGGTATCCTATCTGCTAATAAGAACTCGTCACCAGTTTCGAAATCTCCTCCCCAAACCCATTAAAAGCCCTTAACCTCCCCTCGGGCGCGACTTCCCGACTCCTCTCTTTCAGGTTGAGTCGTGGAACCTCGCCCGAGGGTGCTTGTGATAAAGTGTACTCTCAGACCACACTTTGCCTTGGCGGTCTTACTTTTATCTATCAGCGACTCATAACCTTACAACTAGGAAGTAACTAAACACCAATGGGACCATGCCCGAGGTTGGAGAGAAGAGCCTGAGAAACCACTAACCATGGCCATGGTCATGCTGTGCCTGAAGGCTGGATAGAATGCATGTCATCAGTGGCCCATCAGGGTGGATACACATTCTTTAAGGCCCATCCACTGTCCCGTGGGACTCTCTAAGACCCATCGGGGGCCCAGGAGGCTTCTAGTCATTGAGTATCAAGAGCCCTATGGCCTTGATACTCCCTCTCCACCCGCTTGGCTAGGCCAAGGATCCTAGACCATGGCTTCCAACTCAACCTGTCCTTGGACCATTGCTTCTTCTGCACACCCTTGCTTACCTTCCTAACTGATTCTTACTCAGCATTAGTTTTCTTTCATTGTGGCAACTCAATCAAGTTCAAAACCTGGGAGTCACTCACCACCTCTATAAGTAAAAACAGCCTGCAGATTTCAACCACGTAAGTTCTTGAATCCATCATGCCGTTCTCTAAACCACTACCACGTGGTACTACCATGGGAGTACTCATCATCTACTACCCAGATCAGTGTAATCGCCTCCCACGAGGCCACCCATCTGTTCTCTTTATCCATTTTTTGGTGATGCCCAGCTAGAAGAACAAGATTTTTCAAATATAAGACCGACCATGTTATTCCCCAACTAAATCCCTTCCGTGACTCCCGAGTCGAGTGCAGAGTAACATCCAAGCTTCTAACCAGGCACATTGGATGCTGTATGACTTGGCTTCATTCTCATCTCTCCGGCTCTAACTCGGGCCGTTTCTACTGTTCCTGACCTGGGTGTCACTCCCTGGAGCAGGAACTCCTGCCTGCTTGTTCTCACTTTGCATCAGTCTCTGCCTCGCATGCAACTAGCCCACGCTCTGAACTATTCATGTTCCCAATAATTGTCTGTCCCCTTTGGGGATGTTGACCCTTGGATGGGGTACAAATAAATGATCTGCAAGATCTGGACGAACCGTCTCCTCTTCCCCATCCCCAGGACAGGGTTCCTAGGGCTTAGGTGTGGGAAATAAGCCCAGTGACCCGAGCAAAGGAGGGACGCAGAGACTCAGAGCACTATGGAGGAGAGGGTGATGTTGGGGCTCCAGGAGACTGAGTCTATGGGCTTCTGGAGATTAGACTATTGGTAAGATTGTCTTTTTCTTGTAATTTACTAAGACATTTGTAAACTGATGGAAATATATGTAAACGGATGGAGTCCTGCATGACTGTGATTTCTATCAGTTAACCATTGGTTTTTCCCTTTCCTTTGTTCTTGGGCAACTGGGAGTGCCTGTGAAATGTCACATGTACCCCACCTGGGTGGGGGGAGTTGGCAGGGTGTCAGCTTGCCTTATACTCTCTCATCAACTCTAAAAAGGAGTAAGATCCTGGTGGGCATCACCCCACCCTCCTCCCTCCTTCCTCCATCTAGCTTCCGGTTGAGACCAAGTAAGCTTACTGTTTTACCCCTGTCCCGTTGTGCTTTCTTCACTTCCCTTTTGCTGAGACAACTCCTTCAATACATCACATGGAGCAGAATCATTGTCTTTAGCCCTGCTTCTAAAGGCTATATTATAGCCTTTATATGCCCTGTATAGGACAGTGATGAAAGTTGGCTTCTACCCTAAAGAATGAATAGGTTAATAACATATGAATACTAATGTATAGGTTACTAATGGGTAACAAGGATGAGTGCGCATGCGTGAGGGACGCAGCATTTGAGATGGGCAGGGATGGGTTCCACAGGTGGGAATTTCAATAGTATTATCTCCTCCTGTCATCCCCACTCTTAGAATACTCGCTTGCCCTTTAAGCTTGATTCTGTGTTAGAATCTAGGATATAAAGACATAGGACTTCATGTGAAAACACTTTAACAGTGTATGAACTCTCACAATTATCAAATGGTAAATCTTTGATTATTCACAGATTAATTGGGAATGGCAGCAAAAATATTTTTATCTAGTGCAACGGCACCAGCGTATTTTCTGTGATCTGCTCTTCCTTTGAACAAGGCATTTGGCAAAAACTGATTAAAATTCAAAAGATTGGGCAGGAAGGTCTACATTTCAAATTATAGTGATGTTTGCCTTAGAGTCATTTGCTATTTTTCCGTGTTATTTCTTTAGGATGCATTAGGCATTGCCTGGGTTTAAGTTACAGTTAAATAGATTTCTATTTTCCTTCTTTAATGTACTTTAACCCAACCTGACTTTTGTAGTTCTATCAACTACTACCTCACCCCCACCCTGGATGCTAACCCTCTAATGGAATTTCAATAACGAACTGCAATGTAATCTCTGAAAACTGATTGGATCTCAAATCCGAGGACATGGAATTCAAGGATGGCTATTTATCCTCCAGTCTCATCTGAGATGCCTCATATGTCGTATGCCATAGGACAAATTCCTATTAAATAGAAGAAACTAAAAGAAATAGAAGAAAGAAGAAAAGTACTTCATTTTAAGAATTTTATAAGGAAGTCTTCTTCAAAATATAGAATTTAACAGGTTAAACTCAAAGATTCAAGGGGTGCCTGGGTGGCTCAGTCAGTTAAGCATCTGACTCTTGACTTTGGCTCAGGTCATGATCTCACTGTGGTTTTCAGCCCTGAATCAGCTCTGTGCTGACAGCGTGGAACCTGCTTGGAATTCTCTCTCTGTCCCTCCCCTACCCCTGCATGCTCTCTCTCTCTCTTAAAATAAATAAACTTTTTAAAAAAACTAAAAGATCTAAGTATTAAAATAGATCTAATTTATCTGTTTTAATCCCCACTCATTCAGAGTTAAAAAAAGTAATTTATCAAAATATAAACAAAAGGATCTGTATACGTTTGCTTATTCTAAAGGCAATACACACTTATTACGGAGAATTCTTTACATACTCAAAATACACAGAGAAAATAAAAAGCAAATATCACCTACAATTCTTTCTCCTAAAAATAACCACTCAATATGTAGTTTATTTTCTTATAATCTAAGCCTTCCCTGTGTAGCATTTCAAAGCATAATTGTAATTTTGAAAAAAAAAGAGCTTTACACTAATTTTTCATATAATTAATGAAAAAGTGCTATTTCCTCTTATCCAATATTGCCAGCTTTCAGATTTTTTTCCTAACTAAAAAATCATATATTGGCTAACATTATAGGAAATGGTGAAGTAGGGCAATCAAAAAATTGGTGCCTCTACTGAAACACCCAGAAGCCGACAAACACTGACATAATCCTCCAATTCACATGGAATCACAGGAAGCCCTGAAAAGCCAAAACGATCTTGAAAAAGAACAAAGTCGCAGAACACAAACTTCCTGATTTCAAACCTTATTATAAAGCTAGAGCAATCTAAACAGATTGGAGCAATCCAGGCATAAAGACATGCATATAGACTGATGGAATAGAATTGAGATTTTGGAAGCAAACCCATACGTCTATGGCCAAATGATATGTGACAAAGTTGCCAAGATCTGGAAATGGAGAAAGTATAGTCTCTCTGACAGATGCTGCTGGGATAACTGGAGAGTCACACAAAACTGGGGGCCCTTCCAAAAGCACAAGCGACAAAAGAAATAGAGATTAATTAGGCTTTATGCAAATTGAAGACCTTTGTGCATCAAATGACATCATCAAGAAAGGACAAGATAGCCTATGGAATGATAGAAATACTTACAGATCCTATATCTGATAGAGTTTAGTATCTACAATAGATAAAGAACTCTTACTACTCAATAACAAAAAGACAATCCAATTTAAAAATAGTGAAAGGACTTAGTGAGACATTTCTCCAGAGAAGAACTACAAATGACCGACAAGCACACAAAAAATTGCTCAACAGCATTAGACATTAGGGAAATGCAAATAAAACCCCAGTGAGTTACTACTTAACACCTATTGGGTTATTATAATAAAAAATATGAAATAACAAGTGTTGGCAAGGATGTGGAGAAACTGGAACCCTTGGACGTTGACGTTGGGAATCTAACATGATTCAGCCACCACGGAAAACAGGTTAGCTGTCCCTAAAAGCTAAACATAGAATTCCCATACGAACCAGCAATTCTACTCTAGATATAGACCCAAAGGAATTAAAAACAAGTACTCAAACAAATACATGTACATGCGAGATCAGAGCAGCAAATACGCAAAAAGTAGGAGCAGTTGAAGTGTCCATCAATGGAAAAGGGATAAATAAATCATGGTGTGCGCGTACGGTGGAATATTATTAAGCCATAAAAAGGAACAGAGTGCTGATATCTGCTACCATGTGGATGGCTCACAAAACATTACTGGAAGTTAAAGAAGCCAGACACAAGAGATCACATATTGTATGATTCCATTTGCATGAAATATCCAGAATAGAAAAATCCATAGAGACGTAAAGTAGTTCACTCACTGCCGAGAGCTGGGGAGCCAGGGACTGGGGAAAGTCTTTCAGCCTAGATACAAGCGGCAAGTGCACAACCTTGTGAAGGTACTAAATGTCTCTAAACCGTTTGCTTTAAACTGCTTTTCATTTTTATGTTATGTGAACTTCAATTCAATAAAACAGGAAAGTCGTATGTTGCATGTATCAATAAGCTGTTCCTTTGTGTTATTGAGAGATAGTCCATTGTATGGATGGAATCCAGGGATAGATAACAGATCCGTTGTTACCTGTGATCATGCTGGGAGAGAGGGGTGACTATAAAGAAGTAGGTTGGGGGAGTCGTTTTGATGGTTCTGTATACTCGTGGCAGCTTAAACATGTAGTGAAATGTCATAGAACTGAACACCAAGAAAAACCAATGAGTGCACACGAAACCTGGCTATGTACTTGACAGTACCATGACAGTGCCAAGATCTTGGCTTTGATGGTTCTGGCTACATGGTCACTTGATGTCCCCCGTCCGAATACTCCATCCCACCCAGGCATGGCAGTGCTCCACGAGCTCTTTTGTGAAATGCACGTCTCTCTTCTCTAGATGTCAAGGTTTAGCTCCTGACCTCTAGGAACAGTGATTCTCCTGTTGGGGTTTGCATAAACTCCACTCCCCTCGTTTGTATTATTTAGGGATCCCCTCATCCCCATTAATAATAGAGTGTCTAGTTCTGTAAATGCATCTTCTACCAACAGCTCTATCGAACAGAAGACGACCACCACTGAGCTTCTCAATAGTGCTGGTGGGCTTCCCATCACTGCACAGCATGTCGCTTGGACCTTTATGGTCATATATCCATGTTAAAATACCAACTTCTCTGAGTATCGGATCCCTTCTTCCATCACCTGCCATGGAATTCTGGCGCTGATGCCTAACTTAGTGTGGTCATTGCTTTATCAAGCTTCAGAGAGCTGTCTTATTGGCATGTCGGCACCCCCTCTTGGACGTGCTGCCAGGATGCTAAACTCTGTGTCATAGCATTCTCCCATATAAACAAACTCAATTGTCTAGCCCTTGACTCGGCATCCCCAAGATTCTGACCTATACACACGCTGCTGGCACCTGCTAATTCCTACAGCTTACTTAGGATATAGTCCCTTTCCTTCTTGGCAGAAACAGAACTTTTCCAGCCAGGTTATGTTTTGATCTAGCCTTTACTATTGGTCTAGTGACCAGGAGGGAAAGTGTGTGTCAACCCTGGGGGTGGGAAAGAACGGAGGGGGTCAGAGAGAACACGTGTCATTTTGCGAGCCAAAATCTTCCGCACCCTCTTTAAGCATATACGAAACACTAGACTTAACTGGGAGGATTTGGCTCCTTCTAGGGGCCCAGAAGGTCAAGAATCCAAGGATTTTCCATTGCGCACCCCCAGATTTCCCTGTCCCAAGTCTTGGGGTCCCATTCTTCTCGATCATGCCTTGACCGTGGCAGAGCATTCCTCCTAGAGTGGAGGAGTAACCTTCTCTGGAGCTCTATTTATCTTAGAAGTAAGTTCTGGTCCTGATATACAGATTTGTTTTCCGCCCTTTGGTTCATCAGGAGATGAAGGCCTTTCTATATACTGCTAAAGAAGTCCTCTGGTTGTCACGCTGAGCCTCTCATTGATGATTAATGACCCTCAGCCTCTTTAGTCTTGCTCCCACCCATCTATCATCTAACTCTGTGATCTGTGCAACTTCCCCATCCTTCCCCAATAACTGAGAAGTCGCACGTTGTGCCAGCCCGTACATTGCCTTCCTCTGCTATCCCATCCTCTTTCACCACTCACAAAGGTTTTAGCAACTGCATAACTATTGCAGACCAGGGACTCCCTACGCTCTGCCTACTGTCAACAGAGTGATTACTGCCAGCCCACCGGCACGTGATCTAGATGATTCCTATAGTCCACTGCAGAGTCTGTCTTTTCAGATCACTCCTGGTATTAGATGTCATAGGTCAGGTTATCCATGACACAGACATGAAACAGAGATGCTGTTGGAAAGAAATCTGTTGGGTTATGTCCTTGAGATCAACCCCCACGGGGAGCGATGGATGCAAGTAGCAGCAGAAGCTGAACTGTGACCCACTTACAAAAGGGCCTCAGCAGATTCTGGGGGGAGTTCTGGAGCGGGGATTACTCCTCAGGGTTGCCCTGCAGGAAGGACAGGAAGTCAAGCGTCACTGGATGCGGGCTGCCCCCGGAAAGAGCCACGACCTTAGACGAGAAGACTGTTTTCATCTGAGAACAATTTCCAGGGAGAAATTTCAGTAATAGCTGTCTGTAGCCAACATTTCCAGAATCGGGATAAATTAATTATTTGGTACTAGAGGGGATAGGCAGAACCTAAGAGATGCACCACGGAATCCAGCGTGAGATTTTAGGGCGGGCCATCAAAGCAGCTCGATGGGTTCTAAAAGTATTTTAACAAGTGGAAAAAGTAAAAGGGAAGAGATTCAAAGGGCTGATTAATTCCAAATTTGGGGAGCATTCTAGGCTCTAGCTTAAATGTTGTATAGATGACTTTGCAGCCAGTATGAAATTAGGCAATGCTTCAGCTCCCTGCAGACTAAAAACTGTTAAAGGAAATTCTTTAGACGGAAGAAAACAGATACCAGATGAGAAGGTGAACTACAAAAAGAAATGAAGGACATCAGATATTGTAAATTCACCAGTAAATAGAAAAAAAATTTTTTCTTTTAAAAAATTGTTTAAAAAATAACTGAGTGTTTAAAGAAAAATGATAATGTTTTGTGCAGTTTGTGCAGAAATAAAATGTATAAAAATGATAGCACAAATGATGGGTAGGATGGAATTAAAATACACAGGTATAAGGTATTTATATTAAATCTGACATGGTATATTATTCTTTAAAGGTAGACTCTGAGAAGTAAAAGATGCATTTTTAAATTGTAGAGCAACACTAAAAACAGTAGTATAGCTAATAAGCCTATATTGGCAAAAAAATAGACTTGGTAAAATACGCTGAATCCAAGATTAGACAAAAAAAAGGAAAATGGACACAATGAACAGATAGATGGCAGCTTTAAATTTTTTTTAAGGTTTATTTATTTTTGAGAGAGAGAGACAGAGTGTGAGTGGGGGAGGGGAAGAGAGAGCAGACACAGAATCCGAGGCAGGCTCCAGACTCTGAGCTGTCAGCACAGAGCCCGTCGTGGGGCTTGAACTCACAAGCCACGAGATCATGACCTGAGCCGAACCTGGACACTTAACCTGACTGAACCACCCCGGCGTCCCTAGGTAGCAGCTTTAAATCCAACATTGCTGGCATCGCATGTAGGTGGTATAAACACTCCATTTACAAAACAGAAGGCTGAGAGGTTAGATTAATAAAGAAACACAGCCGATTATATGTCCTTTATAAGACACACTTCATAAAGACCCAGACAAGTTAGAAGCAAATAAAAGATGAGAACAAGACCGCACAAACACTAATTATGAGACGGTCAGAGGGCTAATAATATCACACAAAGTAGACATCAGAACAAGAGACACTATCATGGGTGAGGAGAGATACTTCACGATGACACACACACCTAATCAGACTTGACGTACATGCACATGACAGAGCCTCAAAATACACAGGGAAGAGACAAAGAGAACTGAAGATGGAAATCAGTAAATCTCCCATGGTAGTTGGAAATTCTAACACTTTTCTCTCAGTAGCTGATAGAGTAAATACACAGAAAATCAGGAAGAATACAGAACACACAAGCAGCACTGTCAGCCAAGCTGATCTAATTGATGGTTATGCTACACCCACAAACTAGTGGCAAATACGCATAATTTGAATTAGATGCTGAGTATTCACCAAGATAGAACATATTCTGGGACACAAAACACCTCTCAATAATCTTTAAATGAGTTACATCATACGATCTCAGAATCACAGGGAATTGAAATAGAATAGCGAGGATATATTTGGCAAACTCCTGCAATGTTTGGAAATTAAACAAGATACTTTTAAATAACTCATAGGTTTAAAAAAAAAAGGAAAATACAAGAAAATAGTTTGAATTCAATGAAGATGAACACACACCATGAGAAAATTTGGGGGGGGGATTGTGCAGGGGAAAGCAGTGTTGATAAAAGTTGTATAACTTGTGGGGAGCCTGGGTGGCTCAGTCAGTTAAGTGTGGGATTCTTGATTTGGGCTCAGGTCATGATCTCACGGTCCTGGAATTGAGCCCTGCGTTGGGCTCCAGGGTCAAGCCTGCTTAAGATTCTCTCTCTCTTGGGGCACCTGGGTGGCTCAGTTGGTTAAGCGTCCAACTTCGGCTCAGGTCAAGATCTTGTGGTTGGTGGGTTCGAGCCCTGCGTTGGGCTCTGTGCTGATGGCTCAGAGTCTGGAGCCTGCTTCGGATTCTGTGTCTCCCTCTCTCTCTGCCCCTCCCCTGCTCGCACTCTGTTTCTGTCTCTGTTTCTCTCTCTCAAAATTAAAAATAAACATTAAAAAATGGAAAAAAAAAAAAAAGAAGAAGGATCTCAATCTGGCGCGATCACCTCTGGAAAGTTTGCACAACATCACGAATCCCCTTAATGCCACTGAGTTGTACACTTTAAGATTTTAAAATGGTGAATTTTATGTTATATGTGAGGTGATTGACATGCTTGAAAGCAAATTTTTTCTCTTAAGGAGTTCAGTTTTGTCTGCACTAGTGATTTGCTTAGTCAACCTCTTTCTTGCTAAAGAACACAAAATTAAAGTAGCCCAGATTTTGCCAAATTAGTGAGGTTCCATCTGAATGAAGCTTTAGAATATAGCTTGAAAATCATTAACAGGACTGGGAGTCCAGCCAGCCTGAGTTCGGCTCAGGTCATGAGCTCACGGTTCCTGAGTTCGAGCTCCGCGTCCGGCTCTGTGCCGACAGCTCAGAGCCTGGAACCTGCTTCGGATTATGCGTCTCCCTCTCTCTCTGCCCCTCCCCTGCTTGTGCTCTGTCTCGCTCTGTCTCAAAAATAAATAAAACATTTAAAAAAATTAAAAGTAGAAAAGATTCTCTCTCTTTCTTTCTGTCCCTCCTCCGCTCACACACACGCATGTGCACACGCGCTGTTTCTCTCTTGAAAAAAAATTTATAACTTGTAAACAAAATATCTAAAAATAAATAATTTCAACTTGAAAAGGTAAAAAGGGCTGGGGGGATGAAATAAAACAAAAGTAAGTACAATTCAGAAAATAATAAATGCAGCCTGAGTAGCTGATGACGATGGCAAGGACCTAGGTCCCCATCTCCCTACATTTTGTGCAGAAGTAATGGAAACAGCAAGAACAGAAGCACACGGAAACCATAACCTCAGAACAACAGAAAATGCTCAAGCCTCAAAATCAATACGTTAAAAAGCTGGGGATGCTAAATTCTGGGGTTCAGCCTCTCATGTTCCTTCCCCACACACACCCAGCCCCAAGTCTGAGGGATCCCAAGGGCAGGGAGAGGAGAGAAAGGAGCTAGCTGGGCGCTGGCTGACCCAAAACCATGGCCAGAAAGAGTAAGTCAGCCCTCAACTTGAAACTGCTAGAAAGTGTCTGGAACACGGAAGGGACTTGAAGGTAGGCATAAATTAAAGGGACAGTCTTCAAAATGAATGGCTTTCCAGGGAGGGAAGAACAGGACGAAGGAAGGGAGACATGACCTTGGCAGTTGGGTGGTGAAGGCTAAAGAGCAAAGGGGGAGTCCAAGGTCCTGCCACAAAAACAGAAGAAACAGCCTCTCCCTCCCAACCACACACACGCACACTGAAAACAAATCCATGAGGTCCCTGAAAGTTGCCTCGCTAACAAAGGGGGCGATGTTAAGCTTGGAATTTTGTAAAGGACTTTAATCCCACAAAATCCCACAAACATGAAACAACAGAAATTTCACATGTGTCCACAAGCTGTTGTAAAAAAATCAAATCTCACCAAAGTGAAATTCAGCACATGCCCACTACGGTAGATTCCCCGACTCCCTCCAGACAAATAGTCACAATCGCAGACCGGAAGAAAATGGTAACACGGCATTTCCTGTGGAGTTGCACGGGCTCAGGGCAGCCTGTGAGGGTGTGAGAAAGAATCCTGGAGAGGAAATTAGAAAACTCTGAACAGAAATGAACAAACAAAAAAAACACCCAAAGAAAAATGAAACAAAGGGAGTTGATCAAACTCAGGAAAGAAATGAAAGAAAAGAAAAAATTATCTCAGATTTTAGTCATGAATACAAGATGTAGACTCAAATGAAAAATTAATGAGCACTGTTGAAAAAAGGCAAGAAAATGATACAAAACTAATTTTTAAAAGAGGTTAAAAAATAAAACCTTCAGAAAAATGTAGTAGAATGGAAGGCAGGCAAAGAGGGAAAATCGGTTTTATTTTTGGGTCCCTCGGGAAGAAAACAGAAAAACAGGATTAATTTTTAAAACTCTAACCCTAAAAACCCTTCCAGGAAAAAAGAAAAAAAAAAAAAAAAAAGATCGCTTCAATCTATACCTTGAAAGGCCTTATCAGGGACCTGTGAGCATTAATTCAAAATGATCAACCCTGACACACATTCCGGTAAGACGTTTAGATTTCAAAGATGAAAAAGTTTCTCAGAGTCTCAAGCAAAAGATCAAATAATTTACAAAGATAAAAGAATTAGACTGCCGTCTGATTCTTCAAAAAGGAACATAAAGAAAGACAAAAATAAAGCAGCATTATAAAAAAGTACCAAGAGCACTGGAACGCTGTTTTCAGCATGGGAAGCGGGGAGGGGACTGCGTGCCCAGAAGCTTCCCGAAGACCTTATTAGACCGGGAGCTTTCTAGATCACAGCGACCGCATCCGGAACAATTTCAGGAAGAAAGGAAATGGCGACGGTCAAGAATAATAAGCTATAGAATAAATATCTAGGAGTCTACCTTAATACAAATGAGCAGAGGAGAAGGGTCAGCTTTTTCTAGTACTGGAATTCTAATTAATACATTAAAAATTTTTTTTAACATTTATTTATTTTTGAGAGACAGAGACAGGGCATGAGCGGGGGAGGGGCAGAGAGAGAGGGAGACACAGAATCTGAAGCAGACTCCAGGCTCTGAGCTGTCAGCACCGACCCGGATGCTGGGCTGGAACCCACGAACCTCGAGATCATGACCTGAACCAAAGTCGGACACCTAACCGACTGAGCCACCCGGGCGCCCCTGTAATTAATACATGTCGTGGAACGAGAGAAATGAGCAAACCGTCACAGCAGAAACTGTTACAGTCAAGAGTAATGAAGATGCTAAAATGAGAGAAAGCGGGTATCTGCGCTGGTTTAAGGCATCTCCCTGCAAAACAGTCACTCATTATAATAAGAAAGGTAGTGACTTCGCTGGGGCCAAATCCAGCAGGAGTTACCTCAGTCACGTGACCAAAGCTAACACCACCAGTAACAAGACATGTGGATGTCTCCTCATATGAGGCACTGAAATTAAGAGAAAAATAACATTTATATTATGAAATGCTTAGGAGTACATCTAACAAAATACATGCATGAGTATACGTTATGCATACACTGAAAACGGCATAAGGTTTTTTTCTTTCTTAGAAAAATTTAAGAAGACATAAATAGGGGTGGCCGGGTGGCTCAGTTGGTTAAGTGCCCGACTTTGGCTCAGGACATGATCTCAAGGCTCGCCTGTTTGAGCCCTGAATTGGGCTGTCAGCACAGAGCCCGCTTCAGATCTTCTGTCCTCGTCTCTGTCTGCCTTTCCCCTTCTCACACACTCTCTCCCCCCTCCCCCCAAAATAAATCAACATTAAAAAAAGAATATATAAATAAATGGAGAAATATGCTATGTCTCTGGGCTGGAAGACTCAAGGATATTTAGATAGAAATTGTTTTCACATAAGAGACTCTCAAAGACTAAGAACAAACTGAGGGTGAGGGGGGTGAGGGAGGGGGAGAGGGGGTGACGGGCATTAAAGAGGGCACGTGTTGGGATTAACACTGGGTGTTATATGTAAACCAATTTGAAAATAAACTATTATATAAAAAAAAAAGAAATTGTTTTCAAAATTGATACATGGATTCAACACAATCCTAATCGAAATTCCGTGTGGCTATTTTATAAATTTGATAGGCTGATTCTAGATTTCTATGAATATGCAAAGAACCCTACATCACCAGAACAATCTTGAAGGGGAAGAACAAAGTCAGAGGATTTACCGTAACTGATTTCAAGACTTACCATAAAGCCACAGTAATCAAGACAGTATAGTGTTGTCATAGAAATAGACATTCGGATCGATGGAACAGGACAGAGACCAGAAAAAAAGCAAACCTAAAGAGTAAACGAATCTTCAATGAAGCTGTCAAGGTCATGAACTGGAAGGGGGAAAAAAGAGACTTTCAACACGGAATGCTGAGACAACTGGATATCCAAACAGAAAAGAATAAACCCCGAGGAGAAAGCGAAGACTATAAAATCTCTAGAAGAAAATACAGAAGTTCCTGTGATGCTAGGGCCGGTAAAGATTTCTCATGCAGGACACAAAGGACTGTCCTGAGAGCCCCAACTGCTGGCTTTTCGTTTCCTAAAGCAGGTGCCTGAGTTAAGCTTTGATTCCGTGCGAAGGCCCCTTGGAAGGGGGCTCCGTCCAGTAAGCACACAGTCAGCCTTTCACTGGAGGCAGAGTCAGGTTGCCTCCATCCCAGTCTCCTTGGTCTTAGAGACCTTGGTTTGTTTTTGATAACTGACCTTTTGGGCCTCTTGGTTTTTTGTGTTTGTTCGTGTGTTTACAGAGCCAACATAGCAAGTGGAGATCACCGGAGGAAGCCATTCATTCCTGGAAAAGCTGCACCTTGGAGCCGAGACTCGGGGGCCGGGGCTGCCATGCTGTGCGAGTGGAGGGTCACGGTCCCTGGGGCCCCCCACGTGCAGGAAGTCTGACTCAGGAACAGAAGGCACTCCTCCACGATTTAATGGGGGGGCAATGGTGGAAATGGGGTGCATGTCTGAGCTAGCCTAGTTGCAGTGATCGCGGGGCCCCGGGCTGGCTTTCTCCTGGGGTCTGAGCCACCTCCTACCCAGGTGCCGGGTTCAAGTTCCCCCAGCAAGACTTCTGGCCGCTGGGGAGCCAGACATTCCCTCAGAGGTCAGATCTGCCTGCAGGGAAACTGGCGGGGCCGGTGGCCCTGCTGTGGGACAGGGCAGCCCCTGCAAGAGCGTGTTGCCATCTCTCCTCCTCCGGACACTCTTCCCCGCCCGCATCAGGACCGATTCCTCATCGCTGCTTCAGGAAGGACTGGCTGCATTGCAGCCATGTACCTGCCCGCTCCGTGCCACAGCACGGCCATATGTGAGCCCAGCGTGTCTGGTTCCGCGGCTTGAATTCTTACCCACTGCACCAGGGCGTATGGTCGCCATGCTCGACAATGGCCATGACATTCCATAGGAGGTATTCGGAAAGTTGTGCTCTTATATCAAACGCACGGAGGTTCCTTGGCCGCTGTCTGGCTTACTGGGTGTAGGTTAGGCTGGGAGTGGCAAAGCCTGGCAGACACACTTGTGAGCAGGCGGCTACGTGGGGGGAGTGGCTAGGGGGTTTGTTGCCTGTGGTTCACCGGGGCCACACTGCTCTTCTCACTGACGGTCGGTGGCCACTCAAGCTCCTTCAAATATGGTTTTTAATGATTCTTAGAAAAGACACCCTTGAGTTCTACTCAACTCATTCCTTACTCTTGAATTTATTGAAACAATGGGATAAGCCTGCATTTCACCTCATACCATACATGGTATAGGAACAACTCACCAGAATGGCTTACTTTTCTTCTTCCCTCAGCTCCTGACATGGTGCCCAGTATAACGCTGAGATTGTTGGGTGTGGGCAGCAAATGCCCATTTCATGGCCTTGGACAACACCCTCTAAACCAGGAGACAAATCGGGCATATCAAACACGTTGCTGGGGAAATACGTCCACCAACCCCATGACCCATCTCCTAAACTCGCTGTGGCAGAATCCCATAGACTAACTTCCGGCAAAATTCCACCCATAATGGCCATGACGTAGCAGCTACAGATTCCTAGATTCTATTCTTAGGCCGTGTCTCTTGCACCACCCATGATCCGATAGCAGGTCAGTATTTATTGGAGTGTCCCACAGAATATGCAGAAGGCCCAGGGATGCTTCCAGAATGTTAAAGAATTTACGGTAGTGACAACGACCAAATTTAAGGCCTTTTTAAACATGTGCTTGGTGCCACGGTTAGCGTTGCGATGCATTAGCTCAGAGACACTAAGCAATATGTTTCAGGTTTCTAAACTGCCAAGCTGCATAAGTGAATTTGGCTCTAGCTTTGTCCTTGATCATGGTGGTATGATAACAAGGGTGTTCAGTGGCACAGGCTGGAGAGAGACCACCAGTGGCCTGCCTCTTACCTTGCACATTCACTCTGCTCACCTCAGTTAGGGGCTGGAGGCTTCTGATCAGACCATCAGGTGATTGTACGGAATCCCTTGGTGGATGACAAGTGGAATGATAACCTTGACTTACACCATGCCTGGTCTATCTCAAGATCTGCCCCACTCTCCTGTGTCCCAGGGCACTGCTCAGTTATTCTGAGAAATGTTGGCACTCAAAGAGAAAAGGCTGGCATTCCAATTTCACCAGGACATATTGCTGAGGGCTGAGTATGTCTGCTACCACTGAGTCCCTAAATCCTAGCAGAGTGTATATGTGCTCAACAAACACGAGTTATAGATCAGACAAACGTGTCTCCTCCCCATCTTGGCCACACAATGGACTTTAGACGGCCCTCACAAAAATGTGCAATAAACCAATAAAACACAAATAAAAAATAATAACGCAGAACTAAAGGGCCATTGTAGGGGAGAAACTACGTTGACTGGGCCGCAGATTGGGCTGTAGACTTGGAAAATCCTCTAGTGTCTGTTCATACCTTTCTTTAATATTTTCTCTCTTATTTCTAGATGTATTTTATAGATGAGCCTATGGTCACATTGATCCTTACTACATAAGGTGCTATTCCTCAACCTGGGCACACCTGAGTCATTCTCTTTTACACACAGATGACATGAGCGGCTGGTGTTGTACAGAGTATGGTACCATGCTTTCTCCAATTCTTTATTTGCCATTTGCCATTTTCATCGTCATTATCATTGGCTCCACCTTAACTCTCTATTATGACTTGCTCACTCTGTGTGTGTAGAGAGCCTGAGAAAAATCAATACTTATTCACGACACACCGCGTGTACAGATGATCATTAATTAATCATGTTCATGCTCTGCTAGAGTCTTGATAGATTGAAACAAAGCATTTCTTGCTGAAGAGTAAGTACTATGAATGAGACCGTGTAGTTTAATAAGATGGCGTGATAGCGTGCAGATATGCATGCTTGGTTGATTAGTATTTGTGGTTTCTAGTTCCAACCAGGGATCACATTTCAACTTCAGCGAACAACAAATGATTTACTCTGAAAACTCTCACGGAGAAGTCAATTGGTTCCGTATTTCGTTGATTTTTTCCCCCTTCTTTTAGAAGTTTGCAAGAACATTCTGTATGCTCAATATTTTAGAATAGAATGTCTTTTGATTACTTTATACCCTTTATACTTAATAGTCGAGCAATTCTCATCTACAGCCAACATTGTTAAGATATCATTTTGTTTCCAGCGGCTCTGATGGCGCACTGATGGATTGCTTAGGCGACGTATGAGGAGAAGTAAATTAACTATCAAGAGCAAAATGAAAGATTAACTTCATTGCTTCCCAGAGACAATATATTATCAGAATTTTCTTGATTTAATGTATTTGTCTGGGTCTTCTGTCTACAAAATTTTTTTAAAAATGAATATACAGTAACATATCATTTGTCTGGCATCATGAAATGAGTTATGTCATTAGCAATAACGGATTGTTTTTTTCTCCTGATTACAAGAACAACCTATAATCATTTTTCAAAAATGGGGAATGCAACAGAGAACAATATGAACATAAAAATCATCTATAATCCTATAATTCTAGCAACTAAGGCAACAGTATTTAACTGTCTTACTATAAATTGTTTCAATCTTTTTTTCCCTAGGCAAGCTACATATATGCACACCTATGCGTATAACTTACACAAAGACCTCCTGTGCATTCTATTTTATAACATGCTTTGGCATTTAATACATCATAATTATTTTCCTATGTCATTCAGTTTTTGTTCTGTCTTGAACATTTTAAGAAGTACATAGAATTCTTTCTTCAGAGCTATTCTAAGTTAATTAAAACATATTGTTGAATGTTCAAACTGCTTGCAATGTTAGATCATTTATAATTATACAATTTAAGTGAACACTCACTGAGGACCACCCTGCTATATTTCTACATAAAATAGAAATTTTCTAAAAACCTGATTATTTCTTTAGATGAAGTTTTTACAAGCAGAATTTTCATGTTAAGAGAAAATACATTTTAAAAAATGTTTATTTTGAGAGAGAGAGGAAAGGGTAGAGAGAGAGAGAGAGAGAGAGAATCCCAAGTAGGCTCTGCACTGTCAGCACAGAGCCCGACAAGAGTCTTGATCCCATAAACCATGTGATCATGACCTGAACTGAAATCGGAAGTTGGACTCTTAACCACCTGAGCCACCTATGTGCCCCAAAGAAAAGATGTATTTTAAGTCTATTAATACATACTGCAAAAT
The DNA here is from genome assembly GCA_030068075.1 of Paguma larvata. Taxonomy (NCBI): domain Eukaryota; kingdom Metazoa; phylum Chordata; class Mammalia; order Carnivora; family Viverridae; genus Paguma; species Paguma larvata. Next base: position 99,761,505 of record CM057834.1, read on the forward strand.
TTCTTTCTGAAAGATTGTTCCGATTTACACCCAAACTAGCAGTGCCGTTTCCTCAAACCCTCCCCAAAGCTAGTTATATAATTTACTGTGCTTTTCCTGGCACAGTATTTTTGTGTCTTAATGTTAGTTTAATTTCTATTTTTTATTACCACTGATATTAATTTTACTTCTAATGTGTATTCCCTTTGCTTTTAGATTCTTTTTAGGGGCCTTCGTAAAAAGTATTATACATATGTTATTTACCTATTTGTGTGTAACAAATTACCATAAGCTCAGGGGCTTAAAACAACACATGTTCATTGTCTTATCGTTCTCATGGCTCAACGATCTGGCGTGGCTGAGCCAGGTCCTCTGTCAAGGTGAGCCAGGGCTATGGTCTGATTTGATGGTTCAGCTAGGAAAGGGTCAGCTTCCAGCTCACTTATGTGTTTGTTTTTTAATTTTTTAAAATATTTATTCATTTTTGAGAGAGAGGGAGACAGAGCATGAGTGGGGGAGGGGCAGGGGGAAAGGGAGACACAGAATCCGAAGCAGGCTCCAGGCTCCGAGCTGTCGGCACAGAGCCCGACACGGGGCTTGAACTCACTGACTGCAAGATCATGACCCGAGCTGAAGTCGGACACTCAACCGAGCCCCCCAGGCGCCCCACTTACGTGGTTTTTGACAGGCTCCAGTTCCTTTCAGGCTGTTGGTCGAAGGGCCTCTGTTCCTAGTGGGGTGTTAGCACAAGGCCTCCCTCAGTACTTTCTAATCTAATCACAAAAGTATCATCCTCTCAACATTGAATTAGCCTTTTGATTGGAAGGAAGTTATTCCTGCAGAAGAGATTGCCTAAGGCCAGGAATACCAGAGGATCAACAGGGACCATACAGAAGATACCCAGCACAATGCACTCTCCTGTTTTCTTGGAGGTATATATAAAAACATAATTGGCCTTTAACTGGTAATTCATACCTCTGTGTCTCAATTTCCTAATATGCGAAATTGGGATGAAAATATTAATCAACCCAGGGAACTGTTAAAAAAAATAAATGAAATCATTAAAAAATGCTTATGACAATCTCTGGCACTTAGGGAGTACCACTTCAGTATTTGCAGTGCTTTTCATCATCACCATCACTACCACCATCGTCACCATCATCATCACCATCACCGTCACCACCACCATCATCATCATCACCATCACCACCACCACCATCATCATCACTATCATCATCACCATCATCACCATCACTGTCATCACCATCACCTTCATCACCACCACCATCTCATCATTGCCATCACCATCACCTTCATCACCACCATCACCATCATCATCACTATCATCATCACCACCACCATCATCACCATCACCTTCATCACCACCACCATCTCCTCATCATCTTCACCATCATCATCATCTTCATCCTCATCCCTACTGTGTTATAATATCCTCAAGAATAAAACTTTGTAAGATTATTAACTTCTTCAGAAATGCTTTAAAAAGTACTTGCTAAAGGAATGAAATAATGAGCGAATACATAGATGAAAACAAAAACCATCGTCATTTTGGGGCTTCATAGGTGAATTCTACCAAAATTCTTCTCAAACTATACAAAAAAAACACACACACATACACACACAAAAAGGAAGGAAAACTTTCAAATTCATTCTATGAGGCCACCATTACTCTGGTACTAAAACCACGTAAAGACTCCACTAAAATGGAGAACTACAGACTAACATCCCTGATGAACATGAATGCAAAAATTCTCAATAAAATATTAGTAAACTGAATCCAACAATACTTTAAAACAACATTCACCACAAGCAAGTGGGATTTATTCCTGGGATGCACGCGTGGTTCAATAATTGCAAATCTATCAACACGATGCACCACATTAATAAAAGAAAGGATTAGAAACATATGATCATTTCAATAGATGCAGAAAAAGCAACTAACAACATACACCATCCATTAATGATAAAAACTCTCAACAAAGTAGGTTTAGAGGGAACATACCTCAACATAGTAAAGGCCATATATGAAAAACCCACAGCTAATATCATAATCAAGGGAGAAAAAACAGAACTTTTCTCCAATGGTCGGGAATAAGACAGGGATGTCCACTCTCACACAGTTATTTAACATAGTACTGGAAGTCCTAAACTCAGCAGACAGAAAAAAGTGTAAAAAGTACCCAAAATGGCAAGGCAGAAGTAAAACTTTCAGTGTTGGTAGATGAAATGATACTACATGTAAAAAACCTGAAAGATTCCACCAAAAACAAATTGCTAGAACTGAAACACAAGTTCGGTAAGGTCACAGGATACAAAATCAATGCACAGAAATCTGTTGCATTTCTGTACACTAATAATGAAGCAGCAGAAAGAGAAATGAAGGAATCGATCACATATACAGTTGCACCAAAAACAATAAGATACCTAGGAATCAACCAACCAAAGAGGTGAAAGACCTGTACTCTGAAAGCTATAAAAGGCTGACGAAAGAAATTAAAAAGACACAAAGAAATGGAAAGATATCCCATGCTCATGGATTGGAAGAACAAATATTGCTAAATTCTGTATAGTACCTAAAGCAATCTACAGATTTAATGCAATTCCTATCAAAAATACAGAGCTAGAGGGGCACCTGGGTGGCTCAGTCAGTTAAGCTTCTTACTTCAGCTCAGGTCATGATCTCATGTTCATGGGTTCGGGCCCTGCATCAGGCTCTGTGCTGACAGCTCAGAGCCTGGAGCCTCCTTCAGATTCTGTCTCTTTCTCTCTGCCCCTCCCATGCTCACTCTCCGTCTTTCTCTCTCAAAAATAAACATTAAAAACTAAAAAACAAAATACAGAGCTAGAACAACCAATCCTAAAATGTGTATGGAACCACATAAGACCCTGAGTAGCCAAAGCAACCTTGAAAAAGAAAAGCAAAACTGGAGGCATCACAATTCTGGACTTTAAGTTATATTACAGAGCTGTAATCATCAAGACAGTATGGTACCGGCACAAAAATAGATACACAGATCAATGGAACAGAATAGAAAGCCCAGAAAAAAAAAAACCCTCATAATTAGATGGTAAATTAATCTTTGACAAAGCAGGAAAGACTATCCAATGGGAAAAAGTCTCTTCAACAAATGGTGCTGGCGAAACTGGACAGCAACATGCAGAAGAATGAAACTGGACCACTTTCTTACACATACACAAAACTAAACTCAAAATGCATGAAAGACCTAAATGTGAGAACTGAAACCACAAAAATTCCAAGAGGAGAACAGAGGCAGTAACTTCTTTGACATTGGCCATAGCAACTTCTTTCTAAACACATCTCCAGAGGCAAGGGAAACAAAAGCAAAAATGAACTATTGGGACCTCATCAAGATAAAAAGCTTCTGCACAGCGAAGGACATAATCAACAAAACTAAAAGGCATGGGAGAAGATATTTGCAAATGCCACATCGGATTAGTATCCAGAATCTATAAAGATTTTATCAAACTCAACACCCAAAAAACAAATAATCTAATTAAAAATGGACAGAAGACATGAATAGACATTTTTTCAAAGAAGACATCCAGATGGCCAAGAGACACATGAAGTACATTATTTAGATTGTACACTTTCCTACATCATCCTTGTTGGGAATGCTGACAGAGAGGCTAAGGGCTCCTCAGTCCATGCCCGGGGAGCTTAATTTTACAGATACAAACTTTAACAGTCATGGAAAATACACAGCATGGCCAAGATCACACTGTTGGGTTGCGTCCTGGGGGTCTGGAGCAGAGCTGGTGTTAGAATCAGGAAGCCTTCCTGGAAATATCACATGAATGCCACCGGTAGCTGCTGGGATAGCAGAGCGAGATGATGCATCATTGTTGAAGTCTTGCAATTTTACTTTAACTACATCCAGGAAGGATGTTTACATTGAGAGAGTCTTAATTTTTCTGTTTCATAGAAGAGTGATTTAAGAACCCTGAGTTTTAGTTTTGACACTAAGTATTTCTATGTTAAAACAAAACAAAACAAAAATCCCAAAAAATCAAAAAAAACCCACCTAATTATTTGCCTAATATCAATTTTCTCTTCTTTCTTATTTACTTCTTTTCAGTTACTCTTGTTGTTTGCCTTGTTTTGTATGTGTTTGGATGTGTGTGTGTGTGTGTGTGTGTGTGTGTGTGTGTGCATGCGTGCTTAGGACACCGAATGCATTCAGCTAAAAGATGTCGTTTCCAGGTGCACCTGGGTGGCTTCGTCAGTTAAGCGTCCAACTCTTGATTTCAGCTCAGGTCATCATCTCACCGTTTGTGGGACTGAGCCCCACAAAAGGCTCTGCGCTGACAGCACACAGCCTACTTGAGATTCTCCTCTCTCCCTCCCCACTGCTTGCTCTCACTCAATCTCTCTCTCTCTCTCAATAAATAAATAAACTTAAAAAAAAAAAAAGGATGCCATTTCTAAACTTCACTTCAATGACCAGATGGCCGCTCTGCCCAGTGAGATGTTCTTGGCTGGGACATGGAGAAAGGCTCCTTCGGGGAGGGAGGGACAAAGAGTTTGAGGGCACCCTTTTCACTCTTCATCTGGCTCATCCATCTGCCAGGGGGAGAAATGCAGCGTGTGGGAAACCACGGGTGTGGAAGCCATGCAGAGCCCAGACTTCTAAGGAAAACGGGATGATTACACCGGCCCTGGCTGCCCGCCCTTTATGTGGGACAAATACGCCTTTATGTGTTCAAGGCACTGTTGACTGGGGTTTGTCTTCTCTGCACCCAAACCCTAACTCATCAATTGTGTGATCTTGATCAAGTGAATTCCCATTCCTGTCCCTAAGTTTTCATGTCTGTAAAATGGGCTCCGTGAGGGATGGGAAGAGCAATCTGGCGTTAGGATTAGGTGATTTCAAAGGTTCTTCTAATCTATTATTTCTTGGTTCTATTTAGGTCTCAGGTGCCCTATCTGTTCTGATGCCTCAGAATGTTGATTCGGAAGCCTTTTGTTAACCCCCGCCCCCAAAGGTCCAAGGTTTAGGATGAATCATGAAATAAACACAAAAGAGGACTATTCCTTTAAAGAGTTTGTTTGTAGGTGTTATTTTCAAGCGCGCGTGCGCGCGTGTTTGTGTCCTTTTATAATCTATCTTTCGGAATAAATTTCTTAGCATAAGAAAACCTCATTCAATTAGATTCTACCAGCTAAACTGTGTGAACACTTGGATAGAGTCTGGGCCAAAGATTACTTCAATTGTAAAACAAATTACTTTTGGGGGGAAAACTAAAAAGGATTCCCCAAGTAAATCAACACTGTAAGCAAGGCAAATTTATCTCTGCTCGGGAGAACAAACTGCTCTCAACTACTCTGAAGAATCTATTTGCATAAAAATTAATTAATTACTAACTAGAAATCATTTTTACCCAGCTCATTAAATTTTGCTCATTGGCAAAATTCTGCCAGTGTTTCTCCATTCAGGGTTGGAAGGGTGTTGCCTTTGGAAGTGTTACGGAATTCAGAGCGCACCGCCTGGTTTATCGATACCAAGGAAGTTTGCTCCCGGTTAATTTATACCTCTCCCAGACACAGCCGAAAGATCAAAATGCCATCTCTTTTTTCTCACACTATTAATATTTCAGAGTTTTTATTTCCTACAGGTTATGACTTTCAGAGGAATCTCTTGGAAAATGGCTTGGGGGTAAGAAACCAACAGTTACACTAAAAAGATACTAGAAACCCTGGCTTCTTAAGATAACTGTTTCTTTCTCTTTTTGCATTGCAGCCAGGAGGGAATAAAATGGACAGGAGTACTGAGATGTTAAGAGACTCGGGAGAAACACAAGTTCCTTCCCAGACGCGGGAGTCCACGGGGACAAGACAAACACCAAGATTTCTCTGACATTCAGAGGCAAGCTTCTTGGTTGTGTACAACTCTGGGCATGTCCCCCGAGGGTGAGAAACAAGTTTTCAATTTACCTGAAAAACACCACCCAAATGTGGGTTATTTTTCCCCTCAACTCTATAAGCTGAATGGATAGTATTCAATAGAAGCTAGTGGGGAGACAGCATGGAGGGAGGTTGAAATTCTGCAAATTTATTGCACCCGTCTGCGTGTTCGCTTCTGCTGCTACACACGTCCAGCGATAAAAAAATTCTAAGGCTGGTGGAAAGCAGACAGAAACGCCACTTCGTGTTTAAACCCGTGTTCTAGAACACTCTTTAGAAGAGCGAAGCCTTAAAGGCAAGAACTTGTCTCAATTTCTGGTCATTTCTATTGGTCCATGAAGTGTAACTTGCTGCCCATCCTTTCCGACCTTTCTCAGACTTTAATGGGCCTGGTCAGTCCATCCTTCAAGGTCACACATGGGTTTCATCCTTCTGGTCGCTCCTTTCAACAACCTTCTCTTCCCTTCTGGCGATCGAGGGCTTTTCCCCTCATCCTAATTCCCACTTAGGTCCACGAGATGGTCAGCATCTCCTACCTCTGACCCTGAACTTCTAGTTTCGTATTCCACCTACTGAGGCGCACTAAGCAAATTCTTACTAAGACATCACTGGCAGGTAGATTTTAATCTGCCTTTCTCAGAAGACTCGTCTATATCGCAACACGGTCCTTGAGTGCTACAGCGGGATGACCAACTATGAGATTCGAAGCAGATCGGGTAGATGTTTCTCGGCCTGAGAGCGGATGGGACATCTCGGCTTCTCGATACTCACCGGATCGATGCGCGTGTACACGTTCTCTGCTTCTTACCAGTACTGATTAACGGGCAGCATTGTCGACGTGAGTTCAGAGTCAATGCGTGTCCGGGCATTTGGAGCCTCAGAGGTAATTTCATCTCCCCTTTCCCTTCCTGCAATGAGTAATGGGGCGCGGAGGTGAAGCCTTACTAGTCTCCACAAGCAGATGCCCCGTGAGGACCAAGGCTCCCTGTTCCTGCCTGGTTTGTGATATTTCCGACCCTGCAGGGAAGGTACGAGGATCCTGGTTTATTTTCTTTGTGCTGCATTGGAAAAAAAAATCTATAAACCAAAGGTAGACCTCGAATATTCAGAAACCCAGAGAGAACCCACACTTCCGGGCCTGATTGACGTCTCCCTTACTCCCAAACAGGCTTTCTAATTACTCCATGCTTCAGGGAACTCCAACTCTCTGGAGCGTCTTTGAAATGCAGACAGTGACTTGCACATAAGAAACAACTTAAGAATTATAAAATGTTCAACTAGTTGTTAGTCTTGTCAATTAGATTGTAATCTTTTTTTTTAATTTCTTAAATGTTTATTTATTTTTGAGAGAGAGAGAGAAAGAGAGAGCATGAGCAGGGGAGGGGCAGAGAGGGAGGGGGCACAGAATCCAAAGCAGGCTCCAGGCCCTGAGCTGTCAGCACAGAGCCCGACGCGGGGCTCAGACTCACAAGAGATCATGACCTGAGCTGAAGTCCGACGCTTAACCGACTGAGTCACCCAGGTACCCCTAGGCCGTAATCGTTTTAAGGGCAGAGAGCTGTATCATCCCTACCCTGCAGGGGCGCGGCCATGCTGAGCTTAGCGCTGGGTCCCCAGCCCCTTCCACGCAGCACTTGCACCCGCTGCTCTGGTGAGATCAGACGTGCTCCCTGTCCCCACCTTAAATTCTCAGGGTGGCTGATGGGAGTTTTCGTTCCTCCACCGATTTCGTTATCGGGAGTTACTTGGTAGAGAAACGAGGACCATTCAGGAGGCGCTGCAGAAAGCGTGTGTGGCAGAAGAACGGTTTTCTATGGGGGGCCCACAAAGAAAGAAAAAAAATTTCTTGCTCGAGCTCCATTTAGATGTCTCAGGAGCATGGAGAAGGGTTATGAGCTATTTCAGTTCAGAAAGCAGCCTTAAAAAGCTAAATAAATAGTCGACTCTATTAAATCATTTTATTTTATATTTTAGAGAGACATAGAGACAGAGCATGAGCAGGGGAAGGGCAGAGGGAGAGGGAGATACAGAATCCGAAGCAGGCTCCAGGCTCTGAGCCATCAGCACAGAGCCCGACGCAGGGCTCGAACTCACGGACCGTGAGATCATGACCTGAGCTGAAGTCGGCGGCTTAACCGACTGAGCCCCCCAGGCGCCCCGATAAATTATTTTAAACCGCTGGTTCCTAACCTCTTTGGAACGCGGGACCCCTCGGAGACTTTGATGAAAGCAATACACGCACACTTTTAAACTTTTGCGAGTAAGTTCAGGGGAGTCAGCGGCCCGCCAGACGACCACCCACAGGCCCCAGGCTCCGAGAGCATCAGAACTGGGTCCACTGTCACCCGTGACTGCGTTGCCAGCAGCAGGTTTAGAAGTAAGCCACTCAAAGCCCCCTAGGCAGCTTCTCCTGTGAAAATGTTACTGCCCTTCAGCAGAGCGGAGGGCCAGAAGAAGTCGCCTGCCTTTTCGGGCCTTTAAGTCCCGTACGGTGACCTGAACAGGGCACTCACTTCTCTCAAGGGCGATAGCAAGTCGGCACAATTCAAGCCCACCTGGGACACGTTCACGCGTGGTCACGCGCGGACAGGTTTTACCTCCCCTGGAGAATCGGGCTCCTCACAGCTAGTGTGATTTCGACCTCGAAATCCTGTATGTCACCCTCTCCCCTGGGTGTCCCTGGCTTCTAGCTAACGAAGGACTAAGAATCTCCGTTTTCACTGTGGTAAATGAAAAGGGCTGGGAGAATGAGGTCAAGGACATTACTGGAATGAGGGCGCAGAGACAAGGACGCGGTTCCTGTCGAGGAAATGATCTTCCGAGTCGGCGAAGGCTCTGGGGGGAAACGAGGGAGGCACCGCGTCGGGAGCCGTCACATCTGGTATTCTAGCAAGAGCCACCGGCCCGTCAGGAGCCGGAAGAACCCCGCCCGTTTCTAAGGCTTTCCGTGGAGATCGCTCGGCTGCAAGTCAGACTCGGAGGCAAGCGGTTCTTTGACAAACGCATGGTGTGATCTCGGCAGAGCTCGAAGGCCTCCAGATGAAAGCGTCCCCGTCCCGGAAACCCTGACTGCTGAAGATGTGTTACTGAGACTCGGGGAGCTCTGGGACCCCACAGAGAGGGGCTGCACCGGAACTCCAGCACTCAGAGCACTGAGGTGACAGGAAGTGCAGTGGGGGATCGCTCCGGGCCACGGCTGGCCCGACGCGGTGGCTGTGGCCGGGCTGGTGCGGGTAGGGCGGTACTTACGCATCAGGGCTAAGATAAAGACACTGGAATGAGGCTGTGGACATTAGGGAGTGGAATGCTCCCAGCAGCGGAGAGAAAGGACAGGAAAAAGGGAACAAAAGGCAACAGGGTGCCGAGGCCGAGGACCATGGGCACGTCATCGCGACGCCGCCTTCGGTCCATCCATCCATGCGTTCCCAGAAGAAACATTTTTTGATCACCCGTTTTGTTTGTGTCACCCTGATTTGCAGGGCGATTTCAGTCTTCAGAAGAGAGAAGAGATTTCCTGTTTCAAGGAGACCATGCTCCGGTGGGGGAGGCAGATCCTCAGCAGCAAATGGCACTAATTAATCTTTTCCTTCAGAGGTTCTGAATGCACTTTCGGCAGAAAGTGTCAGAATGAACTTTTCCAGAACTCCAGAAAGGAATCAGAGGCTCGCGGCAATCCTGGGAGGATTTACTCGCGAAAAACGGCCAAGGGTCGGTGGAATCAGCAAGCTTTGTGGCATTTTAACTTACTCTGTTCCACCCCGTTCCCCCTCGGCTCTCCCCGGGTGGGAGCAAGGGGCCACCAGAGTGGGCACGATGGGGTGGAGCCCGACACAGCCTCACTCCCAGAATCAAGAACCATTACTGTTGGACCAGAGCGCAGTTTTCTTTCAAGACACCAAGCACTTGGGTGGCTGCTTTTATTTTACCTAATTCGCAGCCTGCTGGGGGCACAGAGCCTTTCCCAGGGGCATTTGTCAAAAGGCTTTAGGGGCCATTGTCTTCCTCTGCAGCTCAGAATGCTTAGAGGGAGAATCCGGAGAAAGGGTTGTCCTCTGAGGCTTTAGAGAGGGGATGGAGAAACACAGGGTGGGCGCGGCCATCGAAGGGGCTCTGGAAAGCCTGGGAAGGTTAAGCTCTTAGGCCTGGGCTGACGCGGAGGCTTGGCCATTATTTCTTTACCCAACTCAGGATTTCTTGCAGAAAATGGAATCTTTCAAATAATATAACGTGGCAACTCTGGGAACCAGATTGTCGTTCCTGTTTGTGGTTATTTTATTCCATGTTGCCCTTTTTTTTTTTAAGCTTTTTAAAATTAAAACTTTGAGAGAGCGAGCACAAGTGGGAGAGGGACAGAGAGAGAGAGAGGGAGAGAGAGAGAATCTCAAGCTGGCTCTGCGCTGACAATGTGGGACTGGAACTCACGAACCCTGAAATCATGATGTGTGCTAAAGTCAGATGCCTAGCCAACTGAGCACCCAGGCGCTCTCCCCTCTCTTTTTTTATTAGTTATTATTATTATTTTTTTAAATTTTGTTCTGTGTTTGCTTCGAGACTTTTCCATGTACAGCCACTGGAGTCTGTGTTCAGGTAGCTCATCGGTCATCTAATGGTTGCACAGAGATTTTGTTAAAAGCTCGGAAACAGCAAGTCTGCTGGGCTGTGCGGAGTGTGTGTGTGGGGGGAGGGGAAGCCAGCAGTCCCTGACTCTGCCTCAGTCTACACTTCCTAGTGAGAAATGCCCACACAACGATCACGTATCTCAGGATCCGTTTGTATGAAATGTCCCCATGCGGCAAATCTCGAGGGACAGAATAGTGGATGAGTGGTGACCAGGGGCTGTGGGGAGGGCGGAATGGGGATGACTGCTAAGAGGCACGGCGCTTCTCTTCATGGAGGTGACAATGTTCTGGAATTAAACAGTGATGATAGTTAATGTGCTAACTATACTTGCAAAGACACCGAAAAGCACGGAATCGTATACTCGCAAAGGGTGAATTTTATGGTTCATAAATTATATCTCAATTTGAAAAAGGCTGTATGAGGTCATCCAGACTTGGTCGTGAGATCTCTGCTTCTGGCCAAGGTGGTTTAATAGAGACTGGATTTACCATCAGGACTGGGAAACTGAAAGACAGAAACAAAATCCCTGGGACAATGACTTCCAGGAAGTGGACATGGGGCACGAGAGGAGAGGGAGCTCTGAGAGACGAGAAACAGAGACTCTCACAGGTGCCCTAGATCCCTGCCTGGAGAGCTATCCGGCTGCTGTGCAGGAAGGGATGCAGCGGGGGCACAGACCAGAACGTTCCAGAGTTGAGGGGATGGTGCAGGAGCCCGGGGAGACCAACACCCTTACAGTTCGTTTGGTAGATGACCAGCAACGGCAGCGCTGCAGAGAGAGAGAAACCCAGATTTCCAGGGGACCCCCCTCAAATACTCATCAAAGGACTGACCCACGTGTGCACACGAGGAAGCTGCCAAAGGCTGGGATGGAAGCCAAGCACCTCGACTGGAAGATACGGAGCCCAGTGCTCACGCAACCGACCAGTGCCCGTCTCCACCAGAAAGCCTCGCAATCCAGCAGGTGCTGGGTGCCCTACTCAGAAGCCTCAGAAGCGTGTTCTTAATGGCACGGTTAATTAGCCCTACCCCCATCGGGCCCAACAGATTTTCAAAACAAGACCCAAGAAGATCAAACTGCTTCCAAGAAACTTAATGCATTCTAAAAAAATATTTATAATAAAATTTCAAATTCATTAATCAAAACATAATAAAAATTTTTTTAAACTTAAGTTATAAATAAAAATATTCAGTTTCCTACAAGCTAAAATTCTCCGAGTCTGGAATCTAAAAGATTATGAAGCACTAAAAGCAGAAAATCACATATAATAAGGATAATAATCAATCAACTGAAACCAACAGAGAAGACAGTTTGAATTAGCAGAAAGATCCATGAAAGTCATGTTTATAACTGCATACTGTGTATCCAAAAAGCTAAGTAGAGGCATGCGAATCATTTAAAAAAAAGCACTTAAATTTCTAGAGATTAAAATTCCAGTATCGAAATGAAAAATACACAGAATGGTATTAATGGCAGGTTAGGCACTGCTGGAAAGATTAGAGAAACTGGGCGCAGCAGGAGCGAAAGCATCCAAGATGAACCTTAGAGAAAGACTCCAAGGAAGAAAGTCAATGGAGCATGAGTGCGCCCGAGGACCAGCTGGAGGGGCCCCGGACGTGTGTGATGGGAGTGCATGAAGGGCAGGGGTCTGGGGACAGAAACACGCGTGGACAAGCCATGCCGGGGAGTTCTTGTGGAGAGTGGGCAATGTGGCGTCCAGCCAGGGGGTCTCCGGGTCTCCCCCAGGCCGGGGGCTGAGGCCCAGCGCCTCCCGACAGGGCTCCCTTCCCTGCTGCTGCCTGTCTCCTCATCTCTCGCGCCCAGGCCGGCCTCCCAGCTGAGGCTGAGGTGTCTGAGGGGCTCCAGGGACTCCACTTTGTCTCCTTTCGGGAAATCCTGTCCTCTGTGACCAGCCCCCACCTCCGCACCCCGCCCTGCACCTGCCCTCCGTCAGTCTGGTCTGCTAGTGCTCACTTGGCAAAGACACTCATGCCGCTTCAGCCACTTCCTCTCTTTCTCTGTGCTTCCCTGCAGGATGGGGCGCTCAGGTGTGTCTTCCTCTGGGCAAGGGCCCTGTCTGCCTCTTCCAGTCCTTCAGCATGGTGCCAGCCAGGGTGCCTGGGTGCCCAATGACTAGGCATCAGTGGATAGACCATCCCTCGGAGGTTCTCAGGCTGAGCCCTTTCCGCTGCTCGCTGCCCATCAGCCCCTACTGTCGTGGGCTTGTTCCTTTGGAAGTGGCTCTCTGGCCTCAGTTTCCAGGGGATGATGGCGGCACAGGACCCACAACATCCCAGCCCTATTCTGGCTGCAGCCCCCCGTGCTTGGGAACGTGGCAGCTCCTCCCCTGCGTTATCGAGGATTCCTAGGAATAGATTATTTACTGGTGATTATTAATCAGTAATCACTTGTAACTCAAGCACACTTGTGACCTGTTAGAGGAAGCACAGGATGTGAGGGGTCTCAAAGGTTTCCCTGCGAGGCGGTACCGAAAGGAGACCCTTAGGATCGCTGAAGGTGAATGAGAGGTGGAATTAGGAAAGGAAACATTCTAGGCAAGGGAAACCAGAGTAAGAAGCTTGGCTTGTTTCAGTAACTGGCAAAAGCTGTGTGGTTGGAGGGGACGAAAAAGGGAGTAAAACGAGAGAGGTCACATAACCCAAGTTGCTTGCGACAGACCAGAGCGCTGGGATTTCGTCCTAAGAGTGACGGGATACTCCTCTGCCGAGGTTTGATGGGGGGTGGGGGGGGACTAAACTGATCTGGCCTGAACTGTCATGAGCTAACTAGAGAACGGATGGGGGTGGGCAGAACCACTCACGAGACCCCGGCAGGATTCCATGCGTCTGGACTGGAGTGGCGGCCGTGGAGGAAAAGGAGGAGGAGGGCACATTTTGGGGCCGACCGTGTGCCGTCACCTCTTCTTCCCCCATGATTGGGAATTCGGCTCAACCAACACGGCAGCTCCCGTGTGGAACGGCGCAGAGGTGTGAACCAACACGGGACTAGTAGAGGAGCTAGGAGTGGGGTTACGAACAGGAAACCATTTCCAGAACTGTCCTGATCAGAATTACTAACATTGGAGAAAGAGCGGAGGAACCAAAGGTCTTCACAACCACGGGTCAAGGTGAAAGGCGCCGTCCGCGAATTCCAGAAACAGCGACCTTCACCGGTGGGCAGCCTGGCCTCTGATTTGAGAAGGTTTCCCGGAAGAAGTTATGCTGGGGCTTGGCGTGGACGCAGAGAGGGGTCTACACAATCTCAGGGACGCTCAGCCCTCAGAATTCGGTAGCTTACGGGACCACTGCCATCAGCCGGTCCCAGGAAATCGGGGTAGACAGAAGAGATCCTCATTAAAATAAACATAATTTCTCACCCGTGAAGGGCAATTAAACTTCAGAGGCAGGTGAACAGAAGCATAATGAAGCTGTAAGTGTTTAAAAAATCATAAAATAACTATTTCCTCTTCCCCCTTCACGGGCGGGCTCTACTCGGGTTCACTCGCCGGGGGTGCACGTGAGCGCCAGGACCCGGGCAGGCACCAGGAGTCACAGCTAACGGGGTCTGTGTGCCTCTCGCTCCCTGGGTTTTGCCGTGGGGATTGGAGAGCCCCTTCCAGAGGCCGGTAGCTCTCCCCACTCGGCATTTCCTTTTTTCCCTTGTGGAAAATCGACATCTACAGCTGGAGGATGGAGATCAAATTAAACTCGCACTTGATGGGGTCTGCTCACCTAACTAGTTCAGCATATAGGGTCAGTGCCCATAACCCACAAACATCCGTGATGGTTCCTGTGACAACTTGGCTGGGCCACGGGGCACCCAGGTATTTGGTCAAATATTTTTCTGAATATTTGCGAGGCTGTTTTTGCCTGAGATTGACATTTGAATTGGTGGACAGAGTAAAGCACATTGGCTCCTCAGGGTGGGTGGGCCTCATCTGATCAGTCAAAGGCCTGGAATAGCACAAAAAGGCTGAAACACACACACACACACACACACACACACACACACACACACACACACACAGAATTCCTCCCGTCTGACTCGCTTTGAACAGGGCCCTCAGCTTTTTCCTACCCGCAGATATGAACCGAAACACCAGCTTGTCCTGGGTCTCCAGCCTATTGGCCTTCCAACCAGAATAACACCGTGGGCTCCCCTTGAACTCCAGCTTGCAGCCCCACCCCGTCGATCTTGAGACTTGTCAGCCTCCATAAACCTGTTCGCCAATTCCTTATAACAAGTCTCTTGCTATGTATATGTATCCTCTTGGTTCTGTTGCTCTGGAAAACCGTAACACAGCTTCTTGTCTTTGCCTTCTAGGGACTCCACAGACTGGCTTCCAAAAAGCCCGGAAGAGCGTCCTTCAGCTTTCTGTCCCTCTTGTACCTAAGGGAAACGTGTCAGTGGTACAGCTTGACTCTCAGCAAGCCCTGGACTTCTGCGTTCTCCTCCTATGTCGGGGGGGGGGGGCTCTTCTCCCACCTTCCATGCTCTCTGCATTTCCTCTTGGCAACTGCAAAGTCAACCAAAGCCGGCTGTGTCTTCCCTCAGCTGATGATCCCCAATAATAGCTCTGGAATATCGAAGGATGCATTTTCCTCTCCATCCCTCTGCCTTACCTGTTTTTATTTAAAAAGTATTTTTACTTCGTCCCCAAGCATAACCCCAGAGAAGCTTCTTGCTGGCCCCAGAGGGAGACCAACGTGGCTTTGATGGAGCAGTCTGAGAGAGGACATAGCTAAGACCCCTTACCATCTGTGGTTCAGGAACAGGGCGATAAAGCCCAGGATGGGGTTTCTCTATTTCAATTGCCCTCTTGTTTAAATTAGTCACCTGTAGAGACCTTTTGGGGCTGGTGTAGCCTGCGTCCTCTGAGAAGTGAGGGTTTTATTAGCGGATGTGTATATAAAAGACCGTGGGAGGACTCGTTCTCATGGCTGCCATGGAACTACTGGAAATCAGTTATGAGTGATTGTTGTATTGACCTAGTGCCTTGCTGGGGTTGACACTTAACCTGTCTGTTAAGTGTGTCGCTCTTCATACCCAACTTGGGATTCATGTTTGCTTGAGTTACACTCATCCTTCCTTTAAGGTGCCATGTTCTTCTCGTGACTGTGACTTCTCTTGCGCTGAAGGTTCCACCTGGAATTAACCCCCTTCTTTCTCCATCTTTCCCACATTGACGACTTTGGCATCTTGAAAATCAGTCGAAAATCAGGTCTCTCTGTTCAGTTGATCTATATGTCTGTTCTGAACACCGACTCCCCGTAGCCCTAATGGCACAGTTTCGTAGTAAGCTTACCAATCAGACCACTTTCTCTAACTCTCTTTTTATTTTTCAAAATCGTTCTGGCTCTACTAGTTTCTTCTATTTCCAATATTTTATAAATCCCTGAGTATTTGTATTTTGTGTGGTCTCTTGCTATTTGGCCTGTATGACCTCTATTTCTTTACCTGCCTAACAGAAAACTTAGTGAAACAATTAAGCTTAAAAAGAATAGGTGAATTGCTCAAAGTTTAAGCTACTAGTTGACCACGCCCCTGGCCAGGCCTTATCCAAGGTCACATTTATTTTGTGTCCTGCAAGTACCAGTAACAGAGAGTAACAGTACAACTGTGCTGTGACCTCATTGCAAACACGTCGGGGTGTCGAGATACTCTTGGGACTGCACTGTCTCTTTTCCCCCAGTCCTACCAATATCTACCAAGAAAATAGAGTTGAATGACTGGCATAAAACACACACACACGCACACACACACACAATCTTATTCATAAATCAGTTTCCGGGGCACCCAGGTGGCTCACTCAGGTGAGTGTCTGACTTTGGCTCAGGTCCTAATCTCGCAGTTCAACCCCTAGGTCAGGCTTGCTGCTGTCAGTGTGTCAGCAGAGAGCCTACTTCAGACCTTCTGTCCCTTTCTCTCTGCCCCTCCCCCTTTGTGTTCTGCCCCCAAAATAAATAAATCTTTAACAAAGGTAAAAAAAAATCATGTTTCACTTTTGCACCCATGCTGCGGTGAGAGTATTATTAACTTTTATAAAATGGGTAGGAACAGGTGGACAATTCGATTGGAGATTGATAGCACTAAGCCTGGTATCGAAGTCTTTCTGAGCAAGCAGGTAGAAATTCATTAGTCACGTCACCCTGTTCATACTGTTCTCCATAAAAAAGACAGAAAAGATGCTTGGGGAAAAGCTTGGACACTGTTCCTATAACTTTTCTTCTCTCCTTTAATGGAATGTAAGTATACTGTAGGCTGTCAGCTCCTTATTGGAAAAAGAGGTCGAACGGCACTTGCAACTTCAGGAAAAATAAAGCACTGAATTTAGACTTGAATGTCACCGTATCTTTGGAGACAAAAGCAGGAAAGAGATTGATGTTTGGCCAAATTGAAAGCTTTCAGCTTCAAGTGTACACCAGAAATGAAACAAGAGTTCGTTAAGGAGCTAACCTTTCTGAGCAAAAATGTCTTTCATTTTACTTATGAAAAATGATGAAAAATGAACTAACATCATTGCTAGGGAGAGGGAGGTGAAGGGGACCATTACTAAAAAGGCAGAAGGTACAGTCCTCCTGGGTTTTTTTCTTTTTAAATGTTTATTTATTTTTGAGAGAGACAGAGAGGGACAGAGTGTGAGCAGGGGCGGGGCAGAGAGAGGGAGACACAGAATCTGAAACAGGCTCCAAGCTGTCAGCACTGAGCCCGATGCGGGGCTCAAACACGTGAACTGTGAGCTCATGACCTGAGCCGAAGTCGGACGCTTAACCGACTGAGCCACCCGGGCGCCCCAGAAGGCACAGCCCTCCTGAGGAGCTCATTCTCTTTAAGGGTATAATTCTCTCATGGGAACATCCCAGAAACAACACAAGAGAACATACCACAGATTGTCAACTGGTGTGGCACATACAACATGTTAAATAAAATGCAGAGAATTGAGAGATGATGGGAAATCCACTTAACAAATCTAACTTCATGGCTGGAGTATTAGACTTGATCTTCCTTAGAAGACAGTAGAATTTAGGTAGACAGGTGGAAAGGGGGCCTGAGATTTAATAGGTAGGTCAAGAGAAAAGATGGAAATTGAACCCTGCCACTTCGTCTGTGAAATAAACGGAACTAATAATACAGTGCGATGAAGCGGTATATCAGGCCGGATAGCCTACGGGTGCTGCAGCCAAATAACCGTCAACATTCTCCTGCCTTAAAATATGGTTTTATTCTCCATTCATCCTACGTGTCCACTGTGGGCCAGGAGGGGAGACAACTCAGCACGGTCGCTCGGCACGGCACACTGATGGGACAGCCACCATCTCGGACGCTCTTATCTTTGGGCCACACAGACATGAGAGTCTTGGAGGAGAATTCCCTATCAGCAATTCAGTGTTTCGGCCTGTCCTCACGCATGTCAGTCATGGGCTGGTAACTCAGGGAGCAGGACTTATCACGCTCACCACGGTGGGGCCAGGAACAGAATACAAAGCTTCTGGAATGTGGGGAAATAAAAAAAACATTTCAACGACGCCAGTGTTTGCCCGCAAATAGGTTCTGTGAGGATTGGGTGAAACAACACGTCAAGGGCTTAGCACAATGACGTCTGAACCACACCGAGTCCTCAGTAAATATCAGCTTTTGTAATTATTTTTTTTAACGTTTTACTTAATTTTGAGAGCGCGCAAGCAGGCAAGGGACAGAGAGAGGGGTTCAGAGGATCTGAAGCGGGCTCTGTGCTGACAGCAGAAACCCAATCTGGGGCTCGAACTCATGAACTGCGAGATCATGACCTGAGCTGAAGTCGAATGCTCAACTGACTGAGCCACCCAGGCGCCCCACAGCTTTTATAGTTAAGGAGTGAGCCTGTGAAGTTTTTGGCAAGTACTAAATAAAATGGTCTTTAATAACTACTTTATCGTATTACTTTTTAATCTCTTCAACCCCGAAGTATTATTATCACTCTATTACAAATGAGGACACAGACTGAGAGCCCTTAAGCACTATTCCTCATGTGACACAGCTTTTACTGTCTAAGTATGGACGTGTATCAAGGTAAGCTGGACTCCAAATGCTATTTTCACTCTGCAACGTAGTGTTTATAACAGACCCTCCCAGTACTAGGTTTTGTATGGAACATAAGTGTTCTGAGTTTTGTAAGTGCATCCACTTTGTGTAAAAATAAGATTTCAACATATACTTACTAAATATATATTCTATGTTACTAGATATTCTGACAGGTTCCAAGGATTAAAGGGAGAAGATATTTGCAAATGACCTATCCAATAGAGGGCTGGTATCCAAAATGTATAAAGAGCTTATCAAACTCGACACCCAAAACACAGGTAATACAGTGAAGAAATGGGCGAAGGACAGGAACAGACACTTTTCCAAAGAAGACATCCAGATGGCTAAAAGACACAGGAAAAGATGCTCAATATCACTCACCATCAAGGAAATACAAATCAAAACCGCAGTGGGACATCACCTCACACCTGTCAGAATGGCTAAAATTAACAACTCAGGCAACAATAGATGTTGGCAAGGATGTGGAGAAAGGGGAACCCTTTGGCCCTGCTGGGGGGAATGCACGCTTGTGCAGCCGCTCTGGAAAACAGTATGGAGGTTCTTCAAAAAATTAAAAATAGAGCTACCCTATGACCCAGCAATTGCACTACTAGGTATTTATGCAAAGGATACAAAAATGCTGATTTGAAGAGGCACTTGCAGCCCATTGTTTATAGCGGTGCTATCAACACTACCCAAATTATAGAAAGAGCCCAAATGTCTATCAACTGATGAATGGATAAAGACGTTGGCATATATATATATATATATACACATACCATATATGCATATATATATATATATACATACGTAATGGAATATTAAGCATCCGACTCTAGATTTCCACTCAGGTCATGATCTCACAGTGTGTGGGTTTGAGCCCTGCATCGGGCTCTGTGCTGACAGCGTGGAGTCAGCTTGGGATTCTCAACTCTCTCCCTCTCTCTCTGCCCCTACCTGCTTGCCTGCTCTCTCTCTCTCTCTCTCAAAATAAATAAATAAACAAACAAACAAAAAAAACCCTTAAAAACAGAGAGGGAAGCAAACCATAAGAGACTCTTAAATACAGAGAGCAAACTGAGGGTTGTTGTAGGGGTGTCGGGTGGGAGTGCGGACGGGCTAAATGGGCAAGGGGCATTAAGGAGGACCCTTGTGATGAGCACTGGGTGTTATATGTAAGTGACGAATCACTAAATTCTACTCCTGAAACCATTATTACACTATACGTTAACTAACTTGGATTTAAATAAAATTTTTTTAAAAAAGAAAAAGATCTCTGTCTGCAAGTTATCTAAATATCCATGGGGAAGACACTTAAGTAAACAGACATCTGCGACAGTATGTGGTAAGTACCCTACTGCAGATGTTATCAAACGCAATGGAAACAGAGGAGGAGCAAGCAGCCCGGCATGGAGGCGGGGCAGGGAAATTCTCTTAGTTAGGTGATGTACGGGCCGCGTCTGCAAAGCCTGGAACAAAATAGTTGGGTAAAAGGGGCGTGGGTTGGAGGGACACATTCCAAGCTGAGGAAGCCATGTGTACAAAACCATGGGATTTAGAAAGCATGGCACAGCCAGGACATTACGGGCTCGTTTGCGGCTGTGGGACAGAGAGGGAGCGATGGTAGAAGTCGGAAGAGTTAAATCCACGCAGATAGACATTGATGAGGTCTTGACGGGCTGTCTGCGCTGCGCTGAGGGATTTGGGCTCTCTTCTGGAGGCGACGAGGATCCTTTAAGCGATTTCTCGCAGGAAGGTGACGGGACTAAACTGGCACTTTAGAAACGACATTCTACCAAAGGAGATGAACTTGGGTTAGAAGAGGCTGGACTCGGAGACAGTGAAACAAGCTAGGAGGCTTTGTAAATTCGTCTTGGCCAGAGCTGATCAAGGTTGGAACTTCGGCGCTGGAAGCGAAGACAGAATACAAGGGACATACGAGACGGTGTAGCGCAAGGACCGTCACGGAGAGGGTCAGCCATGTCCCTTCCGCACACACCCTCCCAGCAGCTGAAGGGATGTGCGGGAGGGACGAGGGCCCGTGGGGCCCACCAGGGCATCCACTGCAGCCACGGGATAGTCTAGGTTTTGTTCCACGTGCATTTGCACGCTGCGGTTCATTTAATCCTTACGACGAATGACCAGATAGGTGCTGAAGAAGCCGAATCACGGGCAGCCCGGCGGCAGAGGAGAACCCGTACTCACCACCAGGACCCAGACGCCAACGCCTTCCCCCTGTCCCGTCCTCTCCCGAGCCGGGGGATGCAGCGCTGCCTCGTGCCACCCATGTGGACAGCCTGCATTGCAGTCCCCCCCCCCACCTTACTGGGAAGTTGGCTCCTCTTGGACAGCGCAAACCGTTTCCGGGTTTTGGGCTGGATGTTTCACGGTGAATCTTGTGCCATTTCCCAAGTGTCTCCTGAATGATGCATTTGCCATTCACTATATGAGCTTTTCTTCCAAAGACAATCATTGGGTCATAAAACAGCTTAACAGGTAACAGGAAAAATTCAAAATTACGGGCACATGTGAAAAACGTGGACTTTCTGGCCATGGGAGGGGGCTGGAGATAGATCCGGGCATCCCAAAAAATTGTCTTTTATTGATTATTTTTGAGAAAAGGAGAGAAAGCATGTGAGTGGGGAGGGGCACAGCTGCGGGGGAGGTGGATAGAGGATCTGAAGAGGGTTCTGTGCTGACGGCAGAGAGCCCGATGCAGGGCTTGAACTCACAAACCGTGAGATCATGACCTAAGCCAAAGCTGGACCTCAGGCATTTTAAAAGGCAGAGGACACAGCCACTGGACGGCCAAAATGAAGTCTGACAGCACTCCTCCTAATCCTATAAAGCACTGGAATCCCCCAAATCTCCGTTGGCGGGAGCGGAGTGGCGCCATCACCGGTAGTAACTTGGCGGATGAAGCCCAGGAACACGGCGCTGAGGGACAGCAGCCTCACACAAATGGGAACAGACTACCGTGTGATTTCTGTGCAGTTCCGGAACAGATCAAACGAATCCATGGGGAATAACAGTCTGAGTAGAAGCTGCCTCCCGTGTGGACTGGGAGGGCGTGGGAGCTTTGCAGGGAGGCGGCGGTGCTCTCATCCGGACAGCACTGTTCTGCATCACAAGGGTACGTATTTTTGAAAACGGAGAATACATTATTGATATGTATACACGTTTTTATATGTCCACTTTGCCTCAGTGGGAAAAATAAATGTTGAATTCTCGTTAGCGATGAGCATGTTGAAGTACTGCGGGAAACGTACTAATGTCTGCAGACGACTTCATTCATTCATTTATTGTAATGTTTTTTATTTACGTTTGAGACAGAGAGGAAGCAAGAGCTGGCGAGGAGCAGAGAGAGCGAGACCGGAACCGAAGGGGGCTCCGCGCTGACAGCAGAGAGCCGGATGCGGGGCTCCAACTCACAAGCGATGAGATCATGACCTGAGCTGAAGTCAGACGCTCCGCTGACGGAGGCCACCCGGGCGCCCCTGCAGGCTACTTTAAATGCATTAAGAAAATAAGATGAAGACGGATAGAGACATGGTTGGATAAATGCGTGGCAGGATGGATATCATGATCTATAGAATTGGTACGATCGTAGAATCTGGGTTACGGGCAGACGGGGCTCAATGTGGACTTCCTTCAATTTTACTGTGTTTGATATTTTTGTAATAAAATGTTAGAGGAAAGGATGGAGGACACCGATGGCCTAGGTGCCCTGATGCACAGTTTTGTAAGACTTTTTCTCGGTAAACTGTCCTGGTGAAGCCCTCATTACCGTTCCTTAATGATCCGGGTATGGTAACGACACCAAGCGTCGCCTGGGGAGATGCAGGAGAGGAAGCATCTCTGGTGTCAGTGTGAAACGACGGAATGTGCTGGAACATAGGATAATTTGAGAGGAGTGTGGGAAGTGGGGTTTGAAGGCAGAGAGTGACCCAACGGTTAAGGATTCCCAGAAAGAGACGACATCGCGTTTCAGGAAGACATCGTTGGATAGATGTGGGGGAAGATCGCATGCGAGCCACCTGTAGCTTGAAGAACGCCAGTATTCAGCACGGGAAGGTAGCCTGACCTCCTTCTCTGATAAACATGTAAGGAAAAGCCTTCTCTATGGGGAGAGAAAAGCTTTAAAAAGCATATGAATCCTTGCCTCACATGAACCTTATTTTCATGAATCTCAAAGAAGGGGGTTGGTTGTAGCACCATCATAAGACATTGCTTTGATGTGTGCGTCCTTGCTTCAAAGAAGAGATACGTCGGCCTGCAAGATATCAGCAAACGGAAGCTGTATGTGGGAAGTCTCACCGACCCAAACCTGCTGTCCGAAAGAGAGATACTCGTTGCAGTACCACTCCATCAAGATCCGCAGAGCTGAGCAATCGAATGTTTTATTTGAACAAACCTTCTAGTAATGCATCGATGATCGATTTTAAATAAATCAGAGATGAAGAGAAAACATGTAATACTAAGAGTATAGGGAAACTTTTTTCCTCCATCTATTCTAGTTAAGGGACATCAAGCTCCTAACGTGACACGCTGTGAAATCATGCTTTATTTTTGTTTTCTTTCTGTTGCTGGTACTCCAGAAGCACTAAACCACCAGTAAACAGGCTTCGATTGGATAGACTGCCCCATAAACCAGAGTTTGCTATATTTGGAAAATATGAATAAAATCACTACAAGTAAGTTTTATGTCGTAGAATTTAAATACCTTTTTAATGTGTCTGAGAGAGAATGAAGGAATTTTAGATACATCCTGTCCCTCCCTGCCACGGTGCTTTCACTTCCTTAATGCAAGAGCAGAAAACATTCTGAAAAATATATGAGCCGTTATAGTTTTCTGCATATTTAAAGGGAAATTGCTCGATCCATCAAGATCGTCTCCCTGAGAGAACCACCTGGAAGGGACAGTCTGTGTCCCCTGCTTTTGAAAGAAGCCAGCCTGGTTCTGTAAACTGATACTTATTTTCTAAGTCATCTCTCTGGAGGGAATCCTGGCCATTTAGTGGGGGCGCTTAGTGGCTTTCCATTCATTCTATGAGGTTCTTACCCCTGATCCCACTGCTGCTTTCCTACGCTCGTCCACTAACATCTAAATGTAATCTCATCAGTGCCAAAGGCGTGACTGGTACCCTGCTCCAAATACTCCTCCATTCTCTGCTTTGAGGCTTTGCTACTTCAGAGGTGAAATTCTGCCATAAAAGTGATCTGCTGGTAATGTCCCTTTCCCTTCTCCTCTAGAGAGATATAAACCTCCATGCGAAAGGAAACCTCTGTGGGTGCCTGGGTGGCTCAGCTGGTTAAGTGTCTGACTCTCGATCTTGGCTCAGGTCATGCCTGATCTTACAGTTTGTGGGTTTGGGCTCCCCATTAGGCTCTGCACTAACAGCGTGAGCCTGCTTGGATTCTGTCCTTCCTTCTCTCTGCCCCATCAGTGCTCTCTCTCTCAAAATAAAAATAAATAAACTTAAAAAAAAAAGAAAGAAAAGAAAGGAAACCTCCAAATGAAAATTCCGGGAACGCTAAAGTGTGGGGAATTTTTATACCCTTTATACCACCCTATTTGCTACCATGTGAAAGTATCAAGTGAATGCAACATTTCTCCTAAAATGTAGACTTGAGAACAGGAACCCCAATATCCAAGAGGGGGGGATATGAGATGTTGACATTAAAATGTCTGTCTAAAAATTAATTGCGAGGCAGACCTGGAATACCTTGTGAAGTCAAAAGGTAAGAAAGTGGGAAAACACAAATAAAATGAGGATGGGGCTTGTCAAAAGGTCACAGGAACCAAAGTGAAAGAGCTCCCAATGGTCAAAGTATCTGAAACAAAAACTGATAGTATTTATAGAATCAAATAAACATTCACGATTCCATGCTGACATAAATAAATGATTGAATGATTAAATAAATAAAGAAGGGAAAATTCTTCCTTATAGAATTTCAATTAACAGGGAAGGAGTTAAGAAATAGAAAATCATCATGACAACATCAGAATAATAATCATTGCCGTAAGCAAGATTTCCCCTATAAATGCTAAAGTGAGCGAGCAGAGGTTAAAGGTGAAATAGGATATTCACAGTTTCAAACTACAGGAGTCCTCTCCCCAGTCCACAGCTTTGCTTTCTACAATTAAAAAATCTCCCATGGTGGGGGCGCTGGGGGCTCAGTCAGTTAAGCATCCGACTTCGGCTCAGATCATGATCTCATGGTTCATGAGTTCGAGCCCCGTGTCGGGCTCTGTGCTGACAGCTCGGAGCCTGGAGCCTGCTTTGGATTCTGTGTCTCCTTCTCTCTCTTTCCCTTTCCCCGCTCACGCTCTCTCAATCAAAAATAAAGAAACATTAAAAAATTAAAATAAAATAAATAGAGAAATGGAAATCGCCCGTGGTCAACCGTAACCCGGAAGCAGATGATCCTCCTCTGAATGAATCACCACAGGGGCAGCAGTGGCCTGAGCCTGTGTCACATGCCTCTGTCACTCACCTCCCTTCATCTCATGCGTAGACATTTTATCATCCATATTATAAGCAGAAGGCTGAATGCAGTACAATTAGATATTCTGAGAGAGAGAGAAACTACCTTCACATAACTTGTACTACAATTCATCGTTATAATTGTTCTATTATTAGTTGTTGTTAATATCTCACTGCTGCCTCATTTATAAATGAAACGATCATAGATATGCGTGTATAGGAAAAAACACAGTATCCACAGGGGTTCAGTACTACGTCTGGTTGCAGGTGTCCACTGGGGGTCCTGGAAGGCATTCCCTGTGAACAAGAGGAGGGGAGTACTGTAACTCTCCCAAACATTCGTTAATTATGAAAAGGGAAATAATGACTTTGCAGTGGAGTAACCTGGTAGATAGTTCTCTCCTGGGGATCGCGTTGGGTACTGACTTGGCCATAAGACACAACATGTAGCCCTAATAGATACACACGAGGCTGTACAGGAACTCTGTACTATCTTTTCAACTTTCCTGTAAATTTAGAACCATTTCAAAAGGAAACAATTTTAATTTCAAGCCCTGCCTACAACGAGGGTGCTGTTTTTAACATCTGTGTAACGTGGACGGCTCGTCATGAGCTTAAAAGTAGTCACGGCAACTCAGAGTTTGTCACGTGAAGAAGGCTCTGATTCATATTTGTCAACTGAGTTTTTTGAAATAAGTGCAAAAGTTTTAATCAATCTTTATTTTTATTTATTTATTTATTATTTATTTATTTATCTATCTATTTATTTTTAAGAGAGCTCACGTGAGTTGGGTAGAGAAGCAAAGAGAGAGAGAAAGAAAAAGGAAAGAGACAGAGAGGGAGAAACTCAAGCAGGCTCCACACTCAGCACAGAGCCCGACACGGGGCTCGATCCCACGACCCCAGGATCATGACCTGAGCTGAAATCAAGAATCGGACACTCAACGGACTGAACCACCCAGGTGCCCAATCCTTATTTTCGAAATCGCTAGTTTGGTCCACCATTTTAACCACGACAGCTCTTTTCAAGTTCTGAGTTTACCAGCCACTGTATTATTACTTCTAGCACATAAAATTATGGAAATTTCAAATTATGCCTCTCGCTGAATTTTTGCACCATCAATATTATAAATAAATGTATATTATTCATCATTAGATAGTGCGTTATATTATCCTGTCATATTCTATTATAAATATCACGTCCAGATTTTAAAACTTGGTACTTTCAGGTGGGTGGTCTGAGAAGGCAACACTAACGCCTACCTCGTCAGCCCTTGCATCTACGAAGCATGCCTGCCGTGACTTACAGTTTTTCACACATATTGCCTCATTTGATGTTAGCAGCTGATACAAACTGTAGAATCGCACTTTTCAAACACAGAGCTATGACACTGTGAGAGAAGCATGAAGGGACGACCTACTTCGGAGCTGAGTTGGTCTGATATCTAGACACGCCCCCAAGAAGGCCCTATGTTTGTGTCCACAAGAGCCCTAAGAAGCAATCCTGCCATGGAAGAATTCACACTTCTCATTGCACGAGAAAGAGTAAACCTCTAATGATGAAGACATCATGCTATCAATCGGAGACCTGGAAGGGACCTTAATGTGGGATCCAATTTCTCAACAAGGAAAGATAAAAAGAACAGGATTGCTGATGAGCAGGGACTTCTGTCAAGAAGTCCACTCATGGGCAGGTCTCTGCTCCGCAAGGGAGGCCAGGTAATTTTTAACATGTCTAGCCACTGACCCAAAAAGTGACTTCCTATTAATATTGCCCATTGGTTTTAATTTTCCTTTCTGGAGCTCTGCGGAGTCTTTAACTCCTATTCCATGTCCAACCACCAACGAGATGAAGACAGCTAATATTTCTTCCCTCACTTCCATACATTTCTTTTCTAGAGGGAATATCTCCAGATTCTTCAACCATACCCTATCCGATATGGTTTCTAGACTTTCAAACTATACTAATTCACTTCTCATAAAACCCTAAACATATGCAGTGCTTCTGTCAAAGTGAGGCAGGTGGAAACAAATCTCGAAATTCTCTTTGTAATCTTATAGGTAACGTGGTTTCCCAAGGTTGAAATCTATTTATATTTCCAGTAGTCGTGTCACCCTCACGGGTCAGGCTGAGCTTGCAATCAGCCTTATCCCCTTCTGTACTAATTCACTTGAACCCATGAGTTAAAGTCTGTCCCTAGGAACTGGATTTGGACAGATCAGTTCTCTATTGCTGTAAAAGACTTGTCCCAAAGCTTAGTGGCTTGAAACAATAATAAACACTTAGTATCATAGTTTCTGTGGTCCAGAAATTGGGAAGTGACTCAACTAGTTAGTTATAGCTAAGCATCTTCCATGAGTAATTAAGATGTTGGTGGGGGCTGAAGCTCTGAAGCTTGGCTGGGACTAGAGGGTCCACTTCCAAGATGGCGCCCTCACATGTCTGGCAAGTTGGTACGGGCTGCTGGTAGGAAGTGTCACCTCATCTCCCCTGTGATGTTTGAGTGTCTTCGTGACACGGAAACTAGATTGCTCCAGAGAAAAGGTTCTATGAGAACAAAAGGAAAGCTGCCTAGCCTTGGAAACCCCATACTGTCGCTTCCGCCACACTCTATTTGTTCCACAGACCGGCCCTGTGAGAGAGGCCTGAAGAGCAGGGTGAGTAACAGGAAACGAGGACTGTTGAGGGCCATTCTGGAGGAAGGCTACCACAGTAACCAACTGCGTTCCTTTTGAATCTCTATACGTCATGAAAAACACTGGTCAGCTTTCTTAGAAGACTGTCAAGTTTGCAAGTAACACAAAATTATACATAACCTAAGCCAGTGTTTTTAAAACTGTGTCCAGTGAGTGTCCAGGCTCTCTAGAGGTACTTCCTGGAGTCGCTTCGTGTCCACCACCAGGGAGAGGAGTGGTCAGGACACAAGCTCCAGAAACCAGTGTCCAGCTCAACTTAAGCTATATCACTTCTATTCCTTTCATATATGGGAGTGTTATATAAAAACATATCACCTACAAATGGAGACAATTTGACTTCTTTCGCTTTGGTTTGGATGCCTCTTACTTCCTTTCTTGATTAATTGCTCTGGCTGGGATTCTCAGTGTTATGTTGAATAGAAGTGGTGAGAGTTGGAATTGTCTTGTCTTGTTCCTGACCTTACAAAAAAAAGCTTTCGGGTTTTCACCACTGAATATGATGCTAGCTGTGGGCTTCTCAGTATGCTTGCTCTATTGAGGTATATTCCTTCTATCTGTATTTTGTAGAGTGTTTTATCGTGAAAGGGGGTTGAATTTTGTGAGTGAAATTGTATAGGGTTTATCTTTTTCCAATTGACTTCTTTCACTCAGCATAATGCTCTTTCAGTCCTAACTCCTCCCCTCTAGATGGTAGGGAAGTCACAGCTCGGAGCCAACAGGGAATTTGCATTTGAGGATGGGTTTCATGCATTTATCGACAGTGAGGTGAAAAAAACAAAAAAGCTGACAGACGGTGCTCCTCCCTTGACCCCTGGCCCTGTCCGGTTGTGAACTTTAACAAGAGAAGTCATTCTAACCTCAGCGAGGGTGTCGATGCGGTTCAACGCGGCTGGTGGGCTCTGCTCCTGTCGGTTACATCCCGTGCTATTTACCGTATTAGAATTAACACTAGAACATTTAAAAGTGTTTATTAATTCATTCTTTTCTTTAACGTTTGTTTATTTTTGAGAGCACTCTTGAGAGAGAGTATGGGAGAGAGGAAGACAGAGGACCTGAAATGGGCTCTGTGCTGACAGCAGAAAGCCAGACGCGAACTCACGAACTGTGAGATCATGACCTGCGCCAAAGTGGGATGCTCAACCGACTGAGCCCCCCAGGCGCCCCGACTGTTTCAAACCCCACGTGCTCATCAGAGCAGGTGGCTCTGGGAAGACATTGGCTAGCCAGGGAGCACCTGTCCCCTAGGCTCCCAGTTTTCTTTTGCAGAAAAGCAGGGAGGACTTTAGGGCCGGTCACTCCCCCCAGAAAGTAAAATACCAAGTGAACTTTGCTGCTTTTGAAGGCTTCTGATTCTCACAGGCTTTGCTGGATCCTGGGCATGTCCAGACATCTCTCAGTCCACACGGCCGCACCTCTGCTTTGCTGTCCTGATTCTGGGGGGGGGGTCTTTGCGCCCCCTTCTCCCCGTCCCTCATCCAGAACAGAAGCCAGGACATGGGTTCGCTGCTCAGACAGCCTGTTCACATCCTGGCTGCCCCCCTCCCTGCATCGCACCTGCGACCGCAAGAGAGCTTCCGGCTCCCAGAGGCGGATGGCACAGAGCCAAAGGCCACTCTGCACCTGAGCAGCCATCATGTCATCCGTGCCCTACGGGTGCAGCCTTCACTGCAATGACACGGTCTGCTCTCTAACCCCCCTCCCCCACAGTTCTAGGACTGGGACAAATTCACAGGTCCTGGTCTGAAAGCGACTCCCCCCAGGGAGACCCCAGGGGCCTCAGGCCTGGAGCTGCCCGGTCACTGAGGTCTCTGGACCTCCTGGATCTGACTCTGAGTGACAGCAAAACAGGCCAGGCCCTTCAGGGAGGGCTTCCGGGTTGTTTATGCGAATGAGGCTGGCCGGCTTCTCCCCCGCAGCCCCAGCACAGCCTCCCACCCCTGCTTTCCCTCTCCTGACACCGCAGGTCTCTGGTACACACTGGGCCTCGAACACGGGGGTCACTTCATAAATGCTGTGTGGCCGGTTGTCTGTATGACGATCAGAAACCCATACTTCAAATGTGTATTTATTTTTGAGCGAGCACAAGCGGGGGAGGGGACAGAGGATCCGAAGTGGGCTCCGTGCTGTTATCAGAGAGTCTGATGCGGGGCTCGAACTCACGAACCGCGAGATCATGACCTGAGCCAAAGTCGGACGCTCAACCGCCTAAGACACCCAGGAGCCCCAGAAAGCCATACTTTAAAAAAATGTTTTGGGGATCAGAAATTCCACGTGCTTTGTCAATTTAAACTTCCTAGTACTCCCGGGAATCAAAAGGAATTAAGGGGAAAAGGGCAAGAGGGTATGGAGAGTCTCCACCTGCTGTTTTCTGTCTCATATTCTCATCGGCAGCCTGGGAGGCAAGCCCGGTCTTCACTCTCCCTTCTCCCCACTTCCCCCCGAAGCTGCTTTCCTAGGCTGCTGTTAATTGGTTACTAGGATGTAATTCATTCAGACTAAGGTGCTAACGG
This sequence comes from Paguma larvata, assembly GCA_030068075.1. Classification (NCBI taxonomy): domain Eukaryota; kingdom Metazoa; phylum Chordata; class Mammalia; order Carnivora; family Viverridae; genus Paguma; species Paguma larvata. Next base: position 99,791,805 of record CM057834.1, read on the forward strand.
GTAGTTAATTGATGCGTTACCCTTTCTGGAAAACTGCTGCATTTACCTGTGACTTTCATGGCTCACATCCGAAAAGGGACTAAGGTCCATTTTCGTCTCTGACACACAGCCTGACCTTTAATTTTCCACTCCCGAGCCATTTGCATTTGAAAAAGGAACTCTTTTTAAAAAATATTTATTTATTTCTTGAGAGAGAGAGAGAGAGAGAGTCCACACACGCTCATGTGCAGGAGAGGGGCAGAGAGAGAGAGATGGAGAAAGAGAGAATCCCAAGCAGACTCCACATCAGTGCAGAGCCTGATGCAGGGGCTGAAACCCACAAACCATGAGATCATGACCTGAGTCCAAACCAAGAGTCAGATGCTCACTTGACTGAGCCACCCACTGGTGCCCCTGAAAAAGGAACTCTCGGTGTCTCTACTACAAAGCTGTAATCCTCAAGACATCATGGTATTGGCAGGAGAACAGACGCATAGACCAATGGAACAGAATAGAGAACCCAGAAATGGACCCACAAGCATACGGCCAACTAGTCTTTGACGAAGCAGGAAAGAGTATCCAATGGAATAGAGACAGTCTCTTCAGCAAATGGTGCTGGGAGAACTGGACAGCGACATGCAGAAGAATGAAACTGGACCACTTTCTTACACCAGACACAAAGATAAACTCAAAATGGATGAAAGACCTAAATGTGAGACAGGAAACCATCAAAACCCTAGAGAAAACAGGCCACCACTTCTTTGACCTCAGCCGCAGCAATTTCTTGCTCGACACATCTCCAAAGGGAAGGGGAATAAAAGCAAAAAGGCACTGTTGGTGTCAGGGGCTCTTAAAGACAGCTATGGGTCTATGCCAGGGGTAGCGAGGATCTGGGGTTGGGTTTCGTTAAATTAAACCTCATCAATTATTCACAAGGTGGACTGTACTTCAGGCAGTGGTAACATTTCTGTACTTCCAATAGCCTCTTGGCAAGTCATGCCTTTAAAAGGCAGCTGGTCAGTGGAGGGGAATACTTCTAGAAATAGCCTTAGATCATGGCTGAGATAGAGTTCAAAATGTTCACAGACGAAGAAAGAACCAGAAACAGAAAGGATTCAGTTCCACGGAGTTGGAACTTTGGAGCTCAGTGGCCCCCTCCCTGCCTGCTGGCCATCACTGCCCCCAGAGAGGCCACCCCCACCCAATGACCCACTCTAGCTCCTTGGGCGTGGACCCAAGCATCCAGGCACTGGCTGGGGAGGATTTTAACGTCCCTCGAACCACAGTACGTGCCCGCTTGAGCCCAGGGCTTGGAGGCTGTTGGAAAGCAAGCGGGAAGAACAAGAGACGTCAATGTCTGAAATGTTTGCAACGTTCGAAGTGCCCCGGGAGAAAGAGAAGGGGAATCTGGAAACCGTGTACTCCCGGGAGTACCAGGCCCCGATCCAAACCTGGGGAACGCAGAAATCAATCGAATGCTTCCTCGGAAACATCCTCTCCTCATCCCACCCCATCGGAGATTTTCCATCGGGAATCCGCTCTGTCCCAGACCCAATATGGTAAACCAATCATGCCCCGAAATGTTAGCGTGATCGTGGCTTGATGTGTTTCTCTCTCCTGCTAGCGTTGCTTTTTTTTTTTTTCCTAATGTTTTATTTATTTGTGTTTTAATCCAGTGGTTTCAGTGATTTCGGTCAGCGGCTGTCAAACATCAATCAGGTTGCAGCAGGATTGGCCTGCGAGGCTTGCTTAGCACGGATTTCTCCACGCCACCGCCGGAGTTTTGGATTCTGGGATGAGGTGCGAAACTCTGCATTCCAGCACGTGTTCAGGTGAGGCGGACGCTGCCATCCAGGTGCCGCACTCTTAAAAACCCTTGTTGAGGTCCTACGAGTTCCCCAGGCCGCGGGAGAAGGCAGCGCGTGATTATTTTAAGGGGAAATGTGAGAACAGGACCCGATCCATTAATAAAACAACAGACTGCAAATCACTGGGCATTTAATGTCGATTTTCATGCTACGTGATGGGCATGTGACCAAAACCAACATATGGTTCTTCTATAAAAAAAACCTCCAAACAGCAAGTGAGGGACCTGGGCTCCGGCTCTGCTTCTCTCGCTGAGAACACACTTTACACTGGCGGCCACGCCCTCCGGGTCTCCAACCGCCTTCCCTCCGCCAGGTGACCCGCGCCTACATGGGCACCTGCAACCACACCCGGGAGGGTCCCCGGCCAGCAACCCATGCTTACTCCTCCCCTTTATTTTTATTTTTAAAGTTTTTATTTTAATTCCAGTTAGTTAACTTACAGTGTAATATTCGTTTCAGGTGTACGATACGGTGATTCAACATTCCATACGTCATCACTAGTGCACTGCTTGGGGCCCCTGGGTGGCTCACTCAGTTAAGCGTCCAACTTCGGCCAGATCATGATCTCGTGATTCATGAGTTCGAGCCCCGAGTCGGGCTCTGTGCTGACAGTGAGGTGCCTGCTTGGGATTCTGTGTCTCCCTCTCTCTCTCAAAAAATGAATAAAAATTTAAAAAGTAAGAAAACAAAAACGCATGTGCCCTGCTTAATCCCCATCACCTGTTTCTCCCATCCCCTCCCCACCGCCAGCATTATCCTTCAGCTTTTTCCTTTCACCCCAGTGCGGATAAACGCATGCAACCCATCCTAAAAATGCAAACTCCCTGTGAGTTCTCCTTTTAGCTAGATGACGAGATTCCGCAAGGAAGGGTGTGTCCACAGGACTCTGGGGAGACGGAGGGCAGGCAGAGCAGCACACGGCGGATGCCCCATGCACCCTCTTATGTCGTGATGGCACCGGCACGCACAGTACGCCCAATTAAATGCGCATTTCCCAACGTTCAAATACTGCATGGGCTATACTTGCACTAAAACACGATTTCGTTGTTTTTCTGAATCTCCATTTTACCTGGATGTCCTGTATTTTTATTTGCTAAATCTGAAAACCCTAGCTGCTTGAGAATAGACCTTTTACACTCAACGAGCAATTTTTGCTTTATGCATTGTTTTCCAAAGTATGGCTTCCATTTAGTGCTGCGCAGCTTGTAAGGAAATACAGAACCCGGTTTAATTGTAAGAGATCGTGCAAAAAGAATGCTTTGATCAGCGTGTCATGGGTGAAAACTTTTTGCCATCCTTTTTTTTCACCCTAGTAGAATCTGTCGTCAGGCGACGTGCTCCATCTATTTCGTTGTTTTGTCCTTAAATGTAGGATTCATACTCTTGCTCATCCGTCTGTCTCTCTTTTTTATCTTCTGCAATGTTTCCACATCCTTTTGGCTTAAATTATGTAACTAGAGAACACGTTAATCTTCCAGCACATTCATTCCATTGGATTCCACAGGCATGGAAGAGTGCCAAGTCTGTGCAGGGCGCTCTGCTCGGGGCTCGAAATGCCAGCGTCGAATGACATATAAAAGTCTCTCTGAGTGGACATGACTTCCCAGCGTGGGGAGACGGACTACAGAAATGCCACAGAGCACGTGGTGTCAATGCTGCCGAGAATCGTAAGCTTGGGTTCAGTACTTGGCAATGGGAGGTGTGAGTGGAGTCGGTATTTCGGATATGGCAACGGGGGGCGGCGGGGGGGAGGTCTCACTACCAACAGGATATCCGGGCCACCTAAAGGAAGTAAGAGGAGGAGCATTAGGACATGGAGGGGAGCCACCCTGGATGGAAAGGGAACAGCAGGTATGAGGGCCCTCAAAGTTGGGGTGAGAAACGGCCAGGAAGCCAGTGGGGCTGGGCGCGGTGAAAGAGAGGGAGGATGGTGGGAAACGCAGTGAGTCGCCAGCAAACGGAGAATGCACTGTAGACAGCGTAGACATACGTGATCTCTTTTATACCATAATAAGGACTCAGGGCTTTGCTCCGGGCCAGACAGGAAACTGTTAGTGATTCTGACTTACGCAGGTGAACGGCCACTCTGCATGCTGGGGCCCGGAGAATGGAGACGGGGAGGCCGGACAGGAAGCCACAGGTGGCAGAGGTGTGGTCCGGGAGGCAGCAGGGAGGGAGGGCAGTGGCCGGCTCTGGCTGGCGCTTGGAACGTGGGAGGAAAGGGGCTTCCGGGGTTTGGGGCATCCACACCTAAAAGGGTGGAGCTGCCTTTCCCGAGATGAGGAAGACGGAGGAGAAGGCTGCTCGCCTCGGGAACAGAGGAGATCACTGGTTCAGGTCGATGCGTGACAAACCCGCCGCACAGCCCGGCCGAGATGACGGAGGTGCTGGGCCCCGGTGGGGACACAAATCGGGAAGGCAACGGAGTGTCGGGTTGGAGGGAATGAGGAGGGGCAGCCACAGAGGGAGGAAGGACACTAGAAGAAAGTGGGTCTGAGAACCGAGCCCGGGAAGTGTCTCAAGGCAGAGAGAGCGATCACAAGGGGCTCCGTTACATGCTGACGTCAGGCTGAGTAAAACGAGAGGTGAATTAGCCACCGCATTTGGCAGTGGGAGACCTGGTGTCCTTGACCGGGGTCGTGCCCCCGGGACGGCACACAGGTTGGGGGAAAGTCAGGAGAGAATGGAAGGGAAGCAAGTGGTAACGGGGACTCCAGACAGGTGTTTCAGACCTTCGCTGCCATGGGGGGGGGGCATGGACTTGGGGCCGCGCTGCACTGAGCGTGGTACATGAGGACTCCCCGACGGCCTGTGGGACTGTCAGCAGGGTGGCTCTGTCGGCAGTGCAGTGCACTCGGCACGCTTCCATCTGGCTTCCTTCCTCCCTTCTTCACTTGGGGCCGTCTTTGCATGGAGGTCCTTGCCTCCCCTGGCCTCTCTGGCTCCCTCCCTATTTTCTTTCTATCATGGCTGTTTCTTCTGATAAAATATTTGCACGTGTGTTCACAGGGCTGCATCTGCTCCTTGGAGGACCCAGGCTAGCCCGAGAAAGCAAGACAGGATTTGGGATGGGCGGTGAGGAAGAGGCTGTCCTGGTTTGTGCAGGTGACACACAGAGTCTCGGGTCAAGTCTGTGGGCCGTTTTCTAACGATGCGGTTTATGGTGACTTGGGGAGACACACGCGGAGGACTGACCCTGTGAGGACTCAAGGAGAAGATGGACACCAACACGCCAAGGAGAGGGGTCTCAGAAGGAACCAATGAGCCAGTGTATACAGCTGACCCTTGAACAACACAGAACTGGTCCAAATATACTCACACTCTGAGGTACTAGGGGATGAGACTTCAGCAAATGAATTTGGGGAGAACACAATTCAGCCCATACCATAATGAGAACTTGTTCGTCATCGGGTTTTAGGAGAAACTAGCAACATTTAGTGGTTTTATTTCATTTTTAAGCATATATCCAAATTTTAATTTCTGGATACTTTACAATGGGGGCGCCTGGGCGGCTCGGCCGGTTCAGCATCCGACTTCAGCTCAGGTCATGATCTCACAGTTCGTGGGTTTGAGCCCTATATCGCGTTCTCTGCCGTCAATGCAGAGCCCACTTCAGATCCATTGTCCCTTCTCTCTCTGCCCCTCTCCTGCTCATGCTCAATCTCACTCAAAAATAAACAGGAAAAAAAGAGAAAAAACTTATATGTTAATATGTCAAGACAGAATAAACTCAATACTTCACTCGGTTGTGGCCTGCAAGGTTTGTAATTCATTCGAGCCAAGATAAAGACTAGAGTAGTACACCGAAGATCAGTTTCCGAGGGCAGCGGAGAATGGACTCAGAGCAGGGAGTGTTGTACTACATCTCAAATGAAGGAGCAGCTCCTTGAGAAAAGGTCACTTACAGAGAGGACAGGTGACAGGACAGACCCCCTTCATCACATCCCCTAAAGGTGCCAGACTCTTCCATACGCTATTTCTGTTCCTGCACCGGAGTCTTCAAAGACGTAAATGGTGGACACTCTTGCCTATGAAAACTTCGAGGGCATTAACTGAGTTACTAAATTACGAAACGAACTCAAAAATTCAAGGCTTTGAGCAACAGAAGCCAGTTTTTCAAGAAGTCAGGCACACGTCTTAGCACCTCATCCCTTTTTCCCGTTTGGTTTTTAGTTAAATGCTCTAGAGAGTCATTCCGTTCTTGGGCCATACGTAGCAGATCACATAACCAGGCCACAGTGTAGTCGAAGCCGACTTTCCCGGGAGAGCTATGAAATTGGCTCAGGTGTCTGAGAGCACGCCAGCTATGCCGTGGTGCGTGGCCTCTGTTGACGTGGGTTGCTCCTCATCACGAGGGCTGGGGATTACGGAAAGCTAAAACATGGCTATCGGGGCTCCAAAGGCAAACAGGTCATAAGTAGTTCCAGCCTCCAACGACTACAATTAAAAGCTTGAAATTGTAAGCCATTTTTTCCTCCATGGCAAATCCAATTTGATAAAACAGCACTCAACGGCTATTTGATGGGATTTCCACAAAACGCTCCCTCCACAGAGGTTCAAATGTCATTAGGTATTAGCTGAGCCCTTGACGAGGCATAAGCCCATGAACTCGGCACAAAATTCAGGTAACTTCTGAGTCTGATAGGATAAACTATGTTAAAATGTTAAGCTTCTACATATCACAAACTGATGTTATTATATATGTTTAAGATGTAGATTTAGTATGGAGGGGATTAATGTCTTCCCATATATTTTTCTAGCAATTAGGAGTGGGTTTCAGGCATATGATCACATTTGCTGCATATATATTTCAACGGAGAGAGCAGCGCCTTTACAGAACATCAGCTACATGGGGATTATTGCCCTTGACTCCCAACAGCTATGTTGGAAATCTGCTATGTACTTCCCACTATGCTACTGCAGGTGACATACGAAGCTATAAAATTCCTGCCATTATGAACATTTAAAATTCAGTTCAGGGAGACACACATGCAAAAACCCAGATGCACATAGACTTGCACACAGACACACATGCGAAGACACAAAGAGACACATATACACGAGTAGGGACACATAGAAACACACGCGGACACACACAGACATAGGCATAGACGCACAGAAACACAGACACGGAGACATACGTACGTCATATTTTGTATAATAATCTAACGCTCCGGCTAATAAGCCAACAATGTAAATGATTAGGGGTTTCTGAAGATCTAGGCCATAGCTAGGTGGTCCTAAAACAGAAACTGCTCTCTCTGGACGATGAGATGAGACTGTCTGGAATGCCATTTCAGCCAGAATGCTTTTCTGTAGGGCGGGTTTTATTTACTTTTCAAAGTTTATTTACTTTGAGGGGCGCCTGGGTGGCTCAGTCGGTTGAGCATCCAACTTCGGCTCAGGTCGTGGTCTCTCAGTTCGTGAGTTCGACCCCCGCGTCGGGCTCTGTGCTGACAGCTCAGAGCCTGGAGCCTGCTTCGGATTCTGCGTCTGCCTCTTCCCTGCTCGTGCTCTAACTCCTTCTCTCTCAAAAATAAATAAACATTAAAAAAGAAAGTTTATTTTGAGAGAAAGCATATGTGCTTGCATGTAACCAGGGGAGGGCAGAGCGAGAGGAAGAGAGAATCTCGAGCAGGCTCCACACTGTCAGCACAGAGCCTGACACGGGGCTCGATCCCACAAACCATGAGTTCATGACCTGAGCAGAAATCAAGAGTCAGACGGTCAATCAACTGAGCCCCCTAGGCGGCCCCGTAGGAAGGGTTTTAATGGGCAATGCTGCGGCCTGGAGTTGCCCAGAGAGGAACTGGTTCCCAGCTCTGGACTTACTAGTGGGTCTTGACTACTTCATTTAACCTGTCAGGAAACGGTTGGCTTGACAGCCCATTGTTAGAAGCCAAGAGAAGTTACTATAGGCTGATGGTTTTAAGGTGAAAGTCCTCTGGGAAGAAGATGGGAACCATTTTCGGTATCCCTTGGCCAACGCCAGAATACAGTGGTTTAGATTTTGTGTTATAAAAAAAAAAAAGTGGGGAGAAGGTTTGACTGGAGAGGGGAGGAAGCAGGCAGGAGAAGCAGAAAACAGAATGAAGAGGAGAGTCCTTTAAAAGCCACAAGATGGCTTGCCTTTCCTAAACTGCAATGGCAGCCTTGGACGACTTCCAAACGTAGACCCCAGCGACTGCCTGTGGTCGAACCACTTACTTTTCAGTCTACACAGGTCATGAAGGGTCAAGAAGATTTACATAAATTAATGAATATCATAGAAGACTAGAAAGCCAGCCCCATGAGACCAAATCCCTCCATTCTCTTTGAGGAGAGCGCCAAGAACAGTAATGAAGACCGGAAACCATCTTGTTTGTGTCTAAAAATTTAGATATTAACTTTCTTCTCATGGCTGAAGAGCACTTAAGCAATTTTTTTAAGTTTACTTATTTTGAGAGAGAGAGAGAGTGAGTGAGCAGGGGAGGTGAAGAGAGAGAGGGAGAGAAAGAATCCCAAGAAGACTCTGAGCTGTCAGCACAGAGCCCGACTCAGGGCTCAAACCCACGAATCTGTCAGATCATGATCTGAGTCAAAACCAACAGTCAGACGCTTAACCAGCGGAGCCACCTAGATGCCCCCGAAGAGAACTTTTAACGACATTGGCAATGGGATTTGGGAGATGCTTCACTTCGTCACCTTATCTTAGGCTCCTGGAGTCCTTGCCTTCTTACCTAAGTGGCCAGGAGCCTCACTGTAGGATTTTACCACCCAAATTGTTCTCTTTGGGGCAGGATTCAGTTTCTCTGGCCCCACTCTCCTGCCGCGTTAAATCTCTGAGAAGTCCTAAGAACGCCATTGTCGAGATGCCAAAATTAAGGCACGGGAGAGCAGAAAGTGGAGTTAATACAGTCATCAGTAATTGACATATGAAAATACGACAATAGTAACTGGCTTATTATAAAGGATCGGCTCCACGCTGGCACGGTGCTAGCCGCTGTTCATACTTTCTATTCTTCAGCACTCAGGAAAGCTTGCTTGATGTAGGTACCATCTTTGTGTCACACACGGAGGCAACGGAGACAATTAAACACTGAGGTGTGTATCCTTGATCACACACTTCTAACTTATTTCACCAGGGTAATATCTCCTCATTAGAGAGGCTTGAAGTCAAGAGCTAAATGAATAAATTAATACATCTTCCTCGTCTCAGTCAGGAGTTCCCTGTGGAAGACTGACTGTTTTGAGCAATTCACACAAAGATTTGAGTGTTCAAAATTCACATGCAACTATTAGCTGAAATAAGTCTGTTGAAATGGAGACAACAAATTAGTATTTCGATATTTACTATTGGTGTGAATTTTAGACCTTGGACAGACCTTGCTTTTAACACACTTTTGAATTCTACCCCACACGGTTGCCCACACAGGAACAGCTTTGACAGCGAGGGTCCGTGTCACCAGAGGACTCGGCAGGATGAAAAGAAGGGCGCAGCTGGGTTTTCTTGCAAAAATCTGACACACGGGTCCGTTCCGGCGCTCACCCACCCACTCAGCAAACCGAAGGGAGCTTTTCTGAAATCTCTATTGAAATAATATTTCTCTCCCGTTTCATTAGAATTGAAAAAGTGAAGGCCAAATTGCAAAGGGATGTCAGCCTGTCTGATGCAGGGGCACAATTCAGGCTTCAGAAGAACACTGTGACTTTAAGAAGGTCACGGAGAGCCCGGCCCGGAGGGACTAGGGTGGTCTGAGAAGTAGGAAGCTCCCATCAGTCATGTTAATCACATACTTTGCCTGACTAAAGTAGGATTAAATTAAATGACGAAATATAACAAATGCCAGAGGGGTTCTGCTGTCGTCAGGGGAGGCACAGAAGGGTTGGTAGGAATTTAATAGCTATCTGCAAATCTATGGCAGGGACCAGAAAGAACAACTTGGCTTCCGCTCTAGAGCGACTGTCTAGAAACATTATCCACATTAAGGTTTCTTCCTCGGTAAGAGAGGTTTGAGTTGGCAACCACCATTCATGTTTGCACACTTATTGGAAGACATATCCACAAGTGTGCCCGTTACCAGAGTTCCTAACAGAGATTCGGGAGCAAGAATCTATGTCTGTGTTTGGATTCCCGTTCTGCCTCCGATTTGTTGCAGACCTCGGTCATTCATCCGCCCTGCGGTGCCTTCCTTTAAGCATCTAGGAAATGAGAATGATGGTGAGAATGACACGAATATTCGATGTGAGAGTTAAATGGGTAGATACGTAGAAGTCTCTCTGAGCGGTGCCTGGCACAAAACGTGTGGTATAGAATGTTAGCAGTTATTATAACTATCATATAATTGTTTATATAATTATATTTATATATCTCGAATAATACAGTTACAATTATGAGTGCGTTTACAATATAGTTACAACAATTGCTTTATATAATTAATTACATCTTTAATATATCCTACATTAACACAGCTATCATAATTGCTAAAATTCTATAGCACTTACTCCGTGCCAGGCACTGCTCAAAATAATAGAGATACATGAATTATAATACTGAAATACAGGTGATCCCTGAGCAATATGGGTTTGAACTGTGTGGGTCCACCTATATGTGGATTTTTTAAAAATAAATACAGAACAGTAAGTAACTTTTTCCTTACGATTTTCTTTTTTCTAGCTTATGAATATAGTATAGAATACATAAATAAAAAATACAATTTACAAAATATGTGTTAATTGTATTACGGGTACGGCTCAACAATAGGCTATTAGTTAAATCTGGGGGGAAATCAAAGATTATATGCAGAGTTTTGACTGAGCGGGGGTCAGTGCCCCATCTCCTCATAATGTTCAAGGGTCAACTGTATATTAAATACTGTAATATTTAAATATGTATATATTTTCACATGTATGTGTATAAATATATACACATGTATATATTTTCACATGTATGTGTATATATGCACGTATATATTTTCACATGTATGTGTATATATACATGTATATATTCTCACATGTATGTATGTATATATATACACACATGAAAAAAGAAATTTTTAAAGAATGAGTTAAACTTAAATAGAAATATAGCTTTAAATGTTTTCCTCTAGCACGCCAATGGATAACCTAGATGCTCATTGGTGAGTGCACGTTCTAGTCTGGAAACCATTTCTCTATATCAGGAACCAGAAAATGTTACCTAGAAAGGCCCAGATAGTTAATATTTTCGTGCCTACAGGTCACACAGTCTTCCTGGCAAATACTCAACTCTGACATTGTAGCAGAAAAATAGCCATATGCGATTTACAAATGGATGGGCTTGGGTATGTTCCAATAAAACTTTATTTACAAAAATAGGTGTCAAACCAGGTTTGGCCCAAGGTACATAGCCTTCCAAACCTTCTCGAGAAGAAAGAAATAGGACAAATATATGTAGATCATAGGGCGTCGGCTCATCAAGAACAAGATATAATGCAGCAACGTCAGCTCTCCTGTTAATGAACTTCCCAGTTCTGAAATTATCTAAGCAGAAGCTGGAGGAGTGTGTCCCACAGATGATTTCATAGTAATTCTGAGTTAGATGGGTGAAGCTAGACACAGAGACTTTATAGGCCCTTCTAAACCTGAGACTACTTATTTTCATTCTAAGTAATGTTTACCTTTTCGTAAATCCTAGTATAGAGAGTCAACTGATTGTTGACAAAGGCGCCAAGAAGACACAATGGGTAAAGGATATTTTCTTCAATAAATATCATTTTGGGAAAACTGGGTATCCACATGCAAAATATTAAAATTGGACCTTATCTTGCACCATATACAAAAATCAACTCAAAGGTTAAAGATTTAAATGTAAGACTGGAAGCAGTAAAACTCCTAGAAGAAAACATACGGCAAAGTTCCTTGACGTTGGCTGTGGCCATGATATTTTTGATAAGACAGTAAACACTCAGGCAATAAAAGCAAAAATAAGCAAGTGGGACTATAGAAAATAAAATGCTTCTGCACAGTACAGGAAATACTCAACAGTGACTCTTCAATTTGCCTTCTCTTCTCTGTCTTTCTCTCAATGGATATTTGAGATGTGGAGACATTCATATATTCTCTGGCAGCCTCAGACTTTTGTTTTCTTATTAGGAAAAAACACCCCACTGCATTTCTTCGGGGCTTTGGAAGCTAGCTCTTCCTCTCTTTCTGTGCCCCTAAACAGGCCTGGGCATTCTGTCCATGGTGTCACCTTTTGCTCTTTTGATTTTCCCTTGGTCCTCACCTTTCTGCTCACGGGGCAGGAACCGATGTAACCGTGGCAATGGGAAGGTGGGATTCACGCTCCATCCCCTCATGAAGAAGTCTCTAATTTCTCTGTGTCTGGCTGTCCGGGGGTCATTCAGATCGGTCTGAAGACATTAGAAGCATGCTCTTGGCGCCAGTGTTTTCCGAACTCTATGTGCTATGTCCCTCTCAGGCTGCAAAGGTCTCTTCTACCCCAACCTCCGCCTCAAATAGGACTGTTGAGAAATATCATGTTTAATTACCCGGTAGTTTCTAGAGGATGCATGTGCCAGAACAGTAGGTAGGTAAATGTTCCCCTTCTGATGATGAACTTTTATATTATTGAGGCAAAGGAAAAAGATGGCACAGATGTCCTTTGATAAATATTAACCACCAAAATTCCCCTCACTTCCTTCCCATCGAAAAGACTGCTTGCAATGAGTTGCCAAGTGTCTGCCAGATATTATTTCCTGTCTGCCCCATAGAATTTCAAAAACTGTATTTCAACCCCTGATCTGCTGATGGGAAAATTAAGGTGTAGGAGATTAAGTGACTCCTCCAGAGGTGACAAGGCTGATAAAGGGCAGAGCTATGATGTTGACCATTATGCCTAAAAGCTGTCTTCCATCTTCAGTCCAGAGAGAAGGAAGAAAGAGAAGGTAGGCAGGCAGAGGAAAAACGTTCTCTGTGACGTAGGAGCGAAGGCATGGTGTTGGGATGTGAGAAATTCTCCTTCCTCCTTTCTTCACCTCAGCCTTTATGTCCAGTGCTAAGTGTCATGCCTTCCCCGGGTAAGGAAATGATGATACGTAGGGTTTACTCTCTGATTTAATCTGACATTCACCCTCTCAATTCCACCATTAAGGAAATGGGTTTTTAAGGAGATCAAGTAATTGATTCAAACTCACAATCCTTGTAAATTACAGCGCCAGGATTAGAAACTGAAGCCATAATGCAGACCGTGGGTTTCAACTTGCTTCTTTTGTAATAATTCTTTAAAGGACTTTATCTGAGTTTATAGACCCTAAGCCCTAAGAAGACTATGATATGTCATCTTCCATCCACATTAATTTGAATTCAAACACCGCTAAGATACAGAGAGACTGATAAAGTTCTGATTTGACATTCATTTTCTTGAAACGTCAAATATTGAATTCTTTTAAATATTTTTTTTCTCTCTTTTTCTGTTTTCCCGATTCCTTCCACTTTTGTGTCCTCGGCCTTTTCAGAAGTCCCCGTCTGTCCCTACAGTCCCCAACCTAAATTGATCCTCACCCTGTTGGAAGACTTGCACACCTCAGGTCAAGCAGATTGAAATCCACTGGAGTCCTGGCGACCTCTGCTGGTACCTACCACGAGCTCCCTGTTCACACCTGCCAGCCAGTGTAGACGTGTCAGATATGCAATGACTTTGCTGACTTTTTCTTGCGGTCTGGGCTCCCCTGCCTTTGACCTCTGTCTTCTTAAGAGTTGTTTGCCCATTTCTTCTGCCATACCAGTATGGGAGCATCAATTTGGGAGAGTGACTGCCCCCAGTTACCTAATTAGTGTGTCACCATTTACCGTCAGCATATATGGTCCTTCATTTGCCTTCTGGTGTCTTCTGTCACCTCCCCCACTCCTTGAGTGGCTTTGTTCCGGGTCTGCGTCCCACGCCGGCTGGTGGAGAGTCCCGGTAAGTTCTTTATCTACCAGCTGTGTTCTTCCACCCTCACAGGACCAGCCCAGATGGGCTCTGACAACCTGTTCCCACAATGGAATTCATGATCCCAGACCCAACACGTATCTTTACTTCGCTGTTTAGACAACCATCATTATTGACTATGTTTCATAGTGGTTGTGGCCCAGTTTGTCTCCTTGGTCCCACTAGGCTGCCCGGCCAGGGAAGTGAGGCAAATACAAAGAGTAGATAATTATGGATTGTCACACCTGGGAGAAAGTGTATTTTTTCATTTTTTTAAGTTTTAATTTTGTTTTAGAGAGAGAGACAGCGAGCATGAGCAGAGGAGAAGGGCAGAGGGAGCGAGAGAATCTCAAGCAGGCTCCATGCCAAGTGTGGGGCTCGATTTCACAACCGCGAGATCATGACTTGAGCCAAAATCAAGAGTTGGACGCTTAACTGACTGAGCCACCCAGATGTTCCTAGCTGGGAGAAAGTTTAGATAGTTTTAGAAAGTTTTCTGCTTTTATAGCTGAGAAAACTAGGGCTGACTTGATCAGATGTATGCAGCTAAATTTTAGGGAGCTTAACTCAAACACCAATATCCCGAATTTCAGTCTAACGTCGTTTATGCCACCTAACACAGCCTATGTGCCCTTTGGCAAGACGGTGACATAGGTGACATTTGTAGTCGCTGTCCGTCCTTCTTTCTATTTTGAAAACCGTAATATATTCTTAGCTCCCCACCGACCCCACTTCTGCCTCTTCAAACAAATACATCAGCCCTTCACACCCCTCTTTCCAACACCCTCTCCCTGCTGAAATGAAATGAAAATACAGTAATGCTTCAGCTTGGGTTTGGTTTCCAGAAAAACCAGCTCCTTTGGCCAGCTCCTTTGTTATCCACTCCAGGAAACATAATGCTTAATCCCTTTCAGGGTAGAAGTATCGGACAGCGTGGCCAGTCTTTGAAGATGAGCTCTTCGTCAGAGAAGCCTTCCGATCACAATTTGTAATCGACCGCACCATTAGCATATCCTCAGTAACATAGTTACCAACCCGTGTGCACAGAGCACGCCGTCAGCGTCTGGTGATGGCAGACACGCCACATGGACGGATACAGGAGCGACTGGGTGAAAACATTCCCCAAGCTTCAGTCATGCCGTATGGGCACCAACTACAACTGGAAAAGGAAGGCAAATGCCATAGCATTGATAAAACACATAACTCTTCTCCTCCTTCCTGCTCCCTCCATGATGACACCAACATGGGAGCCCAGCTCAGCGTGTGAGTCGATCTTCTAAGTGACATCAGGGCAATTAGCAAGAAGACCGTAGGAGAAGAGTAATTTGCCCTGTATTCAGGACATCTTTTTTAGAACCCTTTCTTTGACTTGGAGATGATGTAGAGATGCGGGCGGAGGTGTCAGGCTATCTATTTTCTTCGCCTGTACATTAAAACAGAGGGATCTGGGGACCAGTTATTAAATCAGTCTTTGGAGAACAGACAATGAATTCTAGAAGTCTCATTTCAGCAACCCGTGTGATTTCACGAAGAAAGGGTTATGCCTCACTAGCTTGTTAAGAATTCTTTGAATTTTGCTGTCACTTAATCAAAGCAACTGTAATGAAATTGCATACAATACAGCAGTGGGGCGATCACGCTGCTTTGTAACAAGTTTCTCTGTGTCAAATTAAACTCCATTCAAAGGACAGAAGCGTGAGATATTAGCCAAGGGCAAGAAATGTGAATAATCCTGCAAACGGGCATGGAATTACAGGACCTAGAAGCTAGGCTTCCGAAATCTGGAAACAATCTTCAAGACTAGGTCTCCGGGCCCCATATTGTAGAGTCAAAAATTTCAGAAAGTTCGATTCACATCCTTAGGACACACGGCTAGGACTAGAAATGAGATACTGACTCCAAGGACTTTGCCTGCTGCCCATGGAGGCGCCTTCCTCTTTCTCAATAAGAGCATGTTCCACCCCACTCTGGTAGAGCCCTGGTACAGGAGGCCGCACGGATGGGGTGACATTAGTCGGGTGAATAGTGATACTGAAAGCCGTATTTTTCAGGTTGGTACATTACACTAAATAGTGTCACCTCAGCAAAGAATGATAACAAGAATGGAAGGGGCCCTGGAAGCCTTCACTCCAGGGCAGTAGATGTGATGAAGCAAAATTACGTACTGGGCTATTTGCGACGGAACAAAGAACAAAAATAAAATAAAATAAAATAAAATAAAATAAAATAAAAAGGAAACTATGTTGCATCATACCCAGAAAAAAATACTTGCATTGAGAGCTAATCATGCACCTAATTTGTTCTTACTGCAGCATGGAGCTGTTCTAGAAATTGTTAATTCTTGCTGTTAATAAAATATAACTATATATAGCTATATATATATAAAACCCTTTCTACATATAGATATAGATAGATGGATAGATATACAGATAGATAGATAATCAGATAGATAGATATGATGGATGGAGAGACAGATAAATGTGATGGATGGAGAGATAGATGATAGATAAGATAGATAGATAGAGAGAGAGAGAGAGAGAGAGATATGGTAGATGGATGGGTGGATGGATGGATAGATAGATAGATAGATAGATAGATAGATAATTTGGCAAAGCAGTGAATGTTTTCTTCGCTGAGGGTTCTTTCTGCTAGCAATGCCACCATCGAGAAGTCATTTCAAATTCTTTCGGCCTCAATTTTTCCATCATTTTATCTTTCAACTGCCAATCACAGCAAGGACCCTGTGATCAAAATCCCTTATTTTATGCATGACAACAGAGGACTCAGCTGTGACTCGCCCAAGGGCTCATGGCTATCATGAGGTGTGGCTGACCAGGTGACACATTTGGATGTGACAAGGACATGGGTACGAGATACAGGGATGGACTTTTTCTGAGAATCCTCTGCTTCTCAGGGGCTGGGCTTCGACAACCAGCTCACATAACCGGCCTGGCGTCTCGTGGAGAGTCGCTCTTATACCTTCCGACTGACCCGTCTGCCCGGTCTTCAACCCCCCGACCACTGTCCCCAGTTATTTAAACACCAAGCACCGTAAGTTACCAGAACAAACCAGAACCTCCAGAAAGAGGGGCCGGATATTACCTCTTCTGGGACCCAGCGTCCTTCCTACCATGACAGGCTCTCTTTCCAGTACCCAGTACCCCCCGGTGCCTGCTTTACTGGCCCAGGGCTGCCCAAACCAACTCTCACACACCAGAGGGCTTAAAAACCAGGACCGTGTTGTCTCGCAGTTCTGGAGGCCAGACGTTAGCAATGAACGTGTCACCAGAGCCATGCTCCCCTGAAGCCTGCAGGGAGGCGTCCTCCCTCACCTCTTCTCACGTCTAGAGTTTGCCAGGAGTCCCTGGCCGGCAGATGTATCCCTCCACCCCCTGCCTCTGCCATCTGGGCTCGCCGTCTCTCTCCCCTCCCGAGTACCCCGGTCACTCACCCCAACTCCAACATGCCCCCTTCTTAACCTTCACAGACCACACTGGCAATGAACCTATTTCCAAATGAGGCCACATTCTGAGGCTCTGGACTTTGCCTCACCTGTGTGAGGGGGTACAGTTCCACGCATGACGGTGCCACACCTCTCTGGCGGCTCTCCCCCACGGCGGGGTGTGGCTCTCCTGAAAGGCCCCAACTCCGTGCACCCTGCCTTCACGAGGTACCCTGCTTTCTAGCTCGGCCAGCACTTCTGGTCCCTTTTTGGCAGCCCTTTCCCGTGAGAAATCTGTACATTCGCAAAGTGCCACCTCAAGAGGGCAGCGCAGAGAAGGATCTGGACGGTTTTTAAATCCAGACTTGTGCAAACCCACAGCTCATGCGGCAGCTGCTCCTCTAAGAAATGCGGTTAGGTCCACGGCGGGCACATTCCAGAGGCCACGGGGCAGAAGGTTTTCTGGAGCCACGTCCCGCCTGCCTGATGGCTGTGCCCTCTGAGGCAACACAGCTCACCCTCACGGGCCACCTGTCGTGTGCTGGGGCTGTGCTGGGGTGGTCGCCGAGCGGGGGTCTGACTCAGCCGTTGCCCTCAGGGAGCCCTCAGACTAGAAGAGAAGCCACGTAAGGGCGTGTGATGAGAGGCATGTGTACAGCTTTTATAAATAAAGCACCCGGGGGGCCCAGAACACGGAAGGACTAATTCTGCATTCAGAATAAGAAAGAAAACTGGAGAAATGCATTTTATCTGGATCTCAAAGGCAGGAGGAGGCAGCAGAGGAAAGTCCAGTTTGGCCACCATGGGGAAGCCAGTGTGTGGCTGGACAAAATAGGAAAAAGAGCCTAAGGATGTGAGCCGCGCCCAACACAGGGCTGCAACCCTGGCGAGACAGGAAGCACAGGAAGTGAGCCCCACAGTCACCGGAGCTTCCTGGCGTAGGGGAGGAGGGCCTGGGAAGGAAAATCCAAGTTGAGGCTCTTAAGATGGCTGGATGTGGTAGCAGGGCGCTGGTGGAGGGGGGACACAAAGAGAAAGCGCTAGACGTCTGTGGACAAAGCCCCCAAGATCCTTGGCGAGCTCCAAGCTATGCACGGGGCCGTCTACCGAAGGACAGTTACATGGAACCTAAGTGCCGGACAGAAATGAAAGGTCATGCGATGTGAGGAGAAGTTGGAACGAGTGCCTAGCACAAGAGTAGAGACTTTGGCAAGTTATTCAGTTGTGACTCTAGGAAGTCTAGTCTGTAGTAAGAAGAGAAAAAATCCAATTGACACTCCTTGACTAAGCCTAAAACCAAGACTTAACAAGAGAAAAGTGATTCACTCTTAGGCAATTTAACTTCCTGCCAAAATAAAATTCAACACTCTTCAGAGGAAGATAACGTCATACAGACACGCTAAAATATATAGCCCACAGTCTCCAGCTGGCAGCGAAAAACTCACAGAATGTCATGACGCGTAGGAAAAAGTGACTTGTAATAAAGAGATGAGTTACCAGATATAGATCAAGATTTGGTAACTCGTATAGTTTTTATTGATTTGCTGATCTTTTCTTCTGCTCTTAAGTCCATCCAGTAAGTCTTCATTTCTGGTATTTTTAAATTCAATTCTACATTTTTAAATGTGGTAGAATTTCCTCTTTCTTTTCTTTTATTCCTCCCTCTGTTTTCTCCTTCCTTTTTCCTTCCTTCCTTCCTTCCTTCCTTCCTTCCTTCCTTCCTTCCTTCCTTCCTTCCTTCCTTTCCTTCCTTCCTTCCTCACTTCCTTCCCTCCTTCCATCTTTCCTTCCATTTTTTTTTCTTGCTGAAATGTTCCATCTTCTTGCCTAATTTGATCATTCTTCCATCAAGTTCTTCAACATATTTTAAAAAGCTATTCCCAGTCCTTGTCTGTTAATTCCAAAATCTGGGTCAATTCTGAGTCTACTTCTACTGCCAAATTTTTCTTTTGATTATGGGTCACATTTTTCTCCTTCGTGTCACACAACTATCGTTTTTTATTGCATGCTGGATATGGTGCAAAAAGAGCAGTAGACACTGAGGTGGAGAACATTCTCCCCGAGTAAGGGTCCTGTTTGCTCTGTCAGGCAACTGGGTAAGGCTCTGCTTTCTTCAAGCCAACGAGAAGCGATCTGGGTTGGAGTTGGGCAGTCTCCAATGACTGCTGTTCACCTCTAGTGTCTCGGGAGTGGGGCTGGACATCACGCCCTCTCCATAAACACTTCTGCCTCTCTACATCACATGGTCATGAGCAATTTCTCTACATTTCAGTCCAGCGTGCTGCTTCCTGCCTCACATTTTATTCAGTAAGAATCCTGCGGTGCAGAATTTTTGAGTCATCGTGCTTGCTTTGCGTTGAGCATCCTTCTCCCGCAGGGCCATTAATTATTCAGCTATTTTCTCCTGAGCCTGCAACTTGCCAGTGCCTACTCCGGGCTCCTCCTCCCCTGTGTTTCCAGGCTTGGAGAATAGCCTGCAGGGATAAGTGACTGCTCGTGTCTGCTTACCTGGGAAGGCTTTGTTCCCGTCCGGAAGGTAGTTCATCCTCTCTCTTCATAGCCAATGCGCTTTTATCTGAGATTTTAAAGTTTAACCTATGTTTCTTCAACGTTACGGCAAGACCTGTGACCTTTTTAATGAGTTTCTACGTCCTCACTAGATGCGTACTCACCTGGTAGTGTCTTAACTCAGGAATACGCCAGCTCCCCAAATTTGTCCTCAACTGTCTCCTAGTAGATACAACGACCACATATGGAAAATGAGCTAAAATTGTGTTTTCAGAAATTTTAGCCCCTTGACCTCATACATATGATTAGTGGGTTTGGGGTTGAAAGGAAGACTAGAATGTATCAGACTTTCTCAGTTTCATCCACCTCCGGGGCCCTCGGCTGCTTGCTTTACAGGTTAGCTGTGAGCCATTACTGAGTCACGGGACGTGAGCACATCAAAATCCTTCACCGCCTGCTTGTCTTTTAGCAACTGCTCTTAGGGCAGATTAGTGCCAGCAAGGCTGCTTTCTCCCACCGCCTGTGGCCAGGGCCCTGTGGGCACAGGCAGTTCACGAGGCCGGCCTCCGCTTGCTCCCAAGCTGCAGTGTGGATATGGACTTCCTCAGTAGCGCTGAAGTGAGTTATGTAACCTGGAAGTACTCCGGGCAGTAGTCGTGACGAAGTAGATACACAACCCTCTTGCTCTGTCTGATAGACTTTTCCAAAGTATGGTTTTCCAGGAAGACTTTTTTCTAAAGTTTATTTGTTTATTTTGAGAGAGAGAGCAAGGGAGGGGCAGAGAGAAAGGGAGAGAGAGAATCCCAAGCAGGCTCCATTCTGTCAGCACAGAGCACAATGCGGGGCTCGAACCCACCAACCATGAAATCATGACCTGAACCAAAGTCAAGAATCAGTCACTCAACCGACGAAGCCACCCAGGCGCCCCTGGACCTCTATATATCCTTAAGGTTTAGAATGACGACATCGGTGAAAATCCAAACACGGTACTCATCAGGGAGTGGGATTTGTTTCTCCGACTTATTTACTCAGAGCCGCTGCCTTTCTGGATTTCTAGCTCCATTCATCGAAAAGTTAGCCCAAAAGTGGCAGGACAGTATCTTAACAACGGACTCGAAGGCTTTCAGTCATGGAAGTGCCGTGGATTAGCTGGAGTATCACACTCTAGCGTGACTCTTCTGGGCCTCCATTTCCTCGTCACATTAACAAGGATCCGAAGAAAGAAAATGTGAAAACACCTGTAGGCACGTAGGAGGCACTCAGAGAGTCAGCCTGATCTGAACCCTGTGTTTATTTCAAACAAATTGCTTTGCTTTGTGTGGCTTTTAGAAGGATGTCCTGGTCCACCTCTGGATACCAATTGCCTTTTCAGATTACGTATCTCATTAAGCTTTGTATATCTTCATTTCTAGGGCCAGTAGTAATTGAGTGCTCAGTCATTGTTATATTCGCTATCCTGACAACACTTATTAAAATGAAGCAATTAAGTATTGTCTTAAATGGAGTTTAGAGGGAGGGCTCATTAGACCCAGGCTCATCACAATTAACTTAAATGATAAATGCAAAATTATTTCATCCCAGCTCAACCCGGAAAATTGGTTCAAACTGTATTTCTCCGAGCTGGCTTTCCTTCCTCGCATAAGAGCGAAACTAGTTTGGAATATTTTAGTGAAATGCTGTATTCATTAAAAGGATATTATGGAAAATGTAAAGCCCCAAACTGGCTCACAGGGGTTCCCGTGCTGTTAACATCTGAACCCGGCGTACCTTCCCTCTCAGGCTGCCACATAATTGGGCTCGGGGGCTCCCTTAAGTGGAAGAAAAGAAGGAAACAGGCCCGGATTTAAATGGCCTGAGCGTTCATTCACATTTGTCTGCACAGGCTACGCATCCCCTTTGTACACAGCGGCAGGACCGATGGGGCAGAGAGACGCCCCCTCCTGCAGGGGATCTGCTTCAGGGAATGTTCCGTGGCTTGCCCCCTCGAGGTAATGATGGAGAACCCTTAGCACAGCCAGTAGCACGTACGGCAGGGTGAGCAAGCATTTCCTTGGCCCTTGGCTTCTCTGCCTTATGCCAAATATTCGTTGTGGTTTGAAAGATATAATATGGATCCTGTGTGTACTGGATTCTGTGTGTACTAGATGCCGTGTGTACTGGGTGCTGTGTGCACTGTATGTACCGGATGCCATGTGTACTGGATGCCGTGTGCACTGTGTGTACTGGATGCTGTGTGTACTGGATGCCGTGTGCACTGGATGCTGTGTGCAGAGGATGTATTAGAGTGTCCGGCACACGTGACTCTTACATATAACATTTTATCTTGGTCTCTGTCATCTGGATGACTGTGTGCTTTGGTTTTCGATTCAGATGATAAGACCTCCCCAGTATGGTCCCTGAAGCCTCTCTTAAGAATCAGATGGCATATTAAAGTATTTTTGCCTCTCGGGGACCATGATTTGAACGTGAACTAAGAAAAAAAGAAGGAAAAAATCTTGTTTTCCAACAATAATGTTGAATATGAAACAGGCAGGAGAGGCATTCGGGGTTTGGGGTGGGAGACTGTATCAGTTAACAGAAAAACAGCTATACCATAGTTTAAAATAATCAGGTTTGGTATTTTCTTTCACATTCAAAACATCTACCATCCAACAGTCTAGGGCTTTGAATGAAGTGGTTCAATAATGCTTTTAGGGTTTCATGGTCTTTGTTTCTTCTCTGCTGTCCTTAACTGGCTGTCTTTTATCCTGATGTTTGCTGCCTCATTGTTACGATGATTGGTGGAGTCCAGGGAATAAGCCTGCGTTTTAGTTCCAAGAGAGGAAGGGAAGGCAAGCATGAAATATTTCTATCTCCCTAAAGAGAGGCAATCTTTTTCTTCCACCAAGATTCATGAAATGGAGAATCCCGGAACCTCCAAGAGGGAGTGATGTTTGGCCAAACATATGAGACAGTGTCCACACTGTAGGGCCGTGTGGATCCGAGGAGTGGGGGTGGGGGGGGTGTCTCCTTGCAACGGTGCCCATGGAGCCTGGTGGTCTGCCCTTAGGGGCTACTGCCCGGGGCCATGCCAGCCATGCCCTTTACATTTGCATCTCATGTCCTTTGCATTGTGTTCTGTAGAGGACCTCTCTGAGGGAGAGGAGATGCAGGAAACGCTTGGGGCGTGGCAGTGTGCAAAGCCCGGGCTAAACGTCTGTGAGCGGGTTGTGATTCAGCGGAGAAACAGAGCGCAGACAGCTGCAGCAAGTGCCTTGGGGCAATGGACCGATTCCTTCATCAACACCCAACTGCAGGCACCAGGAAAGAAAACCACTCCAGGAAAGAGAAGGAACGGTGTCCTCAGAACGTGAGGCCCTGGAAGAGAAGACATATCCAGAACGCTGGAATAAGGACCTGAAAATCCGCCCCCCCCCCCCCCATAAAAGAAACAGGAACTCTGGCCAAAAAAGTCAAAAGAAACATTATTTTTAAAGCTCTGGAGTTCTAAAAACTCTAATTGTTGCCTTGCAACATCCAAGGAGTGTTCACCCAAGAACAACGATGGAGTCTCGCTCAGTAGGAACGGTGAGCCTGCGGTGAGTTCACTGGCACTGTCCCATCCCCCGCTCGCCAAGAGCCCGAAAGAGCAGGAAGTGTAGACACCAGGAAGCCCTTCTCGGAGGAGGAGGGTCATCGCTTGACCTCACTGGCAGCTTCCTGAATACGCCCACCAGGACTTGTCTTATTGGGGCCGATTCAGGGCTCTCTCGGTGCCAACAGTGCTTTCTCTGGAGACGGGTGTTGAAATGGGTGACATTCCAGCTGCTTGAGGCGGTGATAACCCTTAGAACAAACAAGGGGCTGCCTGGAAAATTAAAGGAGAAGCTGAGGAGTGGGATGGGCAGGCTGTGACAAGCTCCACACACCCCGGGGATCACAAAGGCCGCCCGCAGGCACTCGGAAGGTCTGGGAGACTCGGAGCTCCCTTTGCTGGCCAGAGCTCCAGGGCCCCAGCCAGCAGGAGGCGAAGGCTAAGGCAGGGCTGTAGGCATCTGAGTGGAAGGCGTTGAGGCAAAGGTGGAAAGACACGTTGGTTCCAGGTGTTCACAGACATACAGGCATCTAAGGAAATGTCTGTCCAGCCGTTAGCCGAGGGCTAGGTCAGCAGAGGCTTCCGAGGCCCCACAAGACACAGAGTGCTGACGCCATCAAATTAGTTCAAACAGTCCCCAAACGGAGGCGGCAGCAGCCGCAGCCAACAATGACCATGAGCCCTAGGATGAGGGAAATACGGCCTTCGGAGGGACCCCAGTATAATACTTAAGTCGATCGGCACTGACTAAGAGATTAGGAGAAAAGCAGTGGGGGAGATGCAAGAATGTATGGCACAAACACAGGAAAAGAAGCAGTCAACAGACACTGTCCCCGGGGAAGCCCAGATGTGGAGTGAAGTTGCTGTGTGGATGCAGTAAAAGTATGTATTTATACTTTTGAGAGCATATGTTCTCAGAGGGGGTGATATTGCCCACCAGGGGGTGAAAATTGGTTCTCGGAAGGACAAAAAATCTCAGATGTACGATGGTCTCTGTCCCTCCGAAACTTAGTCCCAACTGACAAAATTGTACTCCCTAGTGATGTCATAAATCTGGAAAGGGCAATTCGGGAAACAAATGTCTACAAAGGCTTCTTTGGAGGTTGGTCTTATCGGCTCCTTGGAAGCCCTCAAGGATCATGGTTATTTTCCAACATGGTGGAGTCTCCTTCTCCAGGCTCTTAGGCTGAAACAAACTGTCGTGTCCACGTTACCGGCTGCTGGGCCATCTGGGGAAGGAAGAGGCTTCTGCCCGCAACCCAAACCCCGTATTTCCAAGAACGTGCCATTTGACTGGAGATATGGAAAAAGAAACAAAGAAAGCAAATCTATCCATGAGTATTCCTCTCCTTCCCTCCTGTCAATGAACCTGAGGTTTCTTCTACTAAAAGGGGCACGGTGTGTGTATAATTAGATCATCTTGGCAAAGAGAACCACCACCGCCACTACCAAAACAATGAATGCGTCTATCCCCTTAAAACTCCCCATGGTCCTTGGTAACCCCAGCTCCCTGTTTTGCCCCCCTGCATCCAGAGCCAGTCACGGAATGGCTTTCTGCCATTATAGATTCGTTTGACCTTCCTTGATTATAATACAGGGATGACAGGTTAGTATTTTATAATTATCAATAAAAGTATTTGCCAACAGCCTTAAAAATTACCAGTAAGGGTCCAGGCTCCCCCTGCTTCACCCCACATCTGATCACTCAAGGGTATTAGAGTCCTAAACTGCCCGCAGAGAGCAGACTTCGGCCATCGAAACATGGGCTTGGTTGGAGCTGGCCATTTAGATGTTCTATCTTCTGTTACCACCTTGTCTTGTAGGGAAGACAAAGAAAAGAAAACAACGTTTGCTCTCGCTCTCTTGCTACTTCCTGGCCAAACATTAAAAATGCAAAATGAAGTTGCTATAGTCACGTTATTCCCTTGCACGTTACTTAGTAAATGGATTTTAGAAGGAGACAGCATGAAGCATTGATCTCCTGGTGAGGCTTGGGAGATGCCTCCTCTCTCCCCACTCCATCCCCTTTCTCTTATATGGCATTTGTAGCTGGAGGGGCCTCTGTCTTTCATGCCACAGAGGCCCCGGGATCGGATCGGACGGGATCACTCCACGGATGCTACGGCAGGTGACCAGAGTGTGAAGGAGGGGGCAAAGTGCACAAGGACGCCACCTCTGAGAATCTCTGAGTTGCCGTCCTGTGCTGTTAAAATTTTTTTTTTAATGTTTTAATTTATTTTTGAGAGAGAGAGAGAGAGCATGAGCAGGGGAGGGGCAGAGAGAGAGGGAGACACAGAATCCGAAGCAGGCTCCAGGCCCTGAGCTGTCAGCACAGAACTCAACGTGGGGCTCAAACTCATGAACTGCAAGATCATGACCTAAGCCGAAGTCTGATGCTTAATCGACTGAGCCACCCAGGTGCCCCGCCATTGTGTGCTGTTTACGGGCCCCTCTTCTGTTCCTCCCCACAGGCTGGTCTGTCCTCCAGCCCATCTATCAACTCCCCCGTGGTCACCTACAAGTTTTCGCACATTGGAAAGGCACACCAAGAGAGCTGAAACAGAGCGTAAGGATTCTCCAGGGACTTAATACCAGGCTTCGTGAAGAGTAGCAAACACACAGTCCAGCAGCAGTCAGGAACTGGTCCCACGGTGGGTACAGGAGGAAAGGGGACGCAACGGTGACACCGTGGTCCTTAGGACTTTGTGAGCCCACATTAAAATTGATGACACACCAGGAGATCACAGAATGGCAGGTGACTGAGCAACATGAAACAGACTCAAAAAAGACGGGTGTAGAAAAGTCAGAATGACAACATATGAGGTTACCGCGTGTCAAGCTCATTTCCGCCTTCACAGATCAGCGTTTGTGCTTGGTCCGCAAACCTACGTCAGGACCAACTGGGGACGCATCCTGGGTGAGTCCAGAGGAATGTGACTGGCTGATATCCTCTCTCAGAAGGTCACGGAGGAGGCTGAGCCTACGCTCCGACCTTCATGCATGAGCAGGGTGCTCTCGGCCCCGGGCGGCGCTCCAGTGGACCCTTGAATGGCTGGCTTGGGACACGATATTTTCAGATCTGCAGGAATGATTCCTACACAAATACAGCTCTTAGCTTAAGAAGTCGGTTAAAACAGCCGCCGTGATAAGGGACTGTATTTATTGAACATTTATTACATCAGGTATTGTTCTAAGTGCCTTCATGTATTAACTCCTAATTCTCATAACAACGTAATTCTTACAACACCCTGGAGGGAAGACTGAGGCACAGAGGGATATAGCTTCCCCAACCTGGAGCTCTGGAGAGATCCAGCAAGTCCGTGTCCGTACCCGGAGCCCGAGTCCGCGACCTACCGCGTAGCCATCAGACCCTGGTGCAAGTGGCAGCCTGGAGACTTTTAAGGTGACGTTGCGTTTTCATAAGGGATTGTAAATTGCTTTCCTAGACTGGTTCCCAGGAGTGGCTCGTAGGTGCACAGAGGGTATTTACAGGTGCCAACATAGATTCCCAGACCCTGCACGCGGTTTCCATATTAAAAGGGATTAATCCTAAACTGCCCCCGGCATTACTATGCAGCTTTTGGTCCTTTCCCGATTTTCCACTTTCCTACTCAACAACCGAGGCTTCCGTCTCTCCTCGATCTCCTCTGCCTGGCGGGGGCGTTTTCCACGGGGCCTGAGGCACGGCTGGCCAAGGAAAGCTGGCCCTCCCACAGGACCCGGGAGCAGGGGTCACGTCCGTAAGAACGCCTCGAGGAAGGATGACCAATTGTCAAGGAAATGAAAGCCCGTGCTCCTTCGAGGATGGAGGAATGGTTTCTAAGCCCTTTGACCACGGCCTGGAGAAGTCTGGGAGCCTCCCTCACAGGGAATCGTGTGCGGGGCGATGCTTATTTTTGCGGGATGACGGGTAACCGGAAAAAGATCTTCCTGGGCCTAACCTCTTTCCCGGGGAGCTCCACCGTTCCTACGGTAAGGCCAGTACACAAGTGACAGCTGGGGGCAGTGTCTGCCCTTATGAAAGTGCCGTCCACTTTGGCCCTGCTGCACGGTCTACAATGTTCGGACTTGGCTTTTAAGCCTTTTAGGATGAAGGATCCTCTTGAGGATCTGGTGAACGTTATACTGTCTCCCTCTAAAACTCCCGTGCGTGCGCACCTAACCACACAGGAGCACAGGGTTCTCCTCACATCCAGAGGCTTTGGCCCCACGCCCAGAACCTTCTCACCGAGACATCTTCCCTTGGATTAAAATGCTACCGTTTCTAGACACAGGCCTTTAAAATGTAACCACTGTCAAATGCAAATCCAAACCACGATGATACCACCTCCACCTTTCAGAAAGGCTAAAATCCCAAACACAAGGAACAAATGCTGGAGAGGACTTGGAGCAAAAGGAACCCAGGGGCACTGCTGGTGGGAATGCAAACGGTGCAGCCACCGCGGAGAACAGTATGGAGGCTCCTCAAAACTTGAAAAACAGAACTACCTTATGATCCAGCAATCGCGCTCCTATTTACCCAAAGAATATAGGAAGACTAATCCCAAGGGGTACAGACACCCCTATGTTTATTGCAGCATTGTTTGCAATAGACAAACTATGGAAGCAGCCCGAGTGTCCATCGACTGATGAATGGACAAGGAAGGTGTGCTCTGCATATAATGGAATATTCGTCAGCCATAAAAAAAGAATGAAATCTTACCATTTGCAACGACGCGGATGGAGCTAGAGAGTATCATGCTACGCAAAATAAGTCAATCAGAGAAAGACAAATACTGTATGATTTTATGAATGTATGAATTTAAGAAACAAAGCAAATGAGCAAAGAAAAAAAGAGACAAACCAAGAAACAGACTCTAACTACAGAAAACAAACTGGTGACCACCAGAGGGGGTGGGGAGGGGGGTGGTTAACAGGGGACGGGGATTAAAGAGTATACGTCTCAGGATGAGCACCAGTACAGAATTGTCGAATCACTATATTGAACACCTGAAACTAATATAACCCTGTGTTAACTATACTGGAATTAAAGTATAAGATGTAATAAAAAATAAAATACCATAGGCAAAAGCAAAAAAAAAATAAAATAAACAAATAAAATAAAACGTAACCCCTGCAGAGAGTAATACCCCAGTTTTTCAGTGCACAACTTTGTCGGAGATTGCCAAACCAGGCTACTGCTTGATTCTAGGGGGGTCTAGAGTTGCTTCGGGGGCAGGAAAATACCTTCGAGAAGGAAGAACAGATCATGGGAAAGGAGATGTCACCTCGAGTCAGACCCAAGTCAGCCTTTTGTGAGGGAGCCAGAGCAGAGGGGCACCGGAGCCACCTCACGTCACGTCTTATTGTCTTTCTCACTCACTGACTGTCTCGCTCACTGAGATCAGAGGCTGTGTTCGCATAGTTCTTAAACCAGAGCCTGATTCTACACCCGGAGTGCCGATAGTTCTTACGACCGTTCCGTGAGATACCGTTCACTTGTATAGGTCAGTAAACTGAGGCCCAAAAAAGTTTAAGTGGCTTGTCCAAGGTCACCTGACTCCTCAATTGGGCAGCTGCAATCCAACCTTGGTCCTTGTCTCAATCAGCCTCAGGCGTTGAGGCTCAACTCAATAATTGGGAACACAACAAAACCAACATCCCGTAAGCAAATACAGGCAATATAATACACAGAGTGAGGGCAGTGATTCGCAGACCGATCCCTGGCTGCCGTGATGGGCCTAGATGTTTTTCAACATCTATATGTACAATTCCAGACTCTTATTTTTACATATGACTAAACCCTTTTACACATTACCTAAACAGTGAATTATTAAGGGTTATTAAAATTAACAGTCACAAATAAAAATGAGTGTGACAGCAGAGCCCTCATTCGGGGTTCTACGAAGTAGAGTGGATGCCACGAAGCCTCTGGCGCCGTTCGTAAAGCTTCTAGAAAGCAGGTACACGCACGGAGAGTTACGTTTCTCCGTTTTCAGGAAGGACTTTGTAATCATCGCAACATCAGTGTGGAGTTCATTACGACGTTCAGTTGCTGTTATTTTTGCTTTCGGGTTACAAATTCCTATCAGCTTACATACTTATCAGTTCCGTTCTGTAATCGTGTTTGCCTGAGGGAAAGCGAGTGGAGATGAACACCTGTATCAGCAGTGTCCGTGCCTGGGACTTCACGTAAACAGACCGTAAGTGCATCCACAGTATAACTCGAATATTAATCACAATCCCCATACTGCGAGTGAGAAATAATCCACGGAAATACGCAGGTATGGCGGCTTAGCATTATCTTTATGTTTCTTCCCACATAAAATTGGATCTGGCCTTGTTGGCCAAATGTCCCCATTAAGCTGAGGTTGAGCCGACAGGAAACAATATTGGGTGACGACCGCATTAGAATATGTAAGACGGTGCATAGATGCACATTAAATGTTAGACTAACTGTATATACAGTGATGAGGTCAATGCATATTAAATGCATCTAGGTCTCATTGAGGCAGTAAATTCTGAGTGTTCTGCGTTTACAAACAGGCTGTTTGATGGCCGGCTGACTGACTGAGTGACTGGCTGGAAGGGGACCTTGCCAGAGGGTGAGACATGGCCCGACTCCAGAGGGGAGAAGAGACTTTCGGCCAAGGCGGTGGGTTGAGAAAGTCTTTGGCCAGAAAGGTGAGGTGTCTGCAGAACGGCGAGAGGAAGAGGATGTGGATGACGAAAGAAAGATCTAGAAGAGCCGAGCTGGCAACCAAGACCGCTCCCTTACCCACCACTTTGTACCATCCCTGCTTCCCGTCTGGAGCCAACATAGCCCATCACCAAGAGGATGGCCGGTTCACCTGGGAGGAGAGGGGTGGCGGGTGACGCGTGCCGGCACATGGCGGCTCACCTACGCACGCAGCAGGAGCTCGGCGGGGCTCCCGGGAGGGGTCTGAGCTCAGGCGTCGGTTCTCTTCTCCCCTGACCCCGAACTGAAAAGATCGCTCTCCTGAGGACACCGCCGGAGTTTCCAGTTCTCGCCGCGGTCGGGTCCTGGAGAGTCGTCCGGGCGACTCCAGGTTCCACTGTGGATCTGGCTGCGACATGCTTCATTCGTTGTAAGGCACAAATTGTTAATAAGGCTGAGATCATACCGTTTATGAATTCGTTTTGAAATTCCATAACATAGAAAGGAATATGAGATGCAAATGATAAAAAGCCCACGCACAAACCACTGAACCCAAGAAAAAGAGTATTGTTAACAAAACGAATGAACCACAGTGGAGTCCCTGTGGTCTCTTTCTCCTTTGAAATGAAGCATTCTTGTAAATTTTGTGTTTACTGTTTCCTTGTTTTTCTTCGCAGTTTTGCTAAATATACATATGTCTTCCCCAAACACATCTGCTTTGTTTGTTTTGGAGCTTTTACAATGACTTCATGCTATATGATGAAATCGTATTACTAGTTCCTCTTTTCTTTTAAGTAGGCTCTACACACAACATGGGACTTGAACTCACAACCCCGAGATCAAGGTCACATGCTCTACCGACTGAGCCAGCCAGGCACCTCATTTGCTCTTTTTTTTTTTTTCCCTAAAAAGGGATTTGTACATAAAGGAATCGCTCATGTTGATACACATTGCTCAAATTTATTTATTTTTACTATTTCATATTATCCTTCTGTATGCATATATTGTGGTATATTTATTCATTTTATTATTGAGGGACATTAGATTTTTCCAGTTGCGTTGATTTTGCCATTACAACCCATGCTGCTGGTCTCCTGGGTAACGGGAGAGTGTTTCTAGTGCCATAACTAGGAACCTCACTGCTCAGGAGAGAACTTGTGGATTCCAGTCTCTCCTCCCAAGAACAGTGTCTTGGGTCTCGATGGGTTTCGGTTGGGTCTCTGGGATTCCCCGGGAGAAACGACTGAAGATATAACATAAAAGGAGCCTCTCCTCTGAGGCGTTAATGTAGGAGACTATGCGGATGATATCATTGAGGAGTGACCGGCTGGGACACGCCCTATCGCTGGAATTTCACTCTTAGAGATTCATTCCTTTTCATCAAGCAGCACCTTCTTCATTGGTTTTACTTGAGCCCATCCGAGTGGGATGAGAGCTGCAGGAGAGACGCCAGGGCGGTGGGGAGGCAGAGGAAAGGAAGCACAGGGGAAACCTTTAATCAGGAGAAGTTTGTCTCTGAGAGAAGATTTATCACTGACATAACCTCACCAACAAACATACAGACATGAGGATATTTGAGGCCAGAGAACAAGAGGTAAGGAGAGACTCGGTCCTTCCGCCACAGGGAGACAGATGAGTGTGGAGAACAAAGGTTCCCAGCGCTAAGTGGCGTGGGATCACGAGTACCAGGGGCAGAAGGCTGGGAGGCAGGGGACCTGGGGGAGGCGCGACACAGCCTGTGGTCTGTGCCACTCAGGATCTCCAACTCTGCAAGCCACAGCCCTGCCGGGCTACGGGACAGGATGTGTTAAGACTTCCTTGTCTTCCGAGTAAGAATTCTGTGCTCCATGTTTTGAGTAACCTGTTTACATTGAGGGCACGCGATTCTAATCCCTTCATCTCCAATTTTACGTGGATGTCTCCTTCTTAGCCTTTTATGTCCAGCTCGAGTGTCACCCTTCCTGGGGGTGTACTGTCCCCTGACACCCCTCCCCCATTGCCCGCCTGACCCCCAGCTTGCCGCCTTCACCCACTGTGTTTAGTCTGTGACCATCTTGTTCTGTCACCCTGGCTGGGGCACTGTCTCTCGCCCCCACGGGCCTGTCCTCTGATCGTAGGGACTCCCACTACGTGGCTGTCTGCTCCACCTTCGGCTCCTTCCACATGTAAGGTATCCGATAAATGTGTTGAATAAATACATTTTAAAATTCTTGCTGTCAAGAGACACCCAGATAAGAGTCCCCTAATTTTAGATAATGATCATACTATGTCCTGGGGCAGCGGGCCGTAGCCACGAATCCAAATGGAACCGTGTGGTTTTATGCAAACCCGGAAATTGGATTGCTGAAAAGTGGTAGAAAGCAGGCTGTTCTTGGTTTCTGGAAAATTGTGGATGATGATACAACATGTTACTCTTGTGCTGGGCTTGTATTACTTTTAGCCAAACCCTTGTGACGTGCAGATAACTTTGGCATTTTACCAAAAAAGAGAACTCTATTCTCTTGCAATTTCTTGGAAAGGATTTAGATACTAATGGGGACACGAATTGCTAGCAGGTACACGAAGTATACTGCCAACAGAAGTCCATGCCTGAGAACATTAGCAACATCATTAAGGAAGTTGCTTAAATATTTATGTAGTTTCTTATTTTTAACAGAGGCAAAAGAATTCACAATAACCAAGACTACTTTCCTTTTCGGATGCAGATTAATTTATGGGCTTGTGTATTAGAGTACATAAAAAAAAAAGCTTTTATAATTATTTTATTTAGGGGCGCCTGGGTGGCTCAGTCGGTTGAGCGTCCAACTTCGGCTCAGGTCATGATCTCGCAGTCCGTGGGTTTGAGTCCCATGTCAGGCTCTGTGCTGACAGCTCGGAGCCTGGAGGTTTCTTCAGATCCCGTGTCTCCCTCTCTCTCTCTGTCCCTCCCCTGCTTGCAATCTGTCTTCCTCTCTTAAAAATAAACATTTAAAAAATTTAATTATTTTGTTCATGCAACTCCTATGTTCATCCATGCTTGTCCAGCTTCTAGAAATTATTCTATTGTGTGTGTCCTTTGAATAGTTTGGTTTAGAGAGTATCATTAGCTCTGATTTGGCCCTGATTTATGCACAGGGATGAATTTTTCCTAGGGCCAGTCTTATGAGTGGATCAAGTAGGTGACCGCCTGTGTGGTCCTGAATAGTCTATGACTGCAAGGACCATTCTGCTAGAAGAGCGTCTTTCTTTAGAGCTTTGTAGTTTCCAGCCTGAGACAGACGGCAGTAGTCGTGATAAAATAATTCCACGTACATATTTACAGGGCGATGATGTTTCAGGAATGAAGAGGAGATGAGACCAGGGAGGAGGGTTGGGGCAACATTTGATGAATTTTAGAACATACGCAATGTGCGGACGTGTCTGAGTCACTGTTTTACGGAAGCAGAAATGGTTCCGGGACGTGGGACAAGATCCCGACATCTGGGAATAAAAACATCACCCCTTTAAGAACGATTTATGTCCCTTCCGAAAAGCATTGCTGAAGTTCTGACACTTCCACTGTTTCTGAAGTCCGGCTCTGAAAATAAACTTGGATAAATGATTTCTCTTTTAGCATCTTCTCTCTCTATCTTCTTTTGAAGAGCTGGATGCGTGGGTAGATGTCGTATTTTTGTTTTCGCTATGTCAAAGCAGAATAAGTTTCCTTTCATCTGATTTGCTTGTCTCCCGTGCAAAGTCAGGCTAATTCAAGGCAGAAAGAAAGAAACACGGAAACGAAGAGCAGTCAGGTTACATCTCCACGTGCTATTCTGTGTTCCTGGTTCTCATGCGTCCCGTCCCGTGCTGTTTAAGGCCATCTATCCGACATCACACATCTCAAGCGGCCAAAAAAGTTCCTCTTTGTAACTTTCCTCAAGTTACCCTGTTCTCCTGAGATTGTGAAGTTTTGTCCGTACAATATGAAACAATCAGCGAATTCATTATGAAGGTGCTGCTACGTAACAGTGTGAGATCAAATAGCCACTGGGAAAAGAGGCTTATTTAAAGGTTAATGAAAGGACCTGGGGCAAGAATTCACATCTTACCGTCTGCCCCCTTCCCCCCCCCCCCCCCCGTTCGGCTGGCTCGCCATTCCCCCTGCTTTGCAGAGCATCCTTGTGGGGAGCTCCATCGGGCAGGTCTCTCCCTGCTATGAAGAGGAGGGTGGTACTCTCATGTCAGACTTACATCAGGCTTTATAGGAATATCAAGATGTCTAAACAAACGTCAGAATGCGGTGTTGAACATACAGAGAGATCCATCCTCAGACACGTGGCCAAAGAGCCACCAAAGATGCTGCAAGTTGTGAGCCAAAGAGAGAAGGAAGAAAAAAAGAGACAGCGATAAAGAATTTGAAGTGACAGTTTCAAACTTCAGAATATATTAACATTTTCCGGACGGCTTGTTAAAACAGAGAGCGCCGGGTCCTAGCCCCCGAGTTTCCGCCTCCGAGTGATGGGGCCTCAAGAGTTGGGGTTTATGACAAGTTTCGAGGTGCTGCTAATACTGCTGGCCCGAGGCCCGCTCTCTGAAAACACCTGGTGTAACATTTATGAAAGTAAGACCGTTTTCCCACAAAAGGACGCGGCTAGCGGCATTTGTAATATGAAAGACTGGACGTTTTCCAGGATTGGAAACAGACAAGAATGTCCACCCTTCACGCATTTATTCAGGATTTTACTGAAGGTCCTGTGTGTGTGTGTGAGAGAGAGACAGACAGACAGAGAGACAGAGACAGAGAAGAGAGACAGAGAGCGAGCGAGAATCTACTCAGATAATTCTACAGAATCCACAAATTATCAACAGTTGATAATAGGTGAGTTCAGCAAAGCCGTAAGACACAGGGACACTTCTGTGTATCACCAACGAGCAATCGAAAACTGAAATTTAAAAATCATACCGCTCAAAAATTATTTCAGTAAAATCACCCAAAGATATGCCTTTCCCGTGCAGTAAAAATTACAAAACGTTGCTGAAATCGTAGACAACCTAAATACGTTAGATGTACAACATTCGTGAAATGAAAGACTCAATATTGTTAAGATATTAGTTCTCCCTAAATTGATATACACATAATCCCACTGAAAACCTTCTAGGACTTTGTTGAATGGAAATAGTCAAACTAATTACACAAGGGAAATGAAAATGCAACGGAACCAGAATGGTCTACACAATCTTGAAGAGGAGGAGAGTTGGAGGACTTACGTTCGCTGATTTTAAGACTTACTGTGTATCCACAGTCAACAAGACAAAGCCGTATTTCCCGTATTTCCGTAAGTGCAGCCATACATAAAATGGAACAGAATAAAAAATCCCAAAATGTCTTACATGCATATAATCAATAGATTTTTGTCAGAAATACCAAAGTAACCCAAAGGAGTAAGGGCTGTCTTTTCAACAGATTCTGCAGCAAAAATCGGATAAACATACGAATGAAAATAACCCTTGATATTTACTTCACAACCTTCTTCACAAGAGTTACTTTGAAATGGATCATAGATCTAAAGGCAGGAAGTAAAACATAAGACTTCAGAAAGAAACCAGAGATGTCTCTTGAACTTGGATCAGGCAAGGAACTTTCAAGTAAGACCACAACATCGTCGCCATAAAACAACAACAACAATAGAGAAATTAGGTCTTACCTGGATGCACGATGCCGGCCCGCCTGGTGGCCGCTGAGCCCACTGAGAGCCAAGTGCGCGTCTCCTATGGCCGAGGCCCTCGAGCCATTCTGAAGCTTCCTGGACACTGGTTCCACAGCCTCCAGAGAGGGCGGCAGTGCGTGGAGCCAGGGATGGGACAAAGCAGGGCCAGACAGGCGGGTCTGTGGCCTCCCACGACTTAGTTCTCAGTACTGGACTTCCCGGGCTCATGAATTATTAGAAATCTCTGCTGGTGTTTAATAAGCATGACGATGTCTCACAGTCCTCACATGATGGACACCCTGCGGAAGCTCCTCGTTGCAGGCAGCCCTGGGGACAGACGGTATCAAGTTCCTCCCGGGGCACCTGTGGCTGCCAGATTTTCGGACTCTGCTATCGCAACTCTGCACTGATGAAAACGTGCTTGGCGCCACCGTGGAGAACCATATCTAGAAGACCCAGCGGTTTATAAATGGCTCTCCCAGGAAGACCTGCAAAGGATAAAGAATAAGAAAAAACAGAAACACAATGAGAGAAAACAAAATACTAGAAAATTGCAAACACTTGGCTAGTGTACCAGCCGTACAAAAACCAAAACAAGACAAGATGCAACACCTCTTTGTTGTAGCTCCGTCTCAGCACGAGCAGCCCCAGAAGTTTTTATATGACCACAGCATTTGGGGAAGTTTGGCAAAATACACGAAGCTGTCATCACGTGCAGGCTCACAGGGTCCGAGCGCCAAGGCTCATCCCGCGTCCGGTCAGAAGGCTCTCTCAGAGCCACAGAGCGTGTCAACAGTGCGGCAGTGGATGGCGGGATGCTCGCCGCAGCTCAGGTACAACTAGATACGGCAGTAACTCCTGGGAGAATACGCGACATCCGAAGCCTGACCACAGGCACCTGCGTGAATCAGGGACGAGGCGGCCGGCGTCGCGGAAGAGGAAACGCAGGTGGGGGAACACCAAGAATACACACGGAAGCTGCTTCCAGAATTATTTATTAAATTAGACCTCGACTGTCTTCCACTACGCGTGGGGCCGGCGGATAAGAGTAAGAACTGAGTGACGCCAGGGCCCTTGGGCGGCTCAGTTGGTTGTGCATTGACTTCGGCTCACAGTTTGTGGGTTCGAGCCCCACGTGGGGCTCTGTGCTGACAGCTCAGAGCTTGGAGCCTGCTTCGGATTCTGTGTCTCTCTCCCTCCTTCTCTCTCTCTCTCTCTCTCTCTCTCTGTCCCTCCCCCACTCATGCTCTGTCTCTGTCTCTCAAAAACAAATAAACATTAAAAAAAAAAAAAAGAACTAAGTGACAGCACTGCAGAGGTGGCTCCCCTCCCACCTGACAACTCTCAGGTCTCCCGGGTGGGGAGCGCTGGGAGTTCCCAGTGAATGTCTACAGCGTGCACCTTCCCCGTCACCTGGTTTGTCCAAATTTGGTGTGGGCATCCCCACCAGCTCATCCAGGGCATTGTCCCTTCTCCGGGGGCTTGGACCGGGTCACAGACATCATTCTGGTGACGTTTGCTCTCCCAGCCCCTCCCAGGCAGGCCCCTCCTTTCCCCAGCTCCCCACCGCCCTGGAGACTGGGCGCAGAAGCCATCCCGGTGCCGGCACAGAGCGTTTGGTGCTGGTTCTTCCAAACAACCAGAGGACGATGTGGGTTTGGATCCCTTTGGTGTCGCTCGAAAAGCCTTTTAGTGTCACCTGACTGTCAAGGAGCTGTTGGTCCAAGACTAGCTTCCCCTTTCGCCCTCCTCTCCTCATAGCTAATCGCCCAGGTCGGGCTCTGGGTCCCGCATCACGGCACGGACAAGCCCAGCTCATCACACGCTTGGAAACTGCTTTTCTTGTCTCTCAGTTGTACATTTGCACTTTCTTTTTGGATGTTGTTAATTATTTAGAAAAGTTCAAAGATAGTTATTACAGACTAAGTGCCATTACTTCTTTTCTAATGTACTTCCAGCATACTAGGAAATGCCTTAGAAACAGCATTTCAACTCGCAGCTGACTTACCAGAAGCTAGAATACAGCCTAACATTTTTATTGAACGAACGGTAGTTCTGTGGGATATCCATTTGGAAACTTCATTGAAATGTGTAGGAAAATGAGATCACGAGTTCTTGGCCAGGAGGAGGCTAAGGTTAGGGAGAAGAAACTGGGGATCCTCCAAAATTAGGTCACGTAAGTTGTCGTAGGTAATTTTAGTTACTCACAGAGGCTAGTGCGGTACTTTACTAGGACACAAGGCGAAGTGATGTTTTTGGATAACACACAGTTTCTTGAAATAGTTTTAAAATGAATAATGAAATAAACTGAATTCAATTCTAACGAGTGGACAAAAAACAGATTTAGATAATGTGACTGTGTTCTGCCTAAATTAAGCATCCGGGGAGAAGGGAGAAAGTCCGATCTCCTCGACTTTCAAAAAATGATTGTGATAAAAGATATGCCTTTATTTGTTGAAAATATTAAAAGAATAACATGAATAACAAAAGAGGAAGCCCAGAGATTTAAAATAATCACAACAATTTAAAACATCTTATGAGGGGGCACCTGGGTAGCTCGGTTGGTTAAATGCCTGACTCTTGATTTTGGCTCAGGTCATGACCTCACAGTTTGTGAGATCGAGCCCTGCATCGGGGTCTGTGCTGACAGTGCAGAGCCTGTTCGGGATTCTCTGTCTCCTTCTCTGTCTGCCCCGTCCCAGCTCTATTTCAAAATAAATAAATAAGCAATAAAAAAATAAAATACACGCCTTATTAGGAGATGATATGTAATATCTTGTTTGAGTTTTCAAGGTTCCCTCATTATCTGAAGTCTGGTGGCTTTCTGTTAAATACAACGTACAAATTAAATGGCTTTGTCCTGAGGTATAGTGTGTAAAATCCGTTCCTAGATATCCCTCGATTCGGTTAACTGAGGGTGTAGAAACAGTCAACTACGTAGCCGTTTACATTTGTTTTTGTAAAATTCTGCATAAATGACGATCTCTAACTTCTATTTTGAAGTGATTTTAGGACAGCATCGCAAGAAATTTAGAAAACACACAAAAAAATCATGGTAGGCTTAATAAAGAAGACAAATCAGACTTTCTCAAAACTTCACACTTTGGTTTTCCAAGAGACGATGTGACGAAGATACAGAGGCAAGGTGTCGAAGTGGAAAACGCTTGCAAAATTACAACCGGTAAGGGACGCACATCCACAAAACATGTACACATGCACGCATGACTCAGTATCAAGAAAATGAACAATTCAACTTTTTAAGGAGGCAAACAACTTTGAGTAGACACTTTACCAAAAAATGACATGGTTACTAAAGAACACAAGGTATTCAATATCTTCAGCCATGAAGGAAATTTTTTAACTCCAATGACATACTGTGATATAATTACTAGACAGGCTAAAATTTAGAAAAGGAACAAGTTTAGGTAAAAAACGTGGAGCAACTAGAACTCTCAGGAACACAACTGTTTCTGTTTCTGAGAAATTCTGGTGGGGATATGAAATGGTACAAATACCCAGAAGACTGTTTGATGGTTTCACACAGAGTTAAACATACATTTATCCCACAGCTCAACAAATCCCACCCTTAGGCATTTTCCCCCAGGAAATGACAATATGTCCACACAAATACTCATATTCCAATGTTCAAAATGGTCTTATCCACCTTAGTCCCAAACTGAATGCAACTCAAGAGCCATTAGCCAATAAGCAGATAATTCGATAGATTTATAAAGGAGAATAGTCCTTGTCAATAAAATCAGACCGATTACTGATACACACAACAACATGAACAAATATCTAAAGCATTATATTACGAAGCCAGAAACATACGATTATATACTGCATGATTCCATTTACATGAAGGAAGAGAAAAGGCAAAACTCTAGTGAAATGGCTGACTCCGATTACCAAGAGTTATGAGAAGACTTTCCGGGGTGATGGAAATGTTCTTTATCACGATTGTGTTGATGGATACATGACTGCATGCATTTACCAAAACTCATCAAACTGTACCCTTAAAATTGGCGAATTTTATTTCATATCTATTTTAACTCAAGAGGCCTGATTTTAAAAAGTAACGACACTGGCTTGGTTACGCAGCTAATGAAATAGAACTAATTGTTGAGCTCGTACTTTCACGAGGCACTTCACAAGTCTCTACGAGAGAACAAGAGAGGAAATGGGCCCTCGACGTGCATCGCAACCCAACCCAACATAGCCAGCCAATCCGTACAAATTCTAAGCTTCCCTGCCTTTGTTGCTGTCTAGGGCTGAGCCATGGTCCATATGGCAGTGAGGGAGGGATACACGGATCAGACCTCCTCCAAGGAGAGCCTGCCTTTTAGCCCCCGGGGTGAAGGCAGCAGGTAAGCCAGCGCCACACTGGAGAGGGCGCGTCCACACATGCCCGGGCCGGGCTGCTCCTGGCCTCTCCTTGACGCACGATCTATGCACCGAGTCTCTCCATTTGGGTTGCCTGAGACTTTTCAGTCCTTTATTATGATCTGAGCCCCTCCCCCCAGGCCCGTCATCTAGTTCTGCTTCCTCACCTTTATTTCTCACGGTATTACTCCCGGGCACCCTCTGGTATTCCAAATTCCATCCTCTGTCTGCTTCGGAGCACCTGACCTGAGGCACTTAAAGGATAACACGGTTGTTCTTAGTAGGAGGCATTTGGCCACGTGAAAGCAGTGCTGGTTCAGCACCCATCCTTGCATGTCCCCTATGCCTACGATGTGACCACACTGTGCGTGCGCGTGTGTGTGCACCTGCTTACAGGCAGGTATACAGGCTGTTGTCACGTGCGGATCTGCGTAAAAGGACCAGCCTTCCTCCACTCGTAGGTACTTACATAAATCCTCCATGTCTGGAGTTACTCCTTTGGAAGAAGTTTATTCTAAGCTATGGCCGGGTAGACACAGCTCGGCTGAAGAGAGGAAGAATGATTAACGGGACTTCGGGCCAAGAGAAATGGAAGGTTGCGTCCAGAGCCAAGCACTCCGTCCCTAACTCAGCTGCCTGTGAGCCAGCAGAACACCTCGTCTCTGCCATCCTGCAGCGAGCACACTGTCTTGTTTTGCTTTCCTCCAGCCATGGTGCATACTGTCAAATAGACACTTCTGCCGTGGCAGGAACTGAGATGCTCTCTCTCCCTCCCGCCTGCTTCCTCTTCTCTGTCTGGAGAGAAACGGGGATGAGAAGGAATCCCCGAATGGCTTACCGAGATCTGGCATCAGCTTGGGTGGGGGTGGGAGTATATACAGAAGGAGAGACACGCAAATGTACAATACTTCCTGGGTACCATATCGCAAGGCTCAGGGCTCCCAAGGATTCGCTGAAATCCCCATTCTTCATCATGCGAGACAGGACGGGATTTCTTTGGAAGGGAATTCGCACTGGATGTAAAATGTATGCCTCTAGCCAACCCAATGATATTATTCTAGCAGTTTTCAAACGTGAGGATCAGCCTAGAGCCCCTAGCCATTCCTGCAAGAAAGAACGAACCAGAAGCAGAAACCTGGATCGGGAGAAGCACCTTCCTTCTCTTCTTCAAAGGCAGCGGGAGTCGGGTGGAATGGAAGAGACAGGGGAACGGAGGAGAGAAAAATCCAGGGGCTGTCTGCACCCCGCCTGCTCTCTATGGAAAGCAGGGGGAGGGTAATGAGAGTCCCATCGCTCAGCCCTCCTCTCTGCACGGCTGTCCATTTCCAACCAGTCATGATTGAACAAGGAATGTAATGCCCAACCCAAACTGGTTTTCAAAAGCAAGCTGTGCCTCAGATCGCTGAAGACCCTGAGCCTTGGGCTAGCAGCAGGTGTGACGTGGCAACGCACGACCTCAAAGGATGTCACTGTGACCTAGTGATGGAGCAGGTCCTCCAGCCTTCCCGGGCCTCCTCCCCGCACTTGCTTCCACCTCACCGGCCACGCCGGCCATGGCGCTAATGGAAGCTTTGACTTTGGCCCCACACTCAGCTTGGCCCCAGCAGGGAGGGGAACGTTTCTCTCCCGATGTCAAGAATGCAAGCATATTCTGGGCCTGTCACCGGTTGACGTTAGCTGATGTGACCATCCTTGAACCGAAAGTCACTAAAATCAGGGGAAGGTGTTAATTACTCTGAACAACAGGGCTGCTCCCAGGTGCTGAGCGAGGGTCAAACCTGACCTTGTCCGGGGAGACTGGAGGTGGGAGGCTGGCCTTACGGAAACTCCTGGGTGGTGTTTTATCAGACGAAGGTTGAATGGACGGTGGGTCAGTTAGGCTGATGTTGTGATACGATCAACTCTCTAGAATCCTCCACTGGCCTTTCGATGGAAGAAGAGCTGCGACCAGCCTCAGAAAGACAGAGGCTGGTGAGTAGGGCTCAGGTGGGGCCGGGTCCCTGCGGATGCGGGCGGGGGAGCTCTGAGTCAGTGCCCGCTGTCCCGTGTGCAGCCAGGCCGGGCTCCTGTCCCCTGCTGCACAGTGACGAGCACTCCCACACACCCCGGGAAGGAGCTGTGATCTTTCTGGATTCCACGGCCATCGCCGACACCGAGATCAATCATTAATATTGGCGTAACATGGAAATCAGCACCTTCCCCACGCACAGGACAATTTGTGGTTTCCTGAGGACAAAGCCTTCAGGAATTAATAAATCTCTGACCCGAGAAAACAAATAACCGATTTCTGGCGGTGGGGTGGGGGTGGGGGGGGTGGGGATGGTTTTCAGGACTTAGGACCTTGCTGGCATTTCTGGCTTTTCCCTAGGTGTCCATCTGAGCATCAGCCTTCCAACAGCCTTTGCTTAACTCTGTCTGTCTCACTGTTGTGTGTGTGTGCACGGCACAGAGAGATTGTCTCCGGCCTCTCCAGGGACACCAATTACCCCACCCTACCGTACATACCGCACACACACACACACGCACACACACACCATACACATACCATGCGCATGGACCTCACACAACATACATACACATGCACACACCACACCCATATACACCCCCCATACCAGTACCCTCCATCTCCACCCGCCACCGCTGCTGTTTGGACATAGCACCCAAAGCCTCTTGACACCATGACAGTCACACGGAGCTGTGACTCGCATGTGGGCCTGTGACCACACCTGAGATGTTCCTCACCGGCACCCAGCTCTCCTGAGACACAGCCACAACCGGTGTGGACATGTCAGGGATCTCTGGTCCCACGTGGTCCCCTGTCCTCTCACTGATATGGTGGCCCAGTTAAAAAGAAGCCAGCCATCTTTGGGAAACGTCAGATGAGAACGCTATTTCACGGCAACCCCCGGTCACTGCTGACACAGCACCAGCCTGTCCCCTGGCTCGCAGGCCTCCCGCGTACACCCTCTTGAGCCGACTCACTCATACAGAGGGAGAGCGTGATGGGTCAAGCGGGGCTTCCCAGCTGGCTGCGTCACAAGTGTGACAGGAGCCGACAGCCACTCCCTCACGTTACCGACGTGTTGAAGCTCTGGGGGGCTACTGGACTATTGTCAACGAACAGCACGGAGCCACAGAGGAAGATTTGATGCCCAAAGGGAAGAGAGCCCTGAGATGGAAGGCAAAGGAGCGAGAGAGGAAGGCCACAGACAGGGAGCCAGAGGGTAAGGTCGGCTCCGCCAGGGGGGCCGTGAGCCAGAGGGAGAGGACAGGCCCCCCGCGCCCTCACAGGAGGCCGAGAGTGGCCCCAGGCCTTCACACGGGGCCTCCTCTGCACCAGGCTGAGAAGTGCCTCCCCCAGCTGTGCCTGTGTTTGAGCTCTTAGCCTTGAGCCAGGAATTTCTCCCTTGCAGAGAAGATCCAAAAAAAGGGGCGAACGGGCAAATGGAAAGGGCAGGAACGCCGGGAGCTCCACGGAGCCTGGGGTTTTGCAAGGAGGTCGCACACACTTTAATGTCTTTGGTAAAGTTTGTTTTCCACTGTAAAATCAATATGTGCTCACTGTAGGCAGCCTAGGAGGCGCAGAAACAGAGTGAAGAAGAAAAGCATACATTAATCCCATCACCAAAAGGCAATTATTATTAATAATATATTTAAAAGACAGTTGTGATTAATAATACATTTATTTCCTCCTGTTCTCATCCCAGGCATAGGTGACATCACATCACCCCAAAAGCAGGATATGAAATTGTACATTTAACATATCGTAAGTGTTAGGATTTGCTCAGAGAAGAAAAAACAGTATGTTTCCATAATTCTGAAGTTGGAGGCCTTTATGGCCCCATAACGTCACGACTTCTTACTTAGAAAAACAGTATTAGGCACTCAACGACTTTCTAGAAGAGCCTGTATTCTCAACTCAGTTTATTATTGCCTCAAAAACCAAAAATATGCAAGCATGTAACAA
Source organism: Paguma larvata (assembly GCA_030068075.1). NCBI lineage: Eukaryota > Metazoa > Chordata > Mammalia > Carnivora > Viverridae > Paguma > Paguma larvata. Next base: position 99,835,779 of record CM057834.1, read on the forward strand.
ACGATCGCTTCTTTTAAGTATAACTGAGCCCAGGGTAATTACCACTGAAGTGGCATCTTTAACATCTTTTGTTGGATCTGTTATACCTGCTCACCCCCTGGAAAAGTCACATCTTTAAATTCTCTTGAAATCCCGAGCTTCCTGTAGCTTCTGTTTCCCCCTGGACCCCTCGTGGACACACAAGGAGCCTGTATGTCTTCATGGCACAGAGGGAAAGAAGGTGTGTCCCCAGCCTGTGTTGTCTCAGAGTGTACATATTGGCTGAGGAGCCCCGGGACAGACTCAGTGCTGTGTTGATACCTGCGAGTTGCTGTAACTCACAGGTGTGTCCCCAGCCTGTGTTGTCTCAGAGTGTACATATTGGCTGAGGAGCCCCGGGACAGACTCAGTGCTGTGTTGATACCCTCAGCTGAAGCTGTAATTGCTGTAACTCGCGGTCCCTACCTGTCTTAACGAACACATGGTGGTCTTCCCTGCTGCTCAGACAATCCGGACCTTCCTCTGAGTGATACCGTTTTCCATTCAATCCCAGATGAATTCAGCCATCAACCCAGCGCCTCCTGAAGGTCAAAAGGAGCCTCGAGGTCACCCCACATCATGCAAAGCCATATTTTGTTTTACTTTGTCTCCTCCCCATACCCAAATCCCACGAGCCTGTCTCCTCTCGGGTTCTCAAACAGGGAACCAAGCAAAGGCTCTTGTGCTTTCAAATATTTTCCAACCACGTAGGCACAGTGTGAATTTCCGAGTCTTTGGCCCAGTCAGTGAGATCTTCCTCAATTTCAGACCTCACCTTCCTCTTCCTCTCAGGGCTGTCCTGTCAGGATGGCTCAGTTTTCTATGCCCCCATCCTTGATTCTCCTGGAGATCCAACCTGTCTCACCCTCTTCTTTGCCTTGAGGGATTTCCTCACACAATTGTGGCAGCTGGCACATCCCAAATCCATACAGCAAGCTGGAAATTCAGGCAAGAATTGATGTTGTATTTTTGAGTCTGAATTCCCCAGGGCAGCAGGCTGGAAATTCTGGTGGAGAAGAAGAGAATTCCTTCTTCAGGAACCCCCAGTTTTTGCTCTTAAAGTCATCTACTGATTGGATGAGGACCACCTCCCCCATGGAGGTAATCACCTTTATTCAAAGTCTGCTGATTTAAATGTTAATCACATCTTTAAAAAAATGCCTTCACAGCAACATCTTTGACCAACACCACAGCCCGGCCCAAGTCGACATATAACAGTAGCCATCACACGTGGCATATTAATTCAATGGTTTTAAAGGAGGCTGTCAGCTCCTGTGTTAGCTCAAGGAGCTGAGAAGCAGATACCAAGATGGCGTCAGACATGCAAGAGTTTTATGGGGGAGGGCTCGGGGGGAGAGGAAGAGCAGGTCTGACGACCGCCCGGGTAACGAGACAGGGAAAGAGAGCATTTGAGCCCCAAGTCTCCGATGCGGCGCGGCACCAAGGAACGTTTGGCTCTGCGGATGAGGAGGTCCTCCAGCCAAAGTCACCTATTGGAAGAATCCCATCTTGTGTCAAAATGGGCCTGCCTTCCGACGCCTGTGTTGCCCTGTCATTGGCTGGGAGTGGTCTGCAAGAGGCATGGCTTCAGAGGATGGGGTGGAACGATGTGTGCCCTCAGTCACCTTTGCCCCCACAGCAGGAGATGACGTATTTTCATCACTGTCTCACCTCCCCATTACTACAGTTAACTCCATGAGGGTATAGTTACATCTGTGCATCTTCTAAACACATGCGCCTTCCTCATATGTATATTTATGTATGTATGTATGCATGTATGTAATTCATAAAGGTCCCAGGGCCATCTGTCAGTGTTAGGCTTCTTTTATTTTTATTTTTTTTTTCAGATTTTACTTTCTAAATGTCATCTCTACACCCAACATCGGACTCGAACTCACTACCCTGAGACCGAGAGTCACATGCTCACTGACTGAGTCTGCCAGGTGTCCCCCCAGGACATGCATTTAGAGGAATCCCCTATATAGAAATACATGAAGCTTCAGTAGGACTAGAAAATAGTGACCACAATGGGGTGCCACAAAGCCTTTTTTGGTTGGGGAGATATTTTTTTTAAAGTTCAAAGACGAAGGAAAAGTAACTTTCAAATTGATGTTTGTAGCTCTATCTATGAGAATTCCTAGCTGTGAAAGAGGATCAAAGGGCAAATCAGAAAAGAGATTTTTTTTTTTACTATTGGATTGTATTCTGTGTTTTCATACTGGTTAGATTTACATTCCTGAGATGTGAGAAGGAGATGAATATTTTCTTATCTGTGCATGGGCGTGGGTGTTACCTCACTGTACAGACGAAAAGAGATGGAGCTTTTTATCACCGAAAGGGTGGAAGTATGTGTCTTGATATAACTCTTGGCTGTGAGTTTTCCTTGTAATTATCAGATCGATATAAGGAAATTGTGCAGCTAGGGTAATGAAAAGAAATGAATTTCTCAGAAAGCATGTTGGGTTTATGTGAAAAATAAGTAAATATTCACTTAGAACACAAGAGACGTTAGTTTGCTAAGCAATTATACAATGGATTCTAGGCTGCACAAATGTATTTGTTTATACTTTCTGGAACATTTATGAAGGTTACAAAATGATCTAAACTATTATTTTGATAATACTTCTGCTGAGTATTGGAAACCAAAACACAAAACCTACAGAAAACATTCAAATACTCAGATTCTGTCAATCGTCCTGAAAGGTAAAGGCAAGATATCTTCTGGGGTCAATTCCGCTTTTATTCCCTGACCATTCTTAGGAGACACTCATCCTCAGGGACTACCGGAGGCCAAACTGCTGTGTGTGTGTGTGTGTATCAGCATTGCGAGTGTGTGTGTGTGTGAGTGTGTGCATGCATGCGTGTGCTCTGGCTCATGCACGCGCATCATGGTGGGGACAAGTTGGAGGATGGCTGTACAGAGAGACAAGAGATAGGGCTGGGTATCAGTTCCTCCATGGTCTTCAACACCACTTGGCTCATTCTTTCAGGTATTCAGTTGATATGTTCTCAATCTTAAGTCAAGTCTCAAGTATACTGGTACAGCCAAATCTGGGACGTCCTAGGGTCCCTTTGAAGCCGATTCCTTAGAAGGGATCCATCAACCAGGAAGATGTTTGAGATGAGCCCTTTAGACCATGTCCTATCTCTGAACTCAACTTTCCAATCTTCAGGCACCTGACCCCAGGAAAGCAGCCATACACAAGAAGTCCCAGACAATACTGAGGAGAGAACTTCACGAGTGCACGATCACTGGGAAGTGTCAACCACACCCGAGTTGTAAAACAGCAGCAGCAACAAAGGGGGGAAATGTTCTATCCGCATCATGCGAGAAATGAATGACCCCAAGGAATGAACCCTACTTCTCACCTATTAGCTTTGCTATTTCCATTGCGAAAAATTTCCAAGAAGCTAATTATGAGCCCACAGCTAAGGGAGCCTCGGGTCTCCTCGTTATATTTAGATGCACTTCTCCCCCACACAGGTGAAAACGTGATTTTCACCTAAAATAGAAAAACAGGAGGGATATTAAATTGTATGTCCTCTGTAATTACAGCCAGTATCATTGGGAAATGCGTATGAAGCAGCCTACATGACCATTATAGTAATGACAGCACGATGTCTTATTGAATACACTGTTCTTGGTGTGGTTATTGGAGAAAATCTAAACTGATTTTTAATGACTTGCGCTGACATTGTAAATTTCCTATATTAAATATATAGCTATCATATTCATTTACGCTATATATTAAGCATATCTGTACTGATGCCACATTTCCATACATGTACCTATAATTTTTCATTAACACTAAAGTTAATGCTAACGGTAAATTCTCAAAGGATTTGTTTTTCCAGTACCATTCATATCAACCTCTTTCCATATTTCTCTATACTTCCGCAGTCATTACTACTCTGCCAAAAAAAAAATTGAAATGAGTCATATTTACCTTGACTTCAAAGTCCATTCTTTTTTTTAAACACTTAAATTCTTTTTTATCTTCCCCAACAGCCTCCCAAGGCTCCCAGCCTCCATTTGGCCCTATCTTTTCCATTAATGATTAAAAATGATAGTTACCTTATAGGTTACCTCTCCGAGTAGCACCTGCATTTCAAAAGAATATCAATCAACAAATACTGAGTCTATTACTCTATTAGAAGACACTTATTATTGTAAGATACTAAACTCATCTGGGAGATACTGAAAAGAACAAATACACAGGACTCATGTGGTATTCTCTCTTCCCATATTGGACAGTTGACTGCATAGGAAAAAACACTGGACCTTGAAGCCTAGGATCCAGGGTGTCACCAGGGGGAAGGAGGCTGGACTTCTGACTCTCCATTTTGAGCTGACCTAAGAGGGAGCATCTGCACTGGAATTTGCGTGAATGAAAAATATACTTTTACTGTACTAAGCCACAGATTTAGGCTTAATACCCTAATGCATAAATTTGAACCAGAAGTAGGGTTTTGCAGAAAGAAATGAAAAAAGAAAGGAAGGAAGGAAGGAAGAAGGAAGGACAGCCATAAACATCTAACCTACAAGACAATGGTCATGATGGTCCATCTGCATGAGGGAAAACTCACTGATACGGAGACTCTGGGCTTTCACAAACACTTGTTGAACTTGCCTGCAACAGCTAGGGAAGCAGATCACGGGCCCACTCAATCAGTGGACTTAGGGGAAATGATCGGGAAGAACTGGGGGTCCTGATGTGTGGGATTATCATGGGATACATTTATCAAGGTGTCACCAGCAAAGTTTAATTCACAAGAAAATAATAACAGCCAAGAGTCCAGTCCGCTGAGGCCTGCAAAGATTGTACTGCTTCTGAAGCCAAACTGTAAGAAGTGGGATTGAGAAGGTCTTTGAGTGACACTAAGGGTCAAGTCCCAGCCTTCCAGCAAAGACTAGAATAAGGTGTGGCCTTCTTCCTCAAGCCTAACCATCACAGGGTAGCAGGGGATAAGCTGAGGGGTGGGGACTGAGGGGTGATGGAGCAGAGAGATTTGAAAAACTTGAACATGAGGTTGGGGTCATCATTGGGGGTAGTTACTGGTTCCAGAAACAGATGACAACGAACGGGTCCGAAGTCCAAGTTGATTGGACTGAAGTGTAAGAGAGTCTGAACAGGCAGGGATTTTGACGGTTAAGACAGAACACAATCAGCTGCTTCTCCAACTCTGGGGGAAAAGAAAGAAGTCTCCAGAGAATAGAGAGAAAGAGCATGCAGAACAACGGACAAGCGTCTCCCTGACAGACAGCCAGACCAACCTATAATCGAAGGAGATCCCCACCCTCAGAGGGTCACCTTCGAGTCCCCGCACTGCCTGGGAGCCCCTCCTCCGCCCACTCCCACTTCAGAACCATGAAGAATGCCCCAAGAGGGCAACATTTAGCTCCAAATAAAGAATTAGGAAATGTCAGCTCCTCTCTGACCTGTGCAAAGAGTATCACGTTCTACATCCTCAAGACTAGAGACTTCACAAGAGACCGGTCTACACGGCAATACCGCGTGCTCGTCTCCAAAGAAGGGCTATGGGATTTGGCAAATGTCCACCTCAGAATCCTGGAAGGACGCTGCTGGGTCAAGAACCTAGATTAGTAAAGCATCAAGTCGTTTGAACGACTAAGGATAGTCAACACAAGGGATGCCCAACAGAAGGGGAGACAGAGCGGAGGCTGAGCTGGTGTTGGCAGAAATCACGTTCAGTCCACTCTAAGACCACTCGCCTTCTCTGGCCAGTCCCATCTCCCAGGAGAGGAAGCCGGCTCTCCACCCCAGCCCATTTCTCTCCTGCGTGGTCATGCATGGCTGTGTGCCTGACACCATCCCAGGCAAACCATATGTGGTTTTATATTTCTGTGTCGTGACTTGTTTTAAAATATTTCCACATAAACGTGAACATGCATGGGTACGAGTCAGCTCCAATTCACACCTAGAAGAGGGGACTGGGTACCCAAGACGTGTTCATTAGGAATCGCCTGTCCGGGACTGTGTCCTTCCCGGGGCTTCAGACTGCCTTTGGTTTACAGTGACCTCAATGGGCAGGTTGTCAGACTGAGGCCCTTGACGTGAAAAACAATGAATTTTGTGATTTTTGAATCATCTTTTCTCTCTCCACAGAATCTGGCTTTCAAAACAATTTTCTCACTACGGACAAAACAAGTCGGCGTTGAGACGCTAAAAGTCCCATCCTGGATGTCAAAACTGAAGGCTGTATTTTTCTTTCTCTTTGCATTTTGGCTGCAACGATCCTAAATCTCCACAAGGCAAATGGGTTCCTCTGGCCCAACAGAGGAGGTCACAAACAAGGAAATGCCATGTGAAATATTTCAAGAAATATTATTCCTGCCACACAGCTGGGGCGCCATCCTGCCTTTCCTCCACGGTCGAGCTTCTTGAGTGACTTTCTCTGATTTATCGGCACCCAGTTATGTCTTCACCGTCATTCTGAAATTGCTACCACCAAATGTCACTGGCGGACCGCTTGCTGCTAAAGCCGGTGGACGCTGCGCGAGTCAGAAAGTGCTTACTTCCGTACGGAAAACCCTCACATTGCAGGGGCTTCAGGCAATTGTAGGTCCTCTGAAGGTTTTCTTATGTCGCAGTCCAAAGGAGGGGTGGGCTCTGCTGCAGAGTCAGGGGCCAGGCACCTTCTATCTCATGAAGCCACCATGCTCACCCTCTAAGGTCTCTGCAGATTGGGACGCAGAGAGTAGGGGTGACGCCTGAGACGATGATATGGGATCAGGTACAACAGCCAGATGGTCACATGGCTCCAAAAACATGCAAGGGGTCGGGAACTGTGGTTTGCCGAGCCCGGGGGGAGGAGGAGGTGCACAGGTGTCCGTGAGCGGCAGCGTTCATGGCCGGCATCATCTTGGCTCCTCCGGTGCCTGGGTTCCTTTGCAGTTTTCTGCCTCTGTTGTACTTCCATTTCTCTTGAAATGTTCTCTTCTCTTCGAAGAGATTCAAAGGCTCCATACACTCTTGGTCTCTCCGCCTCCTCTCTGGCCACGTCCTGTGAGGTTCTTCCTGGTGGTCCGGTGTCTAGGAGAGGCCACTGCTCCTGTGCCCTGTCTCCCCCGGCAACCACCTGCGGGGAGGGTCCTGAGCACGGCGCCCAGCCCAGGCCTGCGCTTTCCACCCACCGGCAGCTGCCCCGCCACGTGTACACGCCTCACCTCCTCGCCCTCCTTACTCAGCGACCGGCCCCACGTCCCTGCAATTACCCGGGTGCTGCTGATCTCTCCTCCTTCGCTTTCTGCTTCTAGTCACCGAGTCCAGACAACTGTGCCGTCTTCATATTTCTCTCGTCGATATTTTTACATCCTGCCCTCTCCGAGCCCTGGCTCAGGAGCCAGGGCCGTTTGTGCGGTTCATTTTAGCTTCCTCTTGGGGGGACTCCTGGCTTGTGTGGTTTTCTCCCCCCCCCCCCCCTTATTCTCCACAATGCAGACAGGGCAGATCAACCCCAGCCCATGGTCGTCAGGATAAAACCCCACCCACGGATCGGGTCTCTGTGGTTCGGATTCCATCGCTCCTCAGGGGTCTCCCTGTAATCTCCGGGCCAACTCAGTGCAATTACACTCGGGCCACAAGATTCTCTTCCACGGCCAGACCTTGGCTGTTCTTGAGGCTGGTGGTGTGCCCAGAGGCATCGTCCTTCCGTTTTCATTTCCTCTGATTGATTCTGTTCGTACTCAGGGAGGCCGTGCTGAACTTCCACGGCTGACCATGTGCCCCCCACCCAGGTCTTCAAGTGGCTTTATAACCCTCGTTACGTCTTTGAGATCACCATCCTATGTGCCTACAGGCAACGGCAGGTATGCAGCCGTGTTCAATAACATTTAACTGAATAAATGAACAAATCGCAAGAAGAAAAGGAGGGAGGGAGGGGAGAAGGAAAGAAAGAGAAAGAAGTTAGGTGTTTAATAATCTGAGGCACACGGTGGTAGAGTAAATCCCCATTATACTAAAAACCAACAAAATACTGAACTACAAATCCTCCAGTAAGTAAACTTACAAATAAATTATGTGTAATTAGCATCAAAGAGCTTTGTGGAGTGGTCCTGGGAATGTTCTTAAAGTGTATCTAAGCTCTAAATTCATTATTTCTGGATTATCTTTAAATGAAGAGACCCTCAAAAATCCAGGAGCAAAGCCCCGTAATAATAGCTGCACCAAATTGGTATTTAACTCTTCCATTGAAAGCTGTTTTCCGAACACACGATTATCTATTTTATTAGTATTTGAACAGTACCCATTTTGTTCCATCACCAGGGTAGCGACAGTAAGCAAATGTTACTCTTTTTAATCTTAAGAAATGATCTAGAATGAAAACACATTAAAAAAACTCATTTCCTTCTTTTTTTTCTTTTCATCAAACGAGCTCAGTGGTAATAATTTTTCTGTTCGGAATGCCTGCATCACTGAAGAAACATCAACGATGCAGACTGCATTTTAATCACCGAATCCATCAGAACTGGCGACAAACAGCTCTGGGACTGCTAAATTTTTCTTTCATGCACGGTCAACAGGCAACTTGGATTCTTTCTGGTGAGCGAAATGAACAGTATCACCATAATTATCGTGACTGGTCCTCAGCCGCGGTCGAGGCAATGCTGAAGCTTGCCCAAGGGGTAGCTAGTGCCCAGTGTGCACAGAGCAGGGGTCACACAGAGACACATCCGGGATGTGAGGGGCCCCGAGAGAGGGCTGGGGGCAAACACCAGGGACCAGGAGATGACACAGTAAGAGATAAGAGACACGTCAAGAGAGGGGAATAGAGTCTGGGATCGTGGTGTTGAGGGGTAACGGGATACAGGCGTGTGTACGTGCGTGCAGAGCATGTGTTGAAGATAGAAAGAGACAGAGAGAAAGGAGAGGGAAACGTGTGCCCCTGTCCTATAACCCACGCTGCCTGGCTCAGTGATATTCCCCCGAAGGCTTTCCCCAGGTGTGCATATGTCCCATACTTCACAGGCGCAAGGTGTTGGCACATAGAGAATTTTTTTTTTTACATTCAAATCTTTTCTTTTTTAAATAATTTTTTATTGTCAGATTGGTTTCCATACAAGAACACCCAGTACTCATCCCAACTCGTGCCCTGCTCAGTGGCCGTCACCCACTCTCTCCCCTCCCTCACCCTCCTCAACCCTCGGTTTGTTTTTAGTATTTAAGAGTCTCTTACGTTTTGTCTCCCTCCCTCTCTGTGGCTTTTTTTCCTTCCCCTCATCCCCTCCCCCCTGGTTTTCTGTTAAGTCTCCCAAAGTCCCCCTATGCGTGGAAACATATGGTATCTGTCTTTTTCTGCCTGACTTATTTCACTCAGTATAATACCCTCCAGTTCCATCCATGTTGCTACGCATGGCTAGACTTCATTCTTCCTCATTGCCGCATAGTATTCCATTGTGTCTCATGGAGAATTTAACTTGGCATGATAGTCATGTTGATTACAGAGGGTACTGATTGTTAGCCCATTTCACAGATGAGAACAGTGAGACTTAGGAAGGATAAAAGTGATTTGTCTACTTGATGAGGTTCACAGTGAAGACTAGAGCCCGGTGATTGGAGCATCTTGCCTCGGGCTTTCCCAAATTTCCCCTACAGCACTCTCTTCCAGACGAGTGCATGAAGCTTAAGCAGAGAGACCCTACGGTCATCTCGATGGGATAATTTGGCAGAGCTATGAGAAGGACTCCATCACCCACCCAGTAACACCTCCGTCAGTTAAGAAACATCAAATCAAGTCAAAAGAAGCCCACAGGGCACAGTGGTCAGGCATACCCCCCTGTGTCCCGGTAGCCAGTTATCCCTTTCTACATTTGAGAATGGAGAAGACAGAACCCACAAAATATTCTTTTGCCTATCTCCTCTCCCCAAACAAGTGGCATAATAACAAGGTAGCCCCTGGGCATAAATATACATGCTATGACTAGATAGGGATCAGATAGACACCTAGCTAGCTAGACAGACAGACAGAATGATGTTAATGAGGATTCAGCTGGCTCTGTGGTAGGCTGGGTTCTGGACCAGCTGTGTGTAGCTAACCTAGAGGTCGCGGGTAGTGGTTTGTACAACTGACCAACAAGTGGTTGGGCATCTGGGAGGACAAGGGCTACGTCGGCCATCAGCACCCAGGAGCGAGTGAGAGAAGGTAAGTGGATACTGAAATGATTTTCTCATATTTATATAGAGCTCCCCCCTGTGCTTTTAAAGAGGCTGAACTATGCCCTAGATTCTTTTCCTCCAGCAGTCTTCATTTTAAACAAGATTCCAAGGTAGTTGGGCTGCTACTCTTGTTCCATTTGTCGACAGCTCCTGACGAGTGATTTTCATCTCACTACCACGATAGCTGGGAAGGTCTAGGAGGCTGCAGCTAAAAGACATTTTTCTTATGGTTGTTCCTTCTGTTCATCTAATTGACACATTCTGTTTTGTTCTGTATTATATTTTGGTGCTTCATGGCAAAGTGTCTGCATTTCTCATCCAGTTACCCCAAGGTGTTTCTTGTGAGCAAAGGCTAAGATAAGACCCTTCTTTGAGAGGAGGAGCCGTTTCCCAAGTCTTTCCAAATTTATGTTCAAGTCAACATGCCTGGACCACTTGACGGAGGGACCTCAAAGTTGATTGTGAGGGTGAAATATAAAACTAAGTAAGAAGCTTGGAGACTGGAGAAAGCTATTCTCATGAAGTTAGTAGTGGATCTTACCTAGTGAAAATAAATAGAATTTTCACAAAGACTAAAACACTGCATAACCCAAAAGGTATATTGGAGTTTAAGAAATAGGTATAGAATTATTTTAAAATAAACTTCAATATCCACCTTTTTGAAATTCAGATCCTTCATCATAAAATAATTGAATTTCCAAGCTCAGATTCTTATCCAAGAGATATGGGGGCACCTGAGTGGCTCAGTCAGTTAAGCATCTGACTTCAGCTCAGGGCATGACTTCACGGTTTGTGGGTTTGAGCCCCATGTTAGACTCTGTGCTGACAGCTTCAAACCTGGAACCTGCTTTGGCTTCTGTGTCTCCCTCTCTCTCTGCCCCCTGCTCTCTGTCTCAAAAACCAAACAAACATTAAAAAAAAAATGAATCCAGGAGATATGCTCTAACTCTTTTTGGTGTGTCCATCAACCCAACAGTGACTCAATCAATGAGCATTTTCCCCTGTGGATGCCATAATGAAGTATTCAGCATGAATCTATGCTGAGGACTTGAGTGGTGTGCTGATTCAGCAAAGGGAGAAACTGTTGGAGCCAGAGGCTGCATGGAAGAGGTGGAATTTGACATTGGCTTTGGAAACAGCACATTTGGAGAGGGAGAAAAAAAGTTGGTGAGGGTTTGAGGCACTGGGGTCTGCCAGAGGGAGTCACCAAGTCAAGAGTAAGCACAGCCAATGGCCGATGGGCAGAGATGGTGGCCCCATACGGGACAGAGCTCACTCTTCAACTATCTGGCACGTGATCATAATAAACTTTAATCTACATAGTCAAGGATTGGCAAAAGTATTGATGACTTTAAGATAGACTCTAAGGGAAGAAAAAAACACCACTGTGAATAAATTACTGATGAAATATGATGACCCTCCAGTGGCTGTGGCTGACTCCCTGATTTCAAGGAGCTGCATGTGCTTGGGTTGTCTCCTGTTCTTTCCTTTTATCCGATTGTTGGAAGTTGCATACTCTGTGTGTGCCTCCGTCACTAATTTTACTCGTTCAATGCCCATCTGTTGATAATCTGAGAATTTCTTGATCCATAACCATTCCCATTAGTAGCTGAAATTGAAGATGGAACGCACCCTAGGAATTCAGTTTTGAGCACAGTGGTGCAGGCCAGGGAATTTGGAGGCACGGAAGCCACTTTCCCAGGGCCCACTGGGCATGTGTATGTGATGACCATTCTCAGAGAGGACACCTGAGGAAGACAGAATGAGGCTATTGTTTCCATACCTTGAAGTCTGCATTCTTCTCATCTTCAGGAAAAGGCAGCTGCTTCTGTTTCCTTCATGATTACTGTCCCCTTCTCTGTGTTACTTTCCCCGTGAAGACCTTGTATGCGTTTGGCGTACATACACGCCTAGCACACAAGCACCCGAAGCTGGCGTCCTTGGGCTATCCATCACCAGCTGCTAGGACAGCTTGGTCTAACGGCGGCCTGTGGTCATCTTCTTGTTGTTCTGAAGTTTTGTATCTTTATATAATTAGCCTTTCTGCATTCTGAAGGTACAGAATTAGGTGGATACACATTTCAAACTTTTTTTTAATGTTTATTTATTTTTGAGATAGAGGCAGAGCGTGAGCAGGGGAGGGGCAGAGAGAGAGGGAGACACAGAATCGGAAGCAGGCTCTAGGCTCTGAACCGTCAGCACAGAGCCCGATGCAGGGCTCGAACTCATGAACTGTGAGATCATGATCTGAGCTGAAGTCGGACGCTTAACCAACTGAGCCACCCGGGCGTCCCAGGTGGATATACATTTTAAATTGCTGTATCTTCTTAGTGAAGAGATTCATCAACATGTAACTGATATCTTTACTTTTAAAATGTCCCTTTCCCCCTTAAAGTATGTGTTTTTCTGATGTTAGTAGAGCTTTGCCATGTACTATTATTATATTAGCTCTTCCTAAATAAAAATAAATTAGTGTCCGACATCTCTTTTCTTATCCTTTGGTTCAGGTTTTCTGGGTTCTTATGTCTTATGACTTTTTAACTAGAGAGTTTGGGTCCATACTGTGATCGCTGATGCATTTGAATTCATTCCTTCTGTATTGTTTTTTTTCTTTTTATTTGTCCTACCTTTTCTGCATCTTCCCTCTTCCTCTCCTAATTTTTATACTGGAAATGATTTGAGGTCTGTTTCTGTTGTTTGTGTTTCTTCCTTCAATTTCTTTATCAATTGGGATGTTATTCTTTCTAGATCTTTTGGAAGCCCTAAGCATTTTAACCAGTATCTTTACAAATCCATCCAATTATAGTGCGTTAACTCTGATTGCCCATTAGTGACCGAGGTTCTAACTTCCACAATTAGTCTGTTTCAAAATATACCTATCGCTCTTTTGAGATTTACATATTCGCCTGCCATTTTCATTCCTCAGTTATTTTTCTTTGTCATGCCTTTCTTTGGAGTGATTTTTCTTTTTTCCTCAGCAAGACTCTGGATAAAAGATGCAGTCTGTTGACTGACACATGAAAGCAAGCCCCTTAGTTGGTCCTAGACCCACCTCTGGGAATTCCTTCAGCAAGGGCCTGTCAGTGTTAAATCCCTTCAGTTTTGTTTGTTTTGTCCATTACTAAGAGTTTTTATTCTGTCTTTATTCTGGAAAAATAGCTTTGATGTAGAAAAGGTTGTTGATTGGGAGTTTTTCTCTCTTTGCTGCACGTGCTGTTGAGAGACTAGCTCCCAGCCCAGAACCATCCTCTGTGGAAGCTGTGCCTTTTCTCACTGAGAGACGCACTTGTCACCTCCACTGCTTTGCCTCCCAGGCTGATGTGTCTCGGTGGAGGTTCCTTCCTACCCACCCCTGCATCTGAAGAGTGGATTCCAACAATTAATAGAATTCTTTCCATGATCTCTTCAAATAGTATCTGTTTTCATGTTCTTTGTTGTCTCTGACACTTCGACGGCATGAATCTCCGACTTTCCTAGGTCACCTGCGTTATGTTTCGATACAGCCCTCCACGTGGCAACAGGCCACTTTCTATAGATTCAGCTTCTGGGTCAATAATTCTCGATCGGCACCATTTAGCATAAGGCTTGTTGTTTGGTTCATAGACAGACTGATGAGAGAGGTAGGGGAGCGGGGAATTGATTCTGAGAGGAAATGTGAGGTCTCCGGGCGGAGAACAGAGTGTTTATCACTCACAAAGCATCTTGGCCTCAGCTCCCCGGAGCCCAATAGATGAGACAGGTGTTTACCAGCAAATCTGTCATGTTGAACTATGTGTCCTTTCCTTACCATGCCCCGCCTCGCTCACCTTGCTGCTGTTCTCGCTCAGTAGAGAACCCCTCTGCCTCTCCTCATTTGGGTGGTGCCTTGTAGTTCATTTTAATCCCGTTAGGTACCACACGATCCAGGAAGCCTGGCGCAGTCTTCTTTGTGGCTTTAGCACCTGTACTTAATGTCTCCCAAGGCGCTCATCACACAGCTTTCCAATACATGGATTCCTGTCTGTCTGCCACCCTGCAGTGTAGACTTGCTGAGGGCAGGAGGAGATAGCCTCTCCATCTTCGTTGCACCTCATGCCCATCCTAGAACCTGGCATGTAGTGTTCCTAGTGTCTCCACTGCCCTCCCGGAACATTCATTGCTCTACTAATTCTATTCTTTATTATTATTTCATAAGACTGTGGGAATCATGAAATGTGACATGTAGAAGAATAACTACTTTGCGTTACAACAATTTCTTAGACTTCGAGTTCATTTCGTTTTGGCCTTAAGGACTGATACCAACTAGAATACTCTAGCTGCATGTCCCCTTCATATCACGGACGAGGGCAAGGCTAAGTGTCTAAAATCTCATTTCTTGAGAGGACAGACAGGCGAGTATCTGCCAGCAAGGAAGGGAAGAGGCAATTGGGTAAGCGAAACACGGGTTCGTAAATGTTTTCGTCATCCTGCTCTCATAGAAATGGCTCAGTAAGAAGAAGGGAAAGAGGACAGACATTTCTTCCTTTCAGTGTGTTTTCCCTAACTTCCATTATGAAGTTCCACGAGTTCCGTCAAAGTTGACAGAGCAGCAACTTTAGCTCATTTCCTCAAGTGCACGGTGATTTGCACGGTTTCATAACCTGTTGGTGCCTGCTCGTTGATAATTCTAAGCCTGCATGCTCCTGCTGGTTTTTACTGCAGAGGTGGAAAGGCACTAAATGGCAATTTGTTCCTTTAATTTTCCTGTGCAAACAAAGGCAGGGAACAAAGAAAGATGCACGGCGACTGTAAACTATCATTGTTATTTTATCAACAATAAGAACACAGTACTCCATTAGAACACATCTCAGTAATAAATGCACCTAAAAGTAAGATAGTGAAGCAATGCAAAAGACGAATTTCCATAATGCTACATGAATTATTTTGCATTGGGCCAACTGCCCCTTGCTGCTGCCTAACAGATTAATGGCAAGTTTTGCGATTCTCCATCTATCTCACCGGCTTTCAGAATCTGCACTGCCTATGACCAAATTGACTAATGCAAATCCAGGCTAATTACAGGCATAAGCAGAATTCCTGATACAGCGGTCCTGAGACTTCAGGGGCGATTGCTGGAAACCTCTTCAAAAGGAAACCAAGATCTCTCTTGGGACTGAGAGATACGGTTTAAAGAGTACCCTCTTTGGGGGCGCCGGGGAGAGGGGTTCAGTCAATTTAAGTGTCCGACTCTTGGTGTCGGCTGAGGTCATGATCTCACGGTTCGTGAGTTCAAGCCCCGCGACAGGCTCTGTGCTGATGGCGTGGAACCTGCTTGGGATTCCCTCTCCCTCTCTCTCTCCTCCCCTCCCCTGCTTGTGTACGTGCGCGCGCTCTCTCTCAAAATAAATAAATAAACTTAAAAAAATAAAGGTGCCTCTCTTTGTTGGATAAAATGCAGGGACTTAAATTCACTCTAAGGTTCAGGTGACAAAAAAATGAGGTCTACTCTCCGAGAAAAGGACAGACTGGAGGGGACACAAGAAAACTTCCTGCTTGAAGAGTGAAAGGGGGTCCGTGAAAGAAGATGGAAGAAAAATTACCTCTTTATTGCATACAAGCACTAACTGAAAATTAGCTGCTTCTTCAGTCGTGACTGTAGTCACCCACACTGTCCCATTAACGGTACCTCTGATTCTTTACCACTCACTGATTTCTTATATCACATTGCAGTTGCAAATATCTTCAAACAGTGTTCACTCCCAGCACGACTTTGAACTGAGCACTCACAACCTCTTATTAAAAATAACATATGGTACTATCTCATATTTATTTTTTTCAAAGTTTTGATAAGGGCAGTTTCAATATAAGTCATTGCCTTTGTAATCCTCTGGGTTTTTTTTTTTTTCTTATTCTTCACCTTTTTGCATTTAAAAACTTCATTCTGAGGATGCTCTACAGACTTCGCCAGATGGCCACCAGGTCCGCATCTCGGAAAAGGGTCAGAACCCTGCCTTAAAGGTCAAAGAAGAGAGGAAAAGGCGGAGATTCTGTTGGTAAAGTTTTCCAACTTCACAATTGCTCTTGGCAAAAAAAGCAGACGCTCCCTTATGAATACACTACTGCGCAATTTAAAAATCAATTTCAGGGCATTGATGGTGAGCACAACGTCCAAACAGAACCCCTGCTGTGTGGCCAGCCAACATCATCCAGACCCTAAACCTTAGCGGACGCCGGAGACGCCTGAACCCCTGGGCAGAGAAAAATTACCTTTCACACAGCAATGAAAGAATCCCATTTCCTAAGTAGGGATAATTATCTTGATTGGTATTAATTGGGGATTAAAAACAAGCACAGAAATTAAGTGGGAAACAAGAGAAGACAATGACGCCACCACCCCCTCCGCTTAAAACCATTTCTCTTTCCTCGACGAGAAACGTATGGAGATAAAGAGCCCAGTTGCTCTTTCCTACCTGCAATCCTAGTGAGTCACGCGTGGTCCACGAACTCACAAAAATCATGAGTTTCTACGGGTTTGTTTCTGATGTGGCCCAACTCACTTAGAATTAAACCAAACACAAGGTGTATCACGGTTGAGTGCTGACTGTGTGGTAGACACAGGGTTGAACAAATGAATATTTACTGAGCACATGCCATGTGCCAGGAACTTTTCTCTACCAAGAGTCAGCAAGCTTGTTCTTTAAAGGGCCAGAAAGAAAATATTTTAGATTTTGCAAGTCATGCTAGTCTCTGTCACAACCGAGTGCAGTGTGAAAGCAGCCACAGACCATCTGTAAACAAACAGAGGTGGTTCCGTTCCAATAACACCTTATTTCCAAAGCAGGTGTTGGACCCTATTTGGCCCACGGGCTGTATTTTGCAGTGAGTAAAGGATAGAAAATCCCTCTCCCATGGGCTTATATTCTGGTACAGGGAGGTGCACAACCGGCGAGGTGTGCGAGTCGATTCCATATACACTTCAAGCTGACGGGCGCCATAACGGAGGTCCAGTAGGGCCAGGGCCTGGGTGTCATGGGGGGGATCTGCAGTGTTCCCGGGGGTCAGAAAGGGCCTCTTTGAGAAGGAACTGTCGGCAAGACGATTCCAGCTTCTTGGATCATTCCAGCAGCTCTGCAGCCTAAACCAAGGCCTCTCTTTGAGACTTCCTTAGAAAAGGCGATTTCCTTGCCAGACCCAGAGGCCCAGGCCCATCGGGCCTAGACATCAGTATTCCCGGGAGCCACCAAAGGCCTTGCGGCTGGTTTATGGTTGCGACATCTGGTCAGGACAGTCTGCCCTAGGCCAGACTGACCTTTAAGCTATTAAATTTCTTTTAAAGAAAACAAACTAACAAAAGCTATTCGTAGTTTTACATGCAAGGCCACAAGCTGGCAGCGTCAGACATTCTGTCTCTTCGGAGATGCTCGTTATTTTGGTCAAGATGTTCCGAAAAGCAGATGACAAGGTACGAGCAACCATACGAGAAGTTTATTAGGGGAACCCTTGATAGGCAGTGGGGGGGGGAGGGTCTGGGGAAGGCTGGGGGACCATCAGGTCCAGGGCCGGCGCAGGAGAACCAAGGGCCCTGAGACAAAATACAGATGACTGCTGCTGTCCATCCGGGTGACTAGGAGCTGTTTCTGATGGCTTGGCCTACTGGAATGAAAAAGAACGCACGTGCCAAATTCACGGTTACAGACAGCGTACGTGAGGCCACACTTAGCTGCTTTAGCAGTAATTCCGCGCCTGGCTGCAAACTAGCTCATTTGTTAGTGTGGTTTAGCCAACGGCCTTTTTCCAGGCCTGGCCCGTTTTTTGCAGGGCCCCAACTGCTGAGTGACGTGGGTACAAGGCAGAGATCACTCTCCTCGGACTCTTTGAGTCTTTCACGGCGGCCCAGATCTTCGCCTCCATCAAACACACGATCGACTGGGCGTTAGGGCGTGTTCTTGGGTTCTGACTTCCGTAGCACGCTAATTTTTGTTTTCTAGTTATTCGAAATTTTCCTGAAAAAGGATGGAGTGAAATTCAGGAACTTGAACACCTATTCCCTAATTTTGAGATTTTTTTCTTTAGAGAATTCTGTGGGCGACGTGTGGCTTACACGTTCATTTAAGTCAACACATGAAGGTTGTAGAACCACGTCCCGGCTCGACGCCCGGTTACAAAGAGACAGGAAAGGTAATAGAAGAAACCTATGGCCTCTGGGAAATAGTTTTATCTCAAAGGACTGCAAACAATGCATTAAGCACTTAAAAGTTGGTTTTGAAATTATTGTCACATGTTTATCCTTCTAATGATACCACAGGGTAGGGGTTTCCACGTGCAGCTGAAGACGTCACTGCCAACACCCACTGGTCTACAAGCCATTCCTGAGGACGTCACTCTCATCGTGATGGGACGTCCCTGGGGACGGGGGACTCCTACCTCTCTCCAACACCTGACATTCAACACGTGTTCTCGAGATTGGGGAAAGAGACAGCTAGTGCTTCCCCATGAAAACGCTGCCTATCTGTTCTCTGTGACACTCCCAGTGCCAATGGTAGAGTGGGGACGTTAAGTGGGGGATATTCAAACGAGCGCTGAAATTAATTCCCAGGTTTTCAAGCTCAGACTTCTATAGACCCTACTGACTCTGAATCCATAAACGAAAATACCCATGAACGTACCAAGACAGAAAACCCCCCAGCTGCCCGGGCAACGGCAAGTCCAGGTACATTGTACTGTGACTTCCATCTGGCAAAAGCATGCTTCATTACACCTGGAGAGTTTGTGATAATTGCACGGCATACTGTTTCAATTATTATTAACAGCCAACACTAATTGCTGGTTTGCCTCTAAAAAGTATCAACATGCAATTGCAAAAAAGAGCATAGATCCTAAGTAAAACTTTATACTGTTTCTTACTGCCCCAAATTACTGACTTCCACCTGGAATATTACAGTTAATATTTGGTACCTTCCAGTTACTTGGTGCCAGGAACTGAATTGTGTCTTTCCTTCTCCCCCAGATTCCTGTGCTGAAGCTCTAACCCCCATCGCGATGGCACTGGAGATAGGCCCTTTGGGGCGTAATTCGGGCTAGGTGAGGTTCGACGAGACTGGTGCCCTCGTAAGGGGACAGGCCAGACAGCTTGCTTCCTCACCCGCTCTCCACCATATTAGGTACCGGGAGAAGGAGGCGGTCTGAAAGCTAGGAAGAGGGTCATCGCTAGATAACTGACTCAGTCGGCACCTTGATCTTGGACTTCCTAGCCTCCGGAACAGGAGAGGCGGACTCCTGATGTCTCGTCTCCTGGTCTCCTGGTGTTTCGTTCTGGCAGCCAGAGCTAGCTTTACACTTGGAAGAAAGACTTGGAAAGACCTTTTCGGATGAAAGGCGTTGGTGCAGGGGCGCCTGGATGGTCCGGTGGGTTGACATTCTGACTTCAGCTCAAGGCATGATCTCCCGGTTCGTGGGTTCAAGCCCCACATCCGTCCGGCTCACTGCTGTCTGCACAGAGATCACTTCGGATCCTCAGTCCCTCTCTCTCTGCCCCGCCCTTGCTTGCACTCTCTCTCAAAAATAAATAAATAAATAACATAATAACATAAAAAAATAAAAAACAAAGAAGGGGGTTGGTGCAGGGAAGGAAGGTACAAGCCAGGATCTGTGTCTGTAGCACAGAAACTAATTATGGAATACTGGGCCAAAAAAAAAAAAAAAAAAAAATGCTGAGGCAGGAATGGCACACGGGCAGGCCAGCCTTGCCCCTGAGCGGAAAACTGTGCAAACGCAGAGGGGTCACCGGAAAGTAAACTCGGGGGGCTTACTAAAGAGGTGTGAAACAGTCCACTGCGTCCCCGCGAAAGCACCGCATCTACGCACCTCAGAAGGAGTCCGAGACTGGCACGCCCGTGCTGGCTGGGCCACCGGCTCGGCACAGGGAGCCCGATGGACACACCGGCCTCCCATGCGCACGCACCATGCGGCCGTGGGGTGTCCCCTCGGTGGCGCACACGCGGGGACCCCCGCTCCGCAGGACCTACAGAATTCTTTAAGGTTTCTTTTGTACAGACACCACTCACGGCTGAGACGCTGCGAGCCCCAGGTACCACACGGTATGGCGTATTAATAAACAACAATCACACAGGCGCTATTCTGCCAAAACACGATTTAAAACCAATCTGATTCTAGGGTACATCTTGCTCTCACTACTGGATTTTTAAAACACTAGTACACGTCTGTGGTAGTTTTCTTCTCCTTCTCCTTCTCCTTCTCTTCTTTTTTTTACATTTATTTACTAACTTTGGGAGAGACACAGAGAGTGTGAGCAGCGGAGGGCCAGACAGAGGCAGAGAGAGAATCACAAGAAGGCTCCATGTCCAGAAGGCGCACGGGGCTCAATCTCAGCCCTATGAGATCACGACCAGCGCCCAAACCAACAGTTGGATGCTCAACCGACTGAGCCTCCCAGGTGCCCCCACAGCAGTGTTAATATGAAGGTATTTCAACTTAACTAAGAGCTCCGAAGAGATCAGACGCTGTTTTCTGCAAAGCTTTCCAGTCCCAATAAAACAGACGAAACCATTTTGAAACGGCAGTAAGGTGGCGGTCTTTTCTCTTCGGCTCTTCCTTGCGTCGCACCCATCCAAAGTATGCTCTGTATTATTACAGAGACTTAGAGTAAGTCGACTCTCTCCTAACTCACCACCCTCGAGTTTACGATGCACCCGAGATTATCCTGAGATAATCCACCTTCCTCCGCACCTGTACGAACCCGGGCCGTCACCGGCCTCCACATCCTCCCAGTGGCCCCTGTGACCACGCTGGTCCTCAAGGCACAGAGAGGACGAAGGCCTGCTGTGGGCCTTCTTAGCTCCGTGATAGTACTATGTCCCTGAGATGTGTGTGTGCGTGCGCATGCAATATACACCCTGTTAGAGTGTCCGGTTGGGAGCCCGCGTAATGAACGCTTGATGTATCCAGGTTCTCCAAAGACAATGCTGACACAAAGTGAGATCTGTAGGATGTGTTCGTTAAACAGCGCTTAGCAATTTGGAAGAATGAGCGGTTACCTTTTTATTGCAAACACACACACACACGCACACACACGCACACACACACACACAATTAAATATTTAAGCCAAACCAAAGCACACCCTTTAAAGCGCTCCAAGACAGCTACTGTCAGTTCTTGTTCTTCGTAACAGATACATTCCATTAAGTCTCCGTGAACACCGAATTAGCGAATACTGGACTGTTTTTCCTACGGAAAAATTAGGCTCAGATTCCTTGAGCCTCTGGTCACGACATTGTTCACCGAAAAATCAATATATAACTCCGTTTTATGGGTGTTTCTGCTTAAAGAAACCTTATTTAGTAGCGATTGTTGCCTCATTAACATTGAACTCACGGCCAATGACACTAACTCGGCCGGAACGGAGCTCGTCCAACGTGTGTATTTTCCCCACAAGGCACATTACAGCCTTCTTGCATTTAGGAACACGAGAAAGCACTTCGGCACTACAAGTAGGGGCCATTGTAAACAACAAAATCAGCAACGAAAAATGCAGAAAACATGTCACTAAACAGATCGTGAAAAAAAGAAAGCTCGTTTACAGACTGAGAGCTTATTCGACCTCCGTGTGGAATCTCAGCTCCAGCCTCTCGATGTGTGTGGCTCTGTGCCTGCCTGCAAGAGTCCACGGGGCGTGGAGAGCACGGATTGGCGTTACAGACCCATTTTAGTGAGTAGGTGAGTTCACAGATAGGGAGTTCGCAGACAACGAAGGTCGACTCTGTATGAATCTCCTCATTGCAGGGGACGTGCAGGGGCCTAAGGGGGTTTTTCCTTTTTCCCTAAAAACCCATCCACACCCTTGAAGAGGCATCCTACGGAAAAGTGGGGCCTCCACGTCGGGAGACTTCTGTTCCGGTCCAGGCTCTACCAGTAACGAATTGTTTACGTGTGAACCTCAGCGTCTTCCTTTATAGAACCCAACTCGACAGGGTGAGGACACTTTTTTCATTTTTGTTCGGGCGAAAGGACACGCGCTTCTGATGCACATTGATTTGGGCTTAAAATAGTGTGATTCCTCCGTAAAAAGTGTGTCGATTCATGTGATCCCTCACACAGTGTGAATTTACTACAGAAACCGAGCCCCCGTCGGGACCCATCTGTCCATAGTAGAAGTCTGGAAACCTTCCGGAAGCGGACAATGACCTCGAGCCACCCCCCCCCCCCCCCCAGCAGGGGCTGCTCCATCGCAACCAGTAAGTAACAATTGACGCGGAAGGGATGGTGGGTCTGGAAGAAGGCGACTCCAGAAAAACGAAACAAGAATGGCATCGGTGACGTGGCTCAGTCTGTTAAGTGTCCGACTTCAGCTCAGGTCATGATCTTGGGGTACATGAGTTCGAGCCCCGCATCGGGCTCTGTGCTGGCAGTGCAGAACTCACTTCAGATCCTCTCTCTCCCTCCCTCCCCCTCTGCCCCTCCCTGGCTCATGCTCTCTCCCTCTCTCAAAAACAAGTAAACGTTTAAAAAACGACATTGATGATGATGGTGGTGATGAACGTGAGCAGAGATCTTCTGTCTTGAAGAATAAGAACCAAGAACGAAGGAGAGGAAACAAAGGATTGTGTTAGCAAGTGAGCAAATAGTGGCGTTTACGTGATATCATATAATCTTTGTGAACCTGGCAGTGGGCGGCTGGGGCAGTGACCGCCAAGCAAAGAAACAGAAATCAAGTTTTGTAAGTAGTTTTTTTTCCCTTTTATTTTTTGTTTCTTATTTTCCTCGACATGGCTTAGATGAACCTTGCCTCATAATAAACTACTATTTCATGTATGTATGTAGTTATTTTTATTTTTAAAAATTTTTAAATGTTTTATTTTTGAGAGAGAGAGAGAGAGAGAGAGAGGAGAACAAGTGGGGGAGGGGCAGAGAGAGAGGGAGACACAGAATCCGAAGCAGGCTCCAGGCTCTGAGCCGTCAGCACAGAGCCCAATTTGGGGCTCGAGCTCAGGAACCGTGAGATCATGACCTGAGCCGAAGTTGAAAGCTTCGGTGCCCTCCAGGCATCCCTATGTATATATTTATTTTTAATTACCTACTTTTAAATAAAAACTCTTTGCCCCTGCCCTTGGGAACTGCAGTATTCCAAGGCTGGTGTCTTCCACTTTCAAACACGTTACATGTAAACAGTTGCTTAACATGTAGCCCAGAAAAAGCATCGCCAATCCTTCAGGGCCAGCTAAGCCCAGCTAGCGCTGGGCGTAACCACAAGGAGGAAACCGGCGGCTTGCAGACCTTCCTGGAGCTTCCCAGCCATGATGGGGACATCACATGAGGTCAGAAGACCCAAGTACTGGGTTGTGAAAATGAAGCGAGTCATGCATTTTGACACAGCTCTGTGCTGCAGAAATGGATGCTCCAAACGCTGATGGGGGCAAACAGCAGCGGGCGTTCCGGATCCTTGTAGACCTCCTGACTGCCTGACAGGGGGCTTTGGTCCAGGAAGTCAGGCTCTGGGCGGTCAGAAACGTGGAATTCCCAAGGCAGCTGCCGGACCGTCCCTCCACACGTACCTCGCTGGACTAAGGACGCCCTCCCTTAGTCCCACCTGGTTCGTTCCAAGGCAGGTGATGAATTGGGCAGACAGTTATTCACCGAACGTGAGAGACATGCCAGACAGCCTGCCGGGTGCCGTCGCTTAGATTGTCATGGGCACGCTTGACATGTGTGCTTTTCGGCGCGGGGAGCTGGTCTGAAATACCCAAACGGCCATCGTCCATAAGCCTCGCGTGACAGATGAAGTCTCTAGCGCTCATTTCTTTTCCTCTAAGCAACTTCCTGCCTCCTCTTGAGCCCACCTTTCTGCCCACTGTTAGGAAACTCGGTGTCACTGTTTTTTTTTCTTTCCAGATTGCTAATTTGCTTAAATATTTTCTATCTGAGAAAAAAAGATTCGTCAAGTCACAAGACGTGCACACATCATCATAATGGGACGCTCTTCCTGGAAAAATGTTGCTTTCGATTTTGTCATCTTTCAGATGGCGAAGGAACACATCTTGACGGGGAAATATCAGGCAAAGACACACCTCCCCTTCTCGGGGGCTTCCAGCCCTGTCTACCGATTGGCTTGTTTTCCGCTCCGCTCAGGCCACGGGGCACTTCCTCCTCCCCACAGACACTCACTGGTGCTCACTGGACCCATCACAGAAAACTTCATTGTGCTGGCGTCTTACACCAGAGAGGAAGCGGATCGGGGCACCTGCTGTGTTAGCATACGTGCCCGCACTCACCGAGGCAAGCGTCAGAAGAATAGCACGGTTGTTTCGAGGAAGAAACTCCCATCTTTGTCGTTGGTCTTCATCTCATAAAAGGGAGAAGGTCGTGGGAATTCCAGGGTCGCGGGGAGACAGAGGATGAGGGATAGAGAGGTGAGGCAGTTGGCTCCCACTCCCGTGCAGGAAAGCCAGAATGAGGACCATAAACCAAAACTTGGGGCTTTTAGGTGTTAGCAATATTGAGTATACACAGCAACTCACCTGCACAGGAGAGAAGGCCTCCTCTAAGCCCGTGCTGATAAAAAGATCCATTTGGAAAGAATCTAATCCTAAAATTTAATTTATCCTATATTTAGGAGAACGCACATTATATTACCAATGCATTCCCCGTGGCTAGTATTCCTTTTCATTATAAAATTTATCTGACACAAATCATGATGGATCTTTATGTTTTCTAGGTTTTTAAACATCTAATATAGCATGTAATCTCTTACAATGTAGAGAAAATCTATAATAACTAGATTAAAAAGGGTTGACTATCGTCGTAATTCAATGAAATGGGTAAAAAGCATTTTTATTAAATTAAAAAAAATTTAGTCTCGCGTTTTAAATCGGATGCGCCAAGAAAATTATTCCACATCTTCATTTTCTCTTAAAATGGAAAAAAAAAAGGCAGGCAAGTTTCGTTTCAAAGGCGACGTAAATTTCAGAAAAATTCATGAAAAATAACGACGCGGCCAAACCGCAGTTTAATAAAGGTATTAGACAGGAGCTGTCAAGTGCGTTAGTATTTATTGCGAGTGGAAGAATGAGAATCGAATTTGGTGGTGGTGGCAGGGGGAACTAGGGCCATAGAAGATGCTAGACTAGGAATTAGGATATTTCAGTTCTTGCCCTTGATTCAACATTGACCCGATCACGGCGGGCGGGTCTTACAAACCGCTGCTCGTTCAGTAAATGCCACTGAGCGCCGGCCACGCGTCAGGCAATGTAGGAAGGGTCAGGGAACATCCGTGAACAACAGTGACGGAACCCCGGCCCTGTGTGCTCACATCGCGGCTCCCGGTCCCGGGTTCGCGTCTCTGTGGTTCCCGGACACGGCTTACCCACGCTCCCTTGGGGACGTGCACTTTCACACCTCTAAGCACCATCCGCCCAAATGACTTCCCATTTCTTTTCTCCGGGTCTGTTGCTCTCCCCTTAAACCCGGATTTATATATCCGGCTGCTCGAATGGCTAATAGGCATCTCAACGCTAACCAGACCCCTGATCTTTTGTCCCCAGCCTGCTCCTCCCGCAGACACCTGGGGTTTGCTCTTGCGTCCTCCCTGCCTGGCCCCGGGGCTTCTGGCACAACACCCTTCGGCTCTGTGCCCTCAGAATGCACGGACTTCACCCCACCCCCACCGCCAGGACCCCAAGACTTTACCTGGATTCCTGCAACGGCCTCCCGATAGGTTATAATGCAATCGCTCTTAACCCCCTATGCCTAAATCTCAGCACGGCAGCCAAGTGACTTAAAAATACTTGAGCCAGTGTTACTCACTGCTCAAGAAGTCCAATAACTTAGCATCTCATCCAGAGAAAACCCAGCAACCTTCCAGTGGCCCCAGTGGCCCTACATACCCCACCCCGTCAGCTCTACCCTATTACTCCTTGACTCACTCCACGCCAGCTGCATCGGCACCACCCCCACCCCTCCCGCCGCTCTCAGACAGGCCAAGCAATGCTGCCTCAGGGCCTTTGCACCTGCCGCCACCGCTACGGGCTCACTCTCTCTCGCCTTTGGGCTCTGAGCTCCACTCCCATTCTCTCAGGGAGGTCTCCTTCCCAACCCCCTTCACATCTCATGCCCTTTCCTTGCACTATTTGCTTCATGGCATTTCCCATGATCTGACGTACAGAGCCCCACACTTATTTTTACTCTCCGTCTCCCCCTACTAACGCACAAACTACATGAGAGACTTTGGTCTTTTTCACTGCTGTAGCTTCAACGCCCAGCACATCATAAACTCCCGATAATTATTTACAGAATTAGGTGACAATAAATGCATTGAAAAACTAATTGGTGTAATTATATATTATCTTCACATAGTGTGTGCGTGCGTGTGTGAGAGAGAGAGACAGAGACAGAAATAGAAAAAGAGAGAGACAGAAGAGGGCTTAGACTTGCACATGATAACCTAGCCACTCCACAGTCAACACGAATTTTGGAAACTTGATTGGTACCAGAAAATTTTAGATACCGCGATGACACACATGGTTAACTGTCAACCAGGAGAGACAATTTAACGGACCTGAAGCACCACGTAATGCTGTTCCTGGGGGGCTGGGAGGAGTGTGGCCGAGGGCACCTCCCACGACTCCACGGGGGTGAGAATCCACCTTTCTCTTGAAGTAAGTATAGGGTTTGGAGGTGTGAGCAAAGGCGTGCTAGGCGGGGGACCAGCGAGAGCAAAGTCACGGTGTTGTTTCTCTTTTTTCTTTTTGAGAGAGAGAGAGAGAGAATCTTAAGCAGGCTCCCCACTGTCAGTGCAGTGCCTGATGCAGGGCTTGAACCCACGAACCATGAGATCATGACTTGAGCTGAGATCAAGAGTCAGAGGCTCAACCAACCGAGCCACCCGGGTGCGCCTATGTTGTGGTAGTTTAACCATTTGTCACACGCCGGGCATCGAGTCAGCCCACCTGCCCGAAAAGGAGAGTGTTTGAGGAAACAGTGGAGACACTGTTATTTGGGCCACACTGGAAGAAACTGAGGTATTTGAGAACTACTGGCCAACTTAATACCATCTCAGGGGTTCAGTCATGAAGTCCTCTTGTTAAACAAGACACCTCATGGGGCCTAGATGGATAAAACAGTTACGGATCGGTGCTTCAAGAAGAAGGGAGCCAAGGGGTGTCTCCCGCAGCTTCCCTGACCCACCCCCTGGGTCTTGAAGAGCCTCACGGAAGCCAGGGGCTCCTCGGACGGTCCTTGAAAACCACTGATGTAGACAGCTGGGGTTTTCGCTTCACTCCTGACTAACGTGCGTGGAATCATCTGGAAACCTGGTTAATATGACGGGGCGACAGCTGACTTTGCCTGAAGGGCTCTCCCTGGGCTGCAAGTCAAGACATAACCCACGCGAACGGCCTGGCGGCCATCCTCTGGGTTCGTTCATTCGGTCACTCGGTCAACGAATCTGCCCAAATCTACTGTGCGCCAGGCAGCTTTGCAGGTCCTAGGGATACAAAATAACCACCCCCCCAGCTAATCGCGTTAACTCTTGTGAAGGCAGCAAATGGGCTGCTTGCGTGCAGGTTCGCGCAGGCCGCTGCACAGGGCCCCAGGCTGGAGCTGCTTCTCCGAGGAGAGTCGATCCCCACGCTTCACGGGCCCCACATCTGCACCTTCTCCTGCTGGCTACCATCTATACTCATAACCCCCAATTCCACCGCGGGGCACGTTTGCCAGGCGATGTCCTGCCTCCTCGTTCCGCTCCTGCTGTACCTGCACGCACTGCCGTGGTCTCCAAATCTGTGCGCCTTCTGTTGGTGATTTCGCGGCCCAACGCGGCCCCCAAATGTCGCGCTGAAGTGCTATCCAGTGTTCTCTCATGTAGGTGCGAGGCTGTGTGGTGCCTGATGGAGACAACACGTGTCAGACGAGCCTGGTTCATGGTGCTGTCGGCCATGACCTCCATGCTAGTGAGTCAATAATATGCACGTCCGGTCGGGGTCTTTACACAGAAACACACACAAGAGACGGTTGCGTACTGATTGGTTAATGAAAATGATGTGACCAGAGGCTCCTGGGAAACCAGCCCTATAGTTCTGGGAGCAATAGTTCAGTGTCCAGGAGACTTCATCAGACACCCCCCCGTGGGTTAGAAGAGTCAACCGTCGCCGATTTGGCTTTGTTGCATGTAACCGAGAAGAATATCCTGTAGCTGCTGGGAAACAAAGCCAGAAAGGCAGAAGGGGCCCCTATTTGAGTGCGCTGATGTTTATATTTCTGCACCATTTTTCCATACTTTCCAACCATTTGCAGTAACCCCCAGATGTGCGGAGAAGGCAAAGTTAGAGTCGATGTGTTTTCAGTGGGTTCTCTGTCCACGTGCCCTCTCCTGTTGCCACGGTTTAGGCTGCAATGTGACTATCAGCAGCAACTGAGCTCACTACAGGACGCGAAAGGAGGGGCGCCTGGGTGGCTCAGTCGGTTAAGCGTCCAGCTTCAGCTCAGGTCATGATCTCGCGGTTCGTGGGTTCAAACCCCGCATCTGGCTCTCTGCTGTCAGATCTGCTTTGGACCCTCTGATTGCCTCTCTCTCTGTCCTTCCCCTGCTCACGCTGTCTCTCTCCAAAATAAATAAACATTAAAAAAAGAAGAAGAAGAAGAACAGAAAAGGAAATATGAACTGCCCCTAGACTTGGCTTCGGACCAATGGACTCTCCGTGGGACTCCTGGGAAGGATTTGAGAAATACCACTTTGAGTATAATGCTCCTTAAGCTTATAGTTTTCTGGGCAGTTGCTTAAAAGTATAATTTCTTAGTTAAGACTGGTACCGACTATACCTGAAGCCATATTGTTACCTTGCCCATTCAACTATGTTTAAATGAATCAAGACTCCCAATAGTGGTCTATAAAACCTGTGATTTAATCACTGCTTTACTTTACAACTCTTTACTTAATTATACATTATTTCAAACAGATGGAAGATGCTAATAGACATCCTACCAGATATGGAACCTATGTTAATCCCATTTGGTCATATTTGCTTTAGATTCTTTTAAGGAGATAATATCATACAGTTAAACCAAGCCCTCCCTCCCCAGGTTCCCAGGTGTAGCGCCCTTATCCTGGCATGCACCCCTCCCCTACCCCCACCTGGCTTGATGCCTTTACTATTTCCTCAGGAAATCGCGGACCGCATACAGCATGGTTTTGGCATTTAAGTCCTTATGTACCTGGTCCCGTTCTCTACATGTACTTCTGCATTTTTTTTCCGTAAGCTATGTTTTAACCCACTCTGCCAATCTCTGCCTTTTAAGCAGCATGTAGAGACCATTTACATTTAAGGTAATTACTGATGAGTTAGGGATGGAGTTGCCATTTTGTTTGTTTCTCCTATTTCTCGTTTCTCTATTTCTCTTTCCTTACCGTCCTGCGAATTAGATGACACTTTTTAAAGATTTCATCCCGATTATTCACAGTAAATTTGAGTATATTACTTCCTCCAGTTTCCATGCAGGTTGTTCTGGGCATTACAACACAAAACTCATCACGGTGAGAGTGCCCAAGTCTTCCCGCTTGGAGTGGAGTGTAGGAGTCTTACTTCCCCTCATGCCCCTCCCTCCCCCCGTCTTTTGAATCAACTCATGAGTTTTTCTTCTGTGTGCCCCGAGCACACCATCACATGCTGTTACAGATTTCGCTTTAACCATCCAATAGGACTTCTAGAAACTGCCGAGGAGGGGTGCCTGGGTGGCTCTGTCAGTTGAGCGTCCACTTCTTGATCTCAGCTCAGGTCATGCTCTCTCAGTTCATGAGTTTGAGGCCCACGCCGGGGCTGCACTGACAATGTGGAGCTTGGGATTCCTCTCTTTCTCTCTCTGCCCCTCCCCTTCTTACGCTTTTTCTCTCTCTCTCAAATGAGTAAATACACTTGTAAAAAATGGAGGGAAAGATTTAAATTATTTAAAAAAAACTACTGAGGAGTAAGCCGGTCTATTCGACTACCCCTGTGTCTGCCCATGCCTGTGTGCTTGGTGTCCTTCTGACATTCTAAGCCCATTTTCTGTTATCAATCCCTCTCTGCTTAGAAAACTTTTTAGCTATTCCTGAAGGGCGGAATTGGTTTTCCTCTGTCAGCCTGTGCCTTTACTTCCCCTTCATCCTTGAAGCAAGGTTTCTGCGGGCAGAGAATTTATAGGGCATGGTTTTCTTTCAGTGCTTAGAGAGTTGCCTGTTCCTTCTGGCTTCCGTGGCTTGAGCTGAGAAATCTGTTTGCATGGGAAGTGGTGTCCACCTATAAGCAGTGTGTCATTTCTCTCTGGTCACTTTCAAGGTGTTCTCCTGCCTTGGGCTCGGCTGTCGATGTTAGCTCTTTGCTGTTTTCCCATGGGGGCCTCGGCTCTGTTCATTTTGTTCTGTCTATTTCTGTCTATTGTCCAGAGGGGGTCACATCTACTGATATTCCCTCGAGGTCTCGGATTCTATCCTCTGTCGTCTCTGCTCTGTTACTAAGCTCATCCAGGGAAGGTGTTATCTTTTTTCGGGGGTGGGGGGAGGTAATTATATTTTTTTGGTTCTATATTTTCCATTGTTTTTTTTCATTCTGATATCCCTTTGCTGAGATTTTGGGTCAGCGTTTTGGATATTATGAGCCTGAATCTCATTTCATGTGTTGTTCTGTTAGCAAGCAGTTCCCCTGTCTAGGGCCGTGTAGCGCAAGGGCTGAGTGGGTGGGTGTGCTCACCTTCCCACCGGGCCCCCGACACAAGGGGGGCTAAAGGGCAGCGTGATGGGACCCTGCCCCCACAGTTCCTTCATCTCATGGGAGCAGGCGCTGGTGCAGGTGCAGGCTCAGGCCGAGGTATCCGGCTGAACCACTCGGACAGGGAATCCGAGTCTGATGCCCACTTTCCTGGGTATTCCATGGCACAGCCTGGAATGGCAGCCGTCCCCGTGGCCCTGTCGAACCCATGGCAGGGGCTGGTTCTGTTCTTGGTTGACTGGAGCAGCACCGGGCATTGCTAAGAACCTTTTCTTGGGAGGCCACCCTCTTCCAGGTCATTTGGCCAGGTGGCCAGGCTTCCCCGGTGCTGTACTTGTCTGCGCCTGAGTCCAGCCTGGAGGAGGTGCCGCGCCCTGTGCGCGGTCTATGGGCAGTGGGAAGAGAACCCGGGATCGCGCCGCCGTGTCATCATGCCTCGGCGCTGGAGGTCCCAGGACAGTCCTCCTCTTCATCCTGCCTTTCTGTCTCTGGCGTTTATTTGCTGTGCGTTAGTTGTCAGGGGGGAGCCTGGGAGAGACGGGGCTGTTCCACCCTGACGGAGCTGTCAGCAACGTTTTCCGAGATTTGTGGACATTACTATACATGGAGGCTTAGTTCATTCGGTTTAATCATCAGTGGCAGAGACTTAGTTTGTTCAGCTGGATCATCAGTGGAGGTCTGTATTACAGGCACAGGGGTTTCTTCGGTCTTTTTCCTGTTCATAGATGTTGGCTGCCCCCTCCCCAACTACTTCCCTTCATGAACAATGACAGCAGGCACAGCCTAGTAACAGGTGTCCTAAATGCACTCCAAGACCTTCTTGGGAGTGACACGGAGGGTGGGATTCCTGATGCGGAATTTCCCCCTTTTCTCTGTCCATCTCTGTACTTGGTGGTTTTGTGATTGGCTCCACTAAGCCCCTGTGGCCCCTGACCGGAGGAAGTTTTATACCCATGCCCCAATTCCTAATCGGGGGCAGGGGGTAGTCAGGGACCTTACGAATCTAGCCACTGAGCCAGGGGGAAGCTCGGCCCAGATCAGACTTGGAGGCAACGTCAGATCCTTCCGGCTCCCTGCTCACGTAAGGGAGCCGCGACGACTCTATAAAACTCACTCACTAACCAGAAGGGACCACGACCACCCAAGCCCTTGGGGTAAAGCAGGAAGCCTGCAAAGCCCCCACCCGGCAGCCACACTTGCCGCGTTACTTCCTTTACACAGACTGAGCTCCCAGCTGTCTTTGCTTAGAGACCAGCGAGACGGGACTTTGGTCTTAACTAAAGCCTGTCTCTCTCTTTTCTGGTTTCTGGCCCACAGAGATGCGTACTTCGCTTAAAACTAGCTATGTCTCTGTTTTCTCCATATATGTTTTGTCTATTGTTGCAGGGGTTCGAAGCAGAGGGTGGGTTTGGGAGAGGGGACTCAAAGCGTGAAGTCAGAGAGCCCTCCTTCCCCAAATGCCTGCCTTACCCCTCTGGTGTGGGATTCTCCTCTTCGCTCATGGCACGCCTACACCTGTGCCTACTGGTCGGTTCCTGACCGTACCAAACTTTCTTGCCTTGCGCTCCTCATACCTCTGGTTCCCTAAGTCTCAACTTAAATATTAATTCAAAGATCTTCTTTGAATACCGGTCTAAATGAGGTACCTTCCTATTACATTCAACGTAAGATCCTTGGTTCTTTCACACGCCTTGTTATGACTTGTATTATCTGTTCACTTATCTCATCTACTAGGGTAGGAGCTTCACGATGGCAGGGGACGTGCCCCCTAGAGCAATTAGAGGCTCACGTGGGCCTGGCACACGATTTGCACACAATATATTCTTGCTGCACAAATGAGGAGTGGGCTACAATGGACCATTACAAACCCATTACAATAATTTGTCTTTAATCATCGTTACTAGTAATTTTGATTAGAATGGGCACCATATACAATGTTTTTCTAAAAACTTTTTTACTGTTTATTTGTTTTTGAGAGAGAGAGAGAGAGAGAGAGAGAGGAGAGACAGAGTGCAAGTGGGGGAGGGGCAGAGAGAGAGGGAGACACAGAATCCGAAGCAGGCTCCAGGCTCTGAGCCATCAGCACAGAGCCCAACAGCGGGACTCGAACCCACGAACCAGGAGATCACCACCTGAGCCGGAGCTGGATATTTAGATGACGGAGCCGCCCGGGTGCCCCTGTTTTACTGTTTCCTTTAGGACTAGCCAGGGCGGCAATAAAAAAAAAAAAACTGCTTGCTCTTTTAAAACTTAAAGATGCCCTTATTAGGTTATTAACAATGCCAACGTGGAAGGTAAAAATTGCATGGTGTGGTCCTCCGACTCGTGCACTTTCGTTTAACCCCTTATAACTTCTAGGAGCTTTATTTCCATCCGAAGTAAGCCCAGGGTCACTGAGCAATGATCACTGAGACCCTGTTCATGCACTTGCCTTTGAAACACATGCATATTGTCTTAAAGGATGAAGGTCCCTTAACCACACTGCATTCGGCAAATTTTCAACTTCGTTTTGCATGTTGTCGGGGACAGCGCTGCTGGAGACAGGGCGCAGCAAAGTGATGGCTTCCAGCCCTGTCATGCCACCCAGGAAGAGCCTGGGTAGCTTGGAGGACAGGCACCGCCAAGCCCTATTCCACCTGTAATGCTTTGTGTCTCCATATCAGGGTGTGCAGCCCCGACAGCACTCACAGGGACAGCCATCGGCCATCGGCTTTTCCATGTCCCCCATGGCGAGGAGTGCCATTTCCCAGGGTGTGGTGGGACTCACAGGCTGGGTAGTCTCAGAAAACCCACCGCACCAATGCGCAGCCGACTGACTCCTGAGCGCTTTTGAACTTTTAGAACACGAGAAAATGGTATCGAAGCTGAATCTGCAAATACAAATGGAGAGTGAAATTGGTTCTACAGAATCCAAATAGCGCACTCTTCCTTCCTGCTAAGAACGAGTGGCTTTTGAACCATTCCTGCCAATTAACCGTGAGATGGAGTCTCAGCTCCGTCACCAAGCATTCAGCGATCCAACCTGCTTTTTCTCCACGTGATCATTTTTCTAGAATAAGACTGGCCTGCCTGGGTTGCCAAGAGTCCTCTCCCCTTTCCCTCCGCGGATCCCCAAGCGTAGGACCATGACTCTGGTGTGTATTCCCCCCACCTGGCTTGATGCCTTTACTATTTCCTCACGGTTCAATCCCCGCCAGGCTCTGGGCTGACAGCTCAGAGCCTGGAGCCTGCTTTGGATTCTGTGTCTCCCTCTCTCTCTCTGCCCCTCCTCCACTGATGCACTCTCTCTCTCTCTCTCAAAAATAAATCATTTAAAAAATTAAAAAAAATAAATTTTGGGGGAATTAACATACTGGAGTCAATAGAAGTCTCTGCCCCAGCTATGCAGGCCGTACTTATGAGCCGATGGTATATCTGCGTTTTCAAAAGGAGGGGGCCCAGGGTGATTGCCCGAATGGAAGAAAACCTGTCCCAAATGTCGGAAGCACCATGCCTGAAACACACAGCCGGGGAGGGCAAGGTGTGGGGGGCGGTCGGGAAGAAAACAAGAGTTGGCGTCTACGAGGGGCAGAGAAAGACGGTAGAGGTGAAGAAAGACCAGTACGAGAGACATCGCACCACTCAACGTCACTTCGCCGAGTTCGGCCGACATGGTTTCAACATCTCATTAAAACAGCAAAACCTGGAGAATGGACTTTGTCCCGTGAATCTTTGCTGGAACTTCAGAAACAATTCGGTACCCTGAATGAACTGCACACGATCACTTAAAAAGGCGCCCGTATGTTTTCAGGAGGGCCACATCGTGGGACCAATACCGCTGAATTGTGACTGGCGATTTTATTAGTCAAGGAAAGCGGCCGTAGGGGAGGCGCTCGCTTAATCACAGCTGCATGGTTTATTTAAAGCAGGGAGACGGAACAGATCATCGCTTTCCTAAATTTCCTATTCTGTCCCCGGTGCAAATGTCAAAACGATTCGCACAGCCTTGCCGTTGAGGAGATGAACGGGGGTGTACACTTGCCAGAGAAAACGCGCCCCGATTCCTCCGACACTGTCATTCACGGCAGCTTCTAAACACACGCTGAAAACCGTTGTGCATAGGTGAGCTCTCTCTTTTACCCCCGCAGGCCCCGGATCCTGGCGCGCACACACACACACAGACGCACACACACACGGCAGGGGCTGTGCTCTGCAGCCCCGTGTGCCCGGGATTTGCAGCTGCCTCGCCAGGATTTGTCAATGCTGTTGAAAGACAGCTGCTGGTTCCAACTGCTTTTCCTTTTAAAATGTTTTCTTATTTATTTTTGAGAGACAGAGTGTGAGCAGGGGAGGGGCAGTGAAAGAGGGGGAGACGGAACCCCGGGCAGGCTCCGCACCATCAGCACGCAGCCCAAGGTCAGGCTTGAACTCATGAAGGGTGAGACCACGACCGACGCTCAACTGACGGAGCCACCAGGCACCCCGTTGAGTTGCTCTTTTATCAGTTGTTTGGAATGGTTTGGAATGATCCCTTTCATAGGGTCACACTTAAGTTACCAATAATTATCTGGAACAGTCTTCTCCGCTTCCTCTTGGCTGTGCATTGACTGCGAGATGAACGGACTGCTCTCATTCTTCATGTGAAACATGAGCGCATCGGGCTGTGTCCCCTCCGTGGCCTCTTCTAGTAAGCACTGCCACGTGATTTTAGAATATGATTCGACCGACCTAAGGCTGTAGTTGGGAAGTTATACCTCTGATGAGTCTTGGTTCCAAGGCTCCTGGTAGTACAGGCTCTAACATCACCATTCCCGCCGGGAGATGATTCTGGAAACACCACGAGGAGCCATCAGCCCCATTCCTCGAGGAGCAGACCTCGCTTTGGTAATAAACATGAAAGGAAAGCACCCATGAGAGGGAGAAAGCAGGGGATGCCTTTGGAAGCTTCCAGAACCATGCGAGTCTGATCCCAGTGAAGGGGCGAGGGAGAGAAGCTTGGGGGCCTCGAGCGTCTACAGACATCCTTCACGGAGTCCGTGACTGGTGGCTGGCCGTCGGCGCGGCCCCAGGTCTCCCTGACCGTCCCCTGGGCTGTCCTCACTGGCTGGGAGGAGGGGCCGTGACCTCTGCACAAGTGCAGGTCGGATTCCAAACGACAGCTGAGGGGGCCTGTCCAGCCAGGCCCCCTGTGGCTGGAGGTGGGCCGGGGCTTCTCCTAGCTGCCACACGAGATACGGAAGGGCAGGGTGCACTTAGTCTGACTGCCGGCACGGGCGTGGGGGCTCGGAGACCCACCTCGGAGCATCGCACCCTGGGCGGAGGGCCGGGGGTCCTTATCTGTGAGTCCCCTGCTCAGCTAGTTAAGGTCGCCAGCAGGGGCGTGAGCTCCCCGGCACACCCAGCCTCCCACACACTCAGATGCAGTTGACACAGGTGCTCATGGCCGGAAATTCGGGACAGAGATGGCCAACGAGATAGGGGCGGGGCCCCAACGGAGCCTGCCGCCATCGGTAGGTAGACACTGGAGATGCACCCGGCCCCGCTCCACGTCCCTCCCTCCAGCATCAAGGCCGCTTAGAGAGCCCTTCTGAAGAGAGAGCAAGCACCATCAGGATTTGCGATGCGTGGCACCTTTAACAAAGTGAAAACAGTAGGGACCTCCCATTCCCCAGGGCAGCTGCTCACTCTTTCAACAAGATACAGACACCTGGGGACAGTCGCCTTTCTTTGCAGCCAAGGAGTTGCATTTATTCGGATCAGTACCCACCGTGAGATTTTAGTAGCCCTTTTCCCTTTCTTTATTTTTAAATTTTTTAAATTTATTTTTGAGAGACATAGAGACAGAGCATGAGCAGGGGAAGGGCAGAGAGAGAGGGAGATACAGAATCTGAAGCAGGCTCCAGGCTCTGAGCCGTCAGCACAGAGCCCGACGCGGGGCTCCAACTCACAGACCGTGAGATCATGACCTGGCTGAAGTCGGCCGCTTAACCGACTGAGCCACCCAGGCGTCCCTCCCTTTCTTTATGACATGTATTAGGAAGACTATTTTTATTATTTATTTATTATGTATTTTTAAAATGTTTTTAATGCTTATTTATTTTTTAGAGACAGAGTATGAGCAGGGCGGGGACAGAGAGAGAGGGAGACACAGAATCCAAAGCAGGCTCCAGGCTCTGAACTGTCAGCACAGGGCCCAGACAAGGGGCCCGAACCCATGAACCACGAGATCACGACCTGAGCCGAAGTCAGATACCTAACCGACTGAGCCACCCAGGCGCTCCGAAAACTATTTTCATTAAAGATTTTATTAAATAATCTCTACCCCCAACATGGGGCTCGAACTTACAACCCAGAGATCAAGAGTCGCATGCTCTCCTGACTGAGCCGGCCAGGTGCCCCAAGATGACTATTCAAAAGTTAAATAACAGGGCTGCCAGTTAGGAAGACTCCATACACCTGGGGTGAGAAAACAAGGTAGGGGACGGTTAAGTTTCAAACAGGAGCAGAGCCAGCATCACAGTAAGCCTTGGGAGCCCCTGGCCAGCGTGGGACATGCTGTAGGCACCGGTCACAGATTGTGGACAATAGGATGTCTACCACGGCTTCTAACTAGTGGGCATTATCTGCCAAAAGCAATCTGGGATTACTTCACAGTTAGCCTACGGTTATAGCATCAACTTTTTAAAAAATTTTTTAACGTTTATTTATTTGTGTGTGTGAGAGAGAGAGTGAGCGAGCAAGAGAGGGGCAGAGAGAGGGAGGCACAGAATCTGAAGCGGACTCCAGGCTCCAAGTTGTCAGCACAGAGCCCGATGCGGGGCTCAAACTCACGAACTGGGAGGTCATGACCAGGGCCAAAGTCGGGTGCTCAACCGACTGAGCCACCCAGGCACCCCATCAACTGGTTTTTAACAAATGGCTGAAAGTGCCAAAGCCACCAAGTGGCAAGTTCGGCTAGATGAAGGTCGGGCAGGCATGGGTCCTGAGAGCACAGAGCTTTCAAACCACGCGCCTAGAGCTGCGGGCATTTTTCTCATATTATGAATTTCGGAGCATTCCAGAACTGCCCTTGATGCCAGGACGACAAATATGTGCTTGGTAATGAGTGTTCTGTAGAAACATCAGCTCCACCGAGTGCCCAGTGACGGTCTGGTGGGTGTCCAATAAATATTAATGAATGCTGATACTAAATTAATTCCGGAAGTGGTACCGGCGCGCCACGGGAAAAACTTCAATACTCTGCGTGCGCGTCTCTCAGTCCGGCTTCCAGACTGATGAGAAAGAATGATCTGTAGCAGGTCAGTTCACCCTTCCCCCAGATCCAGTGCTAAAGGTGAGGCGGCCAGCGGTTCGGTGACACGTTACAAATGTCCCCGCCTTTGCTCCCGCCCTGCTCTGCGGTAAAGACCCGATGAGTGTTTGCGTCACACGGGATGAAACCAACACTACCTCACTTTTCTGAAAGAGATTACTATAGATATGAATTTCAACCAGTAGACATACAAGGCACAAAATGTAACTCTTTTGTTGTCTGTGTTTGGGAGCCTGCCTGATACCCGGGGAAGGACAGCTGGGATCAGTAAACATTCCATCTTAATATCAGAAACGAGGGATCACCACCATAATCTGATGTTTCAACTCAAGCGTTGGTGCCCTAACAGTGACGTCACCGCTTATTCTCTGGAACAAGAGAGCAGAAACCTGAGTATGACTTGAAGATACCCATACCCCTCCCCCTTCGCTATCAAAACAGCACCTGTGTGCGTTTCCACTCCTCATGGAACTTATGGAAAGGGCAAAAATATACAATTGTCGAACAAAGAAACTAGCTGAGTGAAGCCAATGATGAGCGCTAAGTTTAACTTTGCAAAACCGACTTCGTGTTTGACTTGCCGATTTCCTCATTTCTGGGAGGAAGGAGGTTGGGAATTATCGCCTCACTGTGCTGCTTTTACTTTTGAGAACTCCTCCGTCACACTCGGCTGGGGTGGTCAGTGTCTGCTCTGACCTGAGGGCCCTCGGAAGATGCTCCGGGGACCGGGAAGGGAGCAATGATCCTGTTAGTATAGCAAGTACGGAGCCTACAGGTGTCCAGAGAGAAGGGAGGAGGGTCAGGTGGGAAGGAGGGGCACGTGGGAGGAGGGGCAGGTGAGGAGGAGGTAGTGGGAGGAGGGGTAGGTGGGGAGGAGGGGCAGGGGGGGAGGAGGGGCAGGTGGGAAGGAGGGGCAGGTGGGAAGGAGGGGCAGGTGAGGAGGAGGTAGTGGGAGGAGGGGTAGGTGGGAGGAGGGGCAGGTGGGGAGGAGGCAGAGGTGGAGGCAAAGAATCGGGAAGCTTCTGCTCATCTCCCTCTTACTTGCTGCTCAACCAGGACTGCAAAACCGAGCACCGATAACACTACCTGTTCTGTAGGCTCCAAATTGTAGTATCAAAAAGTACGACATATTGCTAAAGCTGGCTGCACGACGTCGCACCATCTAGCCTCCATAAGAATCGTGAAAAATACAGTGATGGAGTTGCAGCGGGCTGCTTCCCAAGTGACTCCCAGTGACCCCCCTGGACGTGTTACGAAATGGCAGGACGCCTCCCGACAGTGCAGCCTGCAGTTCTGCCGAAACATAAGAGCTTTTCCAGTGTTACCTAATAAACTCGGTTATTTAGCTAAAGGGATTTCCGAGCAGTGTGGAAGGCACCCCCCGGGGTTTCTTGCTGCTTCCAGTAGGAGAGAAGAGAGATAAATTGAGGGAGTAATTATTAAACGAGAAGGAAATAGGAAGACCAAGACAGAAAAGACACAGCCTTCTGGGTCCACCAGCGACCTGTGAAGAGCTTGGAAGCCATCGCTCCCAGCCTCACGGCAAGACACACCTGAATACACTGGAAATCAAGGACGATTCTTGGACCCAGAAGAGAGAGGAGGTCCCAGGGCACACGGCTCCCCAGGAGCCTGCAGAGCAGGGGGGATCTGGGAAACCCTGGGACACACACAGGGGGGAACAGGGCAGCGGTAATTTCTGGTGAACCGCTGGAGGCTGGGAGCGTGGACTGGCATGCAGGTGAGAAGGTCCGTGGGCCACACCCTCGGGACACCCACACTCGTGGATGGAGTGACTCGGTGTCTGAGTTAATAAGTGTTCCCGATGCTCCGGGCTGTCGGTGACACCTGCCATTTGGGAATGCCTGCTCCTGGGCCCAGGCACCTTCTACGCATCAAACTTCGGGGTCTCGGTGTCTTCCCCTGGAATCTGGCACTCTAGTGCCTACCTCGGAGCCGTAAAATAACCAAGAGGGAATCTTCCCAAAGGCGTTTGCCAGGGCGGGCAAAGCCCAGACTCTAGGCCTCATCCGCCTTCACCACCAGGCTCTGTCCACTGCCGGACACACGGAGGCCCAGCGCTCGTCTCCCCAGTCCGAGATCAGAGAGTCATGAGCTGGTCTTGAGCTTCTTTGTGGGGGGGAGACCTCGAAAGGGGTTTACAAAATGGACATTATTCCTGTTTGGATGTGGGGCTACAGCAGAGACGATGGGTATCAGTAAACACCCCAGAGTAAAATCTTCCTCTTAAAGGGGCACCACAGTGGGACGTGCTTCTGTTAGGAACCCAACTGGAGGGAAGGAGGAAGTTCGAGGCTGGCTCTCCCAGCAGAAGCCAACTCACTCTGATGATGAAACTAAGGTGGTGGGGCGAGAAAACAGAAACTGAATCGGGCCGCTTGATTTTCCATCCAGAATATTCCAACTGAAGTATCTCTACCTGGATTAAGTCCAGATTTAAAAACACCAAAAAACAGAAAACCCCAGGATTTGGCTGAATAATACAGCTGTGCGCTAATGGGCTCCCGGTCCCCTCTCCAGACTCGAGATTCTAAAATGTTGCAATGCGGTCTTCAAGGAGCAGCTGTCTTTCTGGGTTTGTTTTTCCCAGTTCCCGAGGGTCCGTTTTCCACCTCTACCCCCACGCTGCCTAATTAGATCCGGACTTCCCGGGCGCCAAAGGCAAAGAGAGCGAGCGCGAGCGCCGGAGACAGCCGGGGACGGGGAAGAGGGAGCGGAACGAGGGGCATTCCCGGCGCGCCGCGAACACTCGGGTCGGGCTGCAGAGAGGCGTGGGCGCCCCGCACTGCCCCCCCCCCGCACCCCGCCCCCTCCACCCGCCGCGCCCCGGCCGGGACCCGCGGACCTGGGCGCACGCGGCGCGGCCGTAGGCGGCGGGGACGCAGCCGGCCGGCCCGGTGCCCGCCCCTCGGCGCCCGGCCGGGCCTCGCGTGCCCCCTCGCGACCCTCCCGGGAAGCCTCGGCGGCGGAGCGAGCGCCGGCCCTGGGCGGCGGGGGGGGCGCGGTGCGCTCGGAGCCGGCTGCGCGGAGCGAGCGCGGGCGTGCGGAAGGCGCCCCCGCGAGGTGCCCGCCGCCGAGGCTCCGCCCGGGGCGTGGGGGGGGGCGTCAGGGCGCGCGGCGGCCACGCTCCCGCGGTCCCT
Source organism: Paguma larvata (assembly GCA_030068075.1). Classification (NCBI taxonomy): domain Eukaryota; kingdom Metazoa; phylum Chordata; class Mammalia; order Carnivora; family Viverridae; genus Paguma; species Paguma larvata. The sequence goes on from CM057834.1 coordinate 99,877,136, forward strand.
CCCGCCGGACACGTACCTCCTCGGAGCGCCCGTGCTGGGTCGGCGCGGCCTCCAGGTCCTGAGCCTCCGCCCGCCGCCGCCGGCCTCCGCTCCCTCCCGGGCCCCGGCAGCGGCTCCTCCCGGGCGGCGCGCAGCCCCGCGGACACCTGCGGCCCCGCGCGGCTGGAGGGCAGGACCCCCTCGGCTCCCGCAGACGCGCTCTGGGCCGCCCTCCTGCGCCCGGGAAGTTTGGAACGTAGCGCGGCGGGCCCCCAACTTCCTCCGGACATGAATCAGACGGCGGGAGCCTCCAACAACGTCAGGTGTCCCCCGGGGAAAGGCCACAAGGTAAGGGACAGCGAAGGGGGCGCTCGGGCGGAGGCTGCAGCGCGCGGGCTTGCGGGTTGCGGGCCTCGGGGTCCCTCCGCATCCCGGCCGCGGAGCGGGGAGGGGCCCTGGAGTCTAGGAGGGCTGCCGGGCGCGCCGGGGCTGCGAGAACAGGTGTCGCGTCCCCGACCGGAGCCCTCGGTCCGGCCGGTGCCCCTGCCGGGGCTCCCCGGGGCCCGGGGAGCCTGGGGCGCTGGCTCCGGCGGCGCCGGCTCGCGGGCACAGGCGGATTTCCCCCCAGAGTGCAGTTTTCGGGGGAGGCGGGGTCAGGGAAGGTCAGAGGTGGGAGGCAGGGCGTGACCCTCGGACTGGAGCCTGCGGAAGCGCACTTCCCGGCGGCGGCGCTTTGGGCTCGGCGGGGCGCACGCTCTCCGAGGCGACGCGGACACGTGCTTAATTAACTTCAATGGGCCACGCGTGCCTGGAAAGATTTCCAGGAAATTACCTGCCGTTCGGAGGCAGGAGAACGGGCGGCGGCGAGAAACAGCTGCGGGGCCCCCCTCGTGGCGCCGAGTGTGCGGGGACCAGACGGGAAAGGCGCGCTTGCTTGCGCGGAGAGACCGACGGCCACAGAGGCCCCCTGCGCCACCCCGCGTGTGCGGCGGCGCCTGCGTGGCCGTGGCCAGGGTGCCTCTTCTGCTTCTCACCTGAGGCTCCCCTCGGGTCGCAGTTAGTTAGCAAGGAAATTCCTTACCTGGGTTACACAGGGAAGCGGGCAGCAGTGTTGTGTATCAATGCACAGTACTTTCAAGATGCTTTAGAGTATTTCTAATAAAAAAAAAAACCTTAAGTCCAGTACTTTGGATCTTAGATATGTAGCCTGAATCTGCCCTCTGGTCTTTATCTCGTGTCTGCTACACCTGTTTCTGCAGCTGCCTCTACCTTCATTCTCGTGTCAGGAGAGGATGGCCGTGTGTGTTAGAAACTGGAGGTAGGAGGAGTTGGATTTAGTGGTGACACTGGGTTCGTTCGGTGGATGAAGGAACTCCCGGCCTGTTGGGTTACATAAGTCGAGGATTTAGAGCGAGCGCCTTCCTATCTGTTGAGCCATAGCCAGCGTTTTCTCCTCCCGGCAGATCCGGGTGAAATATTGCCATCAGCGGCCGTATCTCTGCTCTCCGCGCTCATTAGGGGTGATTCAGGCAGTGAGACTTTTCACGTTGACTTTATTTAATATCGATAGGAAATGTCTTTTTCATACGTAGTAGCTGATAATAGAAGATTTTAAATGAGAAATAATAAAGTTTCACGCACCAGTGAGCATGCGGTAGAGACATCTGTGGAGTTCAGAAGATCATTCAGTAATTTCTCTTAAAAAGTGCCTTTGGTTCCAGTGTGAAAGTGGCTTCTTGGCAGAATCGGGCCGCAAGGTATTGACACCAATAAAATGTTCTGGGAAGGGTTCGACGCTGGGAAGTGGGCAACCATTCAGAAGGGACTAGGAAACCTGGTAGTCACGAGGAAGCTCCTAGCAGATACGTTCAGTTATACCGATTCAGCGAACACTCTTTGTCAGCCACTCGTTTTAACAAACATCAACTCCGATTAAGTTCCAAGAACTGAGAACGCCAACTAGAAACTTAGAGATTGCCTTCACTCTCTAGAACGAAGCTGTTGTCGTACCCGCGCCTCACGCTTTGACATTTTTGATGGTCCCCGTGGCCTACTGTCCTCATGCTGGGAGGAAAAAATTCTGATTCCCTCCCGATGCCCTTCCTCAACGAAGAATCCACTCAGGTTGTCGTTTGCAGACTCGTGGTGTGTGGTTGTGGAGGGGGCTGTTGCGGCCACGGGGCAGGGCTGGAGATGGGATTAGCCGGGAGTGAGGGAGTGAGCGAGGCACGGGCACGGAGCAGGGGGGGTGACAGTCAGCACCGGAATGTACAGCAGATCACAGGAGACTTAGGTTACCATGGTTTCTGCCTCAATACAAAACTGGATAATATCAGTTTATTTTATTAGAAGTTTGAAAAGAGGCTTGTTTCCATTTCACCTGCTGTCCTGAGGGTTCCTTGTGGGAAGCTTTCTGGGAAGAAGGGCCCCACCCTCCCCTGAGAATTCACTTTTGTGTCTCTGAGTCCTTCCTCACAGCGTCAGCTCTTCAGATTGGACACATTGTTATGGTTTGTTCTTGGGAAGTATTGGTTGTCTTTGTCTGCAGGGTGGCTGTCAGTGGCTGGGTTTAGCCTTCGCTTCTGTTTCCTTGTCCCTGATGGGGGGGGGTGATTGCCCCCCCCCCCAATAGCCAGCGACTCCTGGCTGCTAAGGATCCCAGCGGTAACCACGGGGGGAACCTCCTGAGCACACACAGCTCCCAGAGTCGTGGTCACACTCTGTGGGATTACGTAGTTGTGCCTACCATGTTGGTCTCGTGCTGGGCACGGTGACTGGTATTCACCAAATACTGGTCAAACACTGGCCGACAGCTTGGGCTGTTCTGTGAAGACTTGAGACCTGACTAACGGCTGGAAGCTGTCCATTGGCCGGCTGAGCAGCCCCCGTGGAGCGTTTCCACCTTGGCAGCCTCTGTGTCCCCAGGGGCTTGCTTGAGGGTGATACCTTCTGGAAATGTATAAAGTGTCTCTCTTCTTTTCTTCTTTCTTTCTAGATACAAAATGGCATATATTTTATGATACTAATTATATAGAAATATCTGAAAAGGTGGTAAGGAAATCTACCAAACCATTAAGTATGATTCGCTTGGAATTAGGAGAAAGAATGACTCTTATTTTCCCTGTATTTTCCACCCAAGTTTTGTATAGTCATGATGTATTATTGTGAGTTTTTTTTTTGAGGGCTTAATGGATATATTTTGTGATAACCTTATTAAACAATATGAACGTTTAAAATTTTAGTTTTGAAACCTTATGTACCATGGTACAAAGATTTATCAAAATCCAATATGACCTCTATAAAAAGAAGAGCTACGGTTTTATTATTTACATAAAATGCTTGCTTGTCTTTTTCATGTTCTCAAAGACACTAAAGCCTTCCACGGTAAAGGTGTTGGTTACTCAGTGTTGCAGAACGGACGGTTTAAACTTCATACGCGGTAGTTCATGGGTTCCAGAATTATTCTTTAATTTGTCATTTCAAAAAAAAAACATTTTCATTAAATCTTTTCCACAGTTGTTAGCTTATTAACTTCATCAGCACTTAAACCTTTCTTCATTGCGTTTCTGAAATGTACACGTAATGGAGCATCAAAGCTATTCCTACCTGAAGAGGCTGAATTAAATTTTTAAGGTCATGCATATTTCGAAGAAAATAAACTCGTATTTAAAACACTTAGTTACTGGTCAACTAGACCCAACGTTGTGTTTAAAGCTCTCGTCTTGAGTGTTTCAGGAGAGGGAAGTTTGTAACTGTCGGGGGAGGTTGGCAACAGGACGAGACCGCAGGTTGACCCCAGAGCCGAACCCCCTGCAGGTCCTCGGATCGTGCACTCCACCCCGTTCCAAGGTCTCAGCCTTGAGAGAGTAAGGTGTCCTTGAGACCGTCCAGGTGGTACAGGTGACTCTGCCTTGTTAAGCCTCCTGTAAACCGTAGGATTCTGGCCAGCGAGTGTGGAGACCGGGCTCTGGTGGCCCCACCGAGCCTGGTGTGGAAGCTCCCTGCCGTCACCCACCTGAACCCTCTCTCCCTGCCCTCCGGGTGTGGGGGCGGGGGCGGTTCCACCTTACCCCCCCCCCAGCCCCCAGGGTTTCCAACTAACAATCGTCCAAGTGTTTGAAGTTCCTTTTGATGAATTTAAGTTTCTACTCCCGTTTTACCTCTCCTTTCTATTTCTAGCGCTTAATTCACTAAGGCAGAGTGAAGCTTTGGCCAGCGGGCTCAATTTCGTTTGGGTCTCTGTCATTTTTCCTTTAGGACGTTAAAAAAAATAAAGCCTCCTAACCGAGCTAGTTTAGTTCGGCAGCGATGCGTTTTTGTGAAATACTACTGGCTAGACCTCCTGCATTTTTATTTTGCCTTCGTTCTAAAAGCTGTTTTTTTTTTGTTTGTTTGTTTTTTTCTGGGCAGAGAATCCTGAGTTGGTAAGATTTGGGTTTCTCTTTCAGTGCTCGAAAGAGCTTTCCACGGAATTCTGGTCTTGAATTTTTTTTTTCCACCCGAGAAATGAATAGTCATCTTATTCATTGTCCCTCGAATGCAGTGCGCCACTTTTCTCTGTCTCCTTTCAAGGTTGTCTCTTTATCTTTGGTTTTCAGTGTTTGGGGGTCAGACACCTTGGCGTGGTTTTGCCCCCCTATTTGTCTAGGTAGGGCTTCGTCGATCAGCTTCCGTCTTTAGATTCGTCGCGTTTGGTGAAATGAGTGTTTCTTCTGTCCTGTCCCTGGGCTGCTGGAATGACAGTTACTCATATGTCAGACACCGTGTGTGATGCCGCAGGTCCCGGAGGTGGTTCCTGCTTCTAGACCCGGTTCCTCCGTCTTCCCCAGGCGTGCCGAGCTCCGTTCTCACGTTGGAGCCACGCGTCCCCTGGATGCGCCGTCCTTACTGCTGGCACGCCCGGCGGCTTATTCCGATGTTGTATTCTTAATTCTAGACATTTTACTTTGTTCTGTCTTCAGAGTTTCTGTTTTTCCTGCTTAGAGTGCTGTCCTCTCCTCCATTATAAGTACTTTTTTTAAAAATTTTTTTTAACGTTTATTTATTTTTGAGAGACATAGAGACAGAGCATGAGTGGGGGAGGGGCAGAGAGAGAGGGAGACCCAGAATCCGAAGCAGGCTCCAGGCTCTGAGCTGTCAGCACAGAGCCCTATGGGCCGAACTCACCAACCGCGAGGTCATGACCTGAACCGGACTCCACTGCTTAACCCGCTGAGCCACCCAGGCATCCCCCCTTCTCCATTTTTAAATTAGTGTTTTAATCTTTTAAGTATTGATTTGCAAGTTTTCTTTACATTTTCTGGATATGATTCCTTGGTCAGATGTATATATTGCAAAAAAATAGTTTTTTCATTTTGTGGATGCTTCGACACTCGGTGATCTCTTCTGATGAGCAGAAATTCTTAATTTTATTTATTTTTTTAACGTTTATTTATTCTTAAGAGACATAGAGACAGAGTGTGAGCAGGAGAAGGGCAGAGAGAGAGGGAGACACAGAATCTGAAGCAGGCTCCAGGCTCTGAGCTGTCAGCACAGAGCCTGACACGGGGCTGGAACTCACAGACCGTGAGATCATGACCTCCGCCAAAGTTTGACCCTTAACCGACGGAGCCACCCAGGCGCCCCTAAGTACTTTTTCCCTGTAAGTAACGAGCCTCATTACGACATGTTAAAACCTGGGTCTTCCAATTCTGACATCTGGGTCACCTTGGGACTGGTCTGTGTTGATTGCACTTCTTTCTTAGGGGGGCGCCTGGGTGGCTCAGTCGGTTGAGCGTCCGACTCTCGGTTTCAGCTCAGGTCCTGATCTCCCAGTTGTGAGATCGAGCCCCACGTCGGGCTCTGCGCTGAGCTCAGAGCCTGCTTGGGATTCTGCCGCTCCTTCTCTCTCTGCCCCTCCCCTACTTGCTCTCTCTCACTCTCTCTCTCTCTCAAAATAAATAAATAAACATTTAAGAAAAGGATGGGTCACATTTTCATATTTCTTTGTATGTCCACTGGTCTTGAATTTTCTCCATGGTGAATGTTGAACGGAGGGATTCTGTTATGTTTCTCTGAAGATGGTCTGTTTATTTATTTGTAGTGAGCCACTAAGTGGGGTGCAGTTTACACGTAAGTTTTATTTTTTCCTTATCTAGACCACCTGGAACCTCCCCGCTCCCTGCACGGCTCCAGGGCTGCCAGAGATTTGGGGGCCATTTGAATACAGAATTTCAGGCTCTCTTACTGATTTCCTTTTCTTTTCTTTTTTAAATTTTTTTAATGTTTATTTATTTTTGAGAAAGAGAGAGAGAGAGAGCAGGGGAGGGGCAGAGAGAGAAGGAGACACAGAATCCGAAGCAGGCTGCAAGCTCTGAGCTGTCAGCACAGAGCCCGAAGTGGGTCTCGAACCCACGAACCCTGAGATCATGACCTGAGCCGAAGTCGGACACTCAACCGACTGACCCACCCAGATGCTCTCCCTGCCCCCACCGATTTTCTTATTTCTAGACTTTCCCTGCTCTCACTCTCCAGCTGTGGCACGTGCCTCAAGCTCTGTCCTCTCCAGAATCTGCTAATTTGGGTGGTTCTCCCCGCTGTCAGAGTGTTTGTTCTGGTTTTACACGGAGATGTAGTTATGTGCGTGATAGCTGCTTTGACGTGACCGTACCCGGCCCATGGGGAGCGGGACCCCCACTCATCTTTTTTGTTAGTCAAGTCAATGCCCGGGATTTCGAATCAGTAGTCTGGGGACTTTGCTTCCTGTGGCCTGAGAGCCAGTGACAGGAAGTTTCTAGAATGACACCGCCGTCACTAGACTTACTCCTCACTTTATTTCCCTAAACCTTTAGTTCAGGAGGTGGTCCCCCTCTGCACTTGGAGACCGCATCGGGAAGGAGTGGTCAGCCCAGGTCTTCCCCCACCGGTGCTTCAGCCTTCCGCCTCCCCCTCCCCAGGACGTTGTTGTGGCTTCAAACTTCTCTTTCCTGTGATTCCCCGTCGCTTCCGTTCCCTCTGGTCCCCTGTTCTCTCCTCCCCGGTGCGTCACATTCTCCAGATGCCCTTGGTCAAAGCACAGCCTGTTGAATCTGAAGCTCTCTTTCTTCCCCTGCCTTCTGCCCCTCGCCGGGGTGGCCCCCCCCCCCCGTGCTTGCCCACGCCCCCGCCCCCTCCCCATGTGGACAGCAGAGCTCCCGCCTCCTCCGGTGGCTCATCCTCTTTCCACCCTTCTCCTCGCTCTGCACGTCTCCGGAATTAAGCAGCCGCCGCCTCCCTTTCGCGGCCTAAGGGACACTCCTAGTCAGCGCCTCCGTTTCCGTGGGAAGCCTTCCCTAAATGACCGGCTCAGCCACCGACCCACAAGCCAGTGTGGCCACCACCAACACAAGCGAGTCGTGACCTGCCCCTTCTCCTGGGTCGCCCGTTCTGTGCACGAGTCCAGCCGACCGGGTTGCCCGACTCGTGGGTGCCGGTGTCACTCTCCAGTCTGCTGTGGTGGGTCAGTTTCGCACCCTTCCACCTGCTCTCATCCCCTACCTGTGCCCGAGCCTGAATTCCCAGCTCCCCCGATCCCGACTGCCGGTACCTGTCCTCTCTGGTGGCAGCGCCTGGTGCCTCCTGTCACCCACAGGCTCTGTTCCTAACATGTATTTTTTAATTTTAGTTTATTTATTTATTTTGAGAGAGAGAGAGAGAGAAAGGAAGTGCACGAGCAGGGAAGGGGCAGAGAGAGAGAGAGAGAGAGGGGGAGAGAGAGAATCCCACGCAGGCTCCGCACCGTCAGCATAGAGCCTGACTCGGGACTCGAACTCATGAAGCGTGAGATCGTGACCTGAGCCAAAACCAGGAGTCAGATGCTCAACCGACTGAGCCACCCGGGCGCCCCCGGAGTATTTTAAAACAGGATCTAGCTTCGGAGGTAAGTTTGCTCAGTCCATTCATTTCATAAAACCTGAGCTCCGACAAAACGCAGCTCGTTGGCGAGACAGCCGAGACACAGACGCTCGTTCCCCCGCCCCGTCCGCGGCCTGCTCGGTCATCCGGCTGTGTCACGGCTAACTCCGTTGGCGCACGGAGTCGGGGCCCCATCCGCTACATGCTGGTACTTCGTGCAGGTCAGCGACCCAGCCTGGAGGGCGCTTCGGTAACATCCAGTGTCCCTCCCAGCACATCCAGGTCAAGGTCGGTCTCGCCCGCCTTCGCCCTTCGCACGCGCTACACAGGAGGCTTACTCGTTTGGTCACTCATTCCTGAGAGAGATAGGAGAGGGAACCCATATGAATTAAAAAAAAAAAAAAAAAAAGTAGAGTCTTTTCACTACCCAGGACCTAAATCATCCCGAAGAATGGTAGAATGTTTAATGTAATGCATAAAACATAAATCGCCTTATGACTTCCTGGATATTAGTGAAAAACCTATTTATGTTATTTTGGTTTTACGTTTTATTGATTTAGAAAAAGATTTTAATTGTCCTCATTTTCTCAGTAAGATACTAAAAATGAGTATCAGCTCATGCATAAGTTAGATTTCCAGGAATGGGAGGCAGCAAATGAGTAGGAATTGCCTTTCTGGTTAAACTGCTGGGTTACTTCTCTTCAAGTCAAGAGCTGTCCCTCGGATGTGGAGTTTTAATTATCTCATATCTCGTACTTTGTTAAGGAAATAGACTGGAATTTGATAGGCCCCCCCCCATTCATGTTATTTTCTGTCGAAGCGCCTGGCAGTCTGTGCTAGCCAGCAGGGACGGAGGGAAGCTACGTGGCTCCTTGCGGGGCCGTCCCCGCATGCGCGGGGCCCGAGAGAGTCCGTGTCGTGTGCGCACGCACCTCCTGTGTCTGTGTCTTCGGTTTGATGGAAATTTCAAAGGCTGTATTAAGAGATCGTAAGACATTTGCACGTGGCTACGTAATGGAAAATCGTATCGGGCGTAACGTGGACACGAAGGCACAAGTTCCCGCGTTGCATAAAGAAGTCGAAGGCGCCACGGGCCTTCGTCGAAGTAGTCTTCAGTGGGCGCACGGGGGGTGGAGAAGCCCCTCCAGGGAAGGATTATTTACCCAGGGAGCAAGAACGTGAGGGAGGAGGAGTCAGTAGACTGGGGCTGAGAAGGAGCTGGGTCGTGCCTCCTGCGTGGGTCGTGTCTCTCAGGTAAGTGGTTACAGCTCTCTGGGCCTCCCCCTGCACCCCGAGTCCCCGGGCCTCACTATCTGAAGACTGAGGCTTCAGGGCCCCATTGAGCTCTTCCTTGCTGATTTTCCCACCTGAGAAAGAGCCGTAGGCCTTCGCGGGCATAGCTGTTACAACCAGTTCTGTAAGGAAATACACTTAATGCAAACCCTAATCCAGTAGGAGTCATTCACACTTTAGTATGAAAACGGACACATACTACACATATCTGATATGAGCAAAGCTTGCAGCCTGAAGACAGAGTACTGAGCTGATCAACAATTCTAAGTGCCCTTCTCCTTCCCCCACTTGTCGTAAGTTTTTCACGAATGCTGTCGTATCTTCACAACAGCGGCCAAAGTTGATAGGTGTGTGTTTGTTCCTCCTTTTAGGTTTTAACTGAGGAAACTCAGCCTGGTGGTGGTGGTCAAGTCACTTCCAGTCGCAGGGCTAGTAAAACTGAGAAAAAGTTTTCAAACTGAAAATGTGTAAAATGAGTAGTATTGAATCTTTTATTCAGTAAGCTTCAACTCATTCTCTTTAAACCTGCCAGTCTATTAATTTCCTCGGTTAAGTGTTCCTTATGTATCTTGGAAGCATGGACTCCTTGCTTACGATTCTAAGAAAAAAAGAAAGAGAGAGAGAGGGAGGGAGGAAGGAAGAAAGAAAAGGAAAGGAGGAAAGAAAGAAAGGAAGGAAGAAAGAAAGAAAGAAACTGTCGTTTTCATTGGTGAGTCAGGCGGGTCTTCACAGATGAGACGGAAACAAAAGAATAAAAAACCCGGCTGTTAAAAATCAAATAAAACCAAATTATGGGATCCGAGAAAAGAGGGATCAGTTCCGTCGAGGTGGGGAAGGCTTCACACAGGAAGTGGGGCTCATCGCTTACTGTTCTCACCGCGTGCCCTGCAGTCTAGACGTCGCATGCAAACTACCGGCTTCCTACAACCAACGTTTCCGGCGCCCCCAAATGACAAATACAATCCTGGGCAACCAAGGAACCCATGGAGCTGCCATGTAGCATTTGCTCTACTTGCTTCCGGTAATTTCTGTCCGCGGCCGCTGAGATCCGATTCTGATGTCTTCTGTGATAGGGACCCCGCGGCTCTGCTTCCTCTTTATAATGGCCAAAAGTCTGAGAAACCGGGAAGAGGGACGTCGTCTGAACAAAACAGAAATGAAGCAATGCGTGTCTTCTTCCGCGCCGTGTCGGCCTTTGCAACGGGGCGGCATTTCTCCCTTAACTCATCCATCGACGGCCAGGGGACACCTGTGTCAGGGAGGTGCTGTCCATCGCCTCGTGGGCCATTTCTGGACTGAAAGAAGGACCCTGCCCACAGCTCCGCTGCTCCTGCTTGGAACGCGGGACTCCGCCTGCTTCTAGATCCAGCTCGTTAGACCAGGGCCGAACACGTGCCCGGGGGACGAGACCCACACGCCGAGTGGAGCCCACCAACGGCGGCGTTGGAGGTTTGAACGCAGAGACCCAGAGGGAGTCCTCAGAGATGGGGGGCACCGTCTGGAGGCTCCCGCAGGGTCTGACAGCCACGGGCGGGCATGGGAGCTGCGGTGACAGTCGAGAGAGAGAGCCAGCGGGGAGCAGCGAGGGGACAGAAGTGACGGGCCCCTGCAGCATGGGGCCCGTGGCCTCCCTTCCGACTCTCGGGCACCCTTCACCTGACATCCGCCCCTGCTTCCTTTTCCCAAGGCCCCTTCTGTGCTGGGAAAGGCCCCATCGTGGAAAACGCGCAGAAGATAAAGGAGCCTCTTTCGTTACGAACAGGACTGCCTGTGTCTTCTCTCATTCCCCATTGCCACCAAAGGTAACTTTTTTCTGTCGAACAGACTTTCTGGTAAGCTTCTTTGCCTTCGGACTTTGTCTCCCGAGAGGCACAAGTGAGAATTAAAAAAAAAAAAAAAAAGAAAGAAAAAGAAAAAAGGTCACCGAATTGCTTTCTAAGCAGGAGTAGGAGTGATGGCTTCCTTCCAGGTTATTGTTGGACAGAGCTCGCCAGAGGCGAATTTATCAGAAAAACGGAGGGTATCTGTGCGGCTTTGTGGCAAGAGATAAAAGGCAACAAGGCAAGAAAGAGGACGTGGTGGCCGGGAGAGAGACGCTTTGGGGAACAGAACAGAAACGTCGGTGTGTCGTAGCTCGCTTTTCCGAGACGCGTCGGCGAAGACCTTCTGGGTTCACTCCTGTGTTACAAAGTGAGACCTCGGGCTTGGGGCCGTCAAAGTGGGTAGCTCGCTGTTACATGGACTGTAGGTTCAAGATAAGGGGTGGGACAAGAGTCATCTGCCCAAGGGGAGCTCCCGAAACGTCGATGACATCCATAATTCGTTCGTGTGGGTTTTTTGTTTTGTTTTTTTTTTTTTTAGTTATTTTTACAGGTTTTCACTTCTCTCCTGCAATCAAATGAGCCCTAGCAAAAATGCTACATATCACGTGTGAAACAGGTCTCTGTCTGGTGGTGTTTGTACCCAGATTGTGAAGATGTTACAGCCCTTTCTGGCCCTTCTGCATTATAGATAGTATCGTTTCAGAAGTCAGGGTGCCCCGTGCCGGCTAATGTATTAGCAGCTTCCAGACTCGCTCGAAGGCAGGCTTCCTCTCTCCTGAGCAAACTTGGGGTCCGGCACCTGCCCGGGGAAAGGAGGGGCCCTTCTCCTGTGTCCTTCCTGGCACACCCCTCCGTCCTCCTCGGCACTCAGAGACCCGTTTCTGTCTGCTGCAAGCTTGGGCTGGGGAGGAGGAGAAATGAGGGTAAGGACAGAGAGGAACACGGCAGGTGCCGGCGTGATCCGGTGGTCGCTCTCTCCGGACCGGACCCAAAGCTGACCCCTTCCTGACGGGAGCTTGTCAGCAGCTTACCTTCGGCTACCATCGAGTAGACATTGAAAGGTGACTGTGGCTTTTTCTCCAGCCGTGATGCTGTCCCTTGTCCCCAGGCTTCCCGTTGTCACCCCCTGCCATTACTTTTCTCTGTTGGGTGGGTTCTTTTCTTTATTTTTTAAAAAATTTTTTCAGTGTTTATTTATTTATTTTGAGACAGAGAGAGAGACAGAGCGTGAGTGGGGGAGGGACAGAGAGAGAGGGAGACACAGACTCTGAAGCAGGCTCCAGGCTCCGAGCTGTCAGCACAGATCCCGGTCTGGGGCTTGAACTCACGAACCGTGAGATCACGACCTGAGCCAAGATCAAGAGTCGGACGCTCAACCCACTGAGGCCCCCAGGCGCCTGCAGTTTTGCAGATCTTAAATTTGGTGCCTCAATGAGAAAAAATGAAATCTGGCCACGTGTAGCAACATGGATGGAACTGGAGGGTATTATGTTAAGTGAAATAAGTCAGTCAGAAAAAGACAGATACCATATGTTTCCACGAATAGGTGGACTTTGTGAGACTAAGCAAAAACCAGGGGGAGGGGAAGAGGGGAAAGGGAAAAAAGACACAGAGAGGGAGGGAGATAACATAAGAGACTCTCAAAGACTAAGAACAAACTGAGGGGGAGGGAGGTGAGGGAGGGGGGAGAGGGGGTGACTGGGCATTAAAAGGGCACATGTTGGGATGAACACTGGGTGTTATATGTAAACCAATTTGAAAATAAACTATTATAAAATTAAAAAAAAATTTAGTGCCTCAGTCGGACCTGATAAAGGAAGGGACTGGTAAACTGGGTTTTTTTTCCACTTGGTTCTTTCCACTGGTTATCCAGTCTCTCTGAGAATACCGGGCAGTCGACGGTGCGTGGAAATCACACGTGTCGTCTAAGCCCAGCGCGTGTGCTGGAAGGATGCATTTTGGCTTCCGTGATCGGAAAGGCATTCGTGGAAGAGTCGGGGTTGCAGCCAGGCAGTGGGGGGCGCGGCATTTTCCACGAGACTGCGTTTTACCTGAAGGACACGCGTCGTCTCCCCGAGTAGAACATTTCCGTTTTCTTCGCACCTTACATGCCGCACTTGCTTTTGTGCTCGCGGGCGTCCGAGGCAAGAGGGGGCTCTAGGATGTCCGTTCCCCCTCCTCACTCGGATCCCGCCTCGCGGTGCTTCTCACCCATCGCTGGGCACGCTGGTCCCCTGGGAGTTCCCGTGAACGTGCAGGTCCTGACCGCGCGGCCGTGGGGCGGAGCTCGAGAGCCTCCCGAACCGTGCCGGTGCCTTTCCTCCCCGAGCACGCTTCCGCTGAGGAACGCGTCCCTTAGTACGCAGTGTGCTTCGTTGTGTCTTTGCGACAGGTCGCTAGAAGTCTTTCATTTTGGGGAAAATGGTCTTCGCCGTAGTTTGTACATAACGGTCTCTCCTGCCTGGGAATTGCGATGAGACACTTTGGCGCCATTCGCTGGGAAAGGAGAACGAGGTTCCCCTTGCTCGCTGGGCCGTCACCTGGCTCTGGGCCATTGCCACCAGCATCTCCGGAGTTAGCCACGCCGATGAAACGGTTTGTTGTGGGAGGTGGTCTCCAGGGCTCCAGCAAATGCTAAGAATAATCTTAGCATTAATAGCTAAACCTGTTTTATGCTTATCTTACTTACTTAGCTATATTATATATATATATATATATTTTTTTTTTTTTAAAGGCAACAACCAGGGAGCTGAGTCCGTATTTTTACATATACTTTGATTCACGGAACAGGAGATAGGAACTTTGCACCTAGCACACGCTCCGTCGGCATTCAGGAGAGACGACGGTACGGAAGAAGGTGGACGTGGAGGGACGAGAGCAGGTCCCGACAGTGAGGAGTCCGAGGAGATTTCAGAAGTCTCTTGAGCAGCTCTTTGTTGCCGAGTGGTGTCGGCTGCCTAAAGGGGAAATAACCGATCCCACAGTGACCACGCACGCGCCGAGTTGCTCCTCTCCGACTCTGACTCGGGCGAGTAGAGGCACCCCTTCCCTGCAAGGTCCAAGAGAATCATGAGAGGAAAAGAAATGAAAGCCTTCTCAGTCCAAAACACGATAAAGGGTTTGGAAGAAACAGGCGAAGGAAACCTCTGTTTCCTTGCTCCCAGCCTTCAGTGATTCGACATCCATCAAACCTCCAATCCCCTTTAGGTTCCGGTTCACGAAGACCGAGTCCTACTTAGCCTTTCTAAATAGGTGCTGCATTCCGATGCCTAGAGCGTCTGTTTCCATTCTGTCCCTATCAGAATCCACTCAATAATTTGAAAACTCGTTGATCGAGCTGAGAGTCCTCACGTGATCGACGCCACTGGGTTGTCATAGTTGAGGAGCATCGAGACAAATGTTGACGGAAAAGGCAAAGTGACCCGGCCGTAGTCTCTAAATGATGTGTCATTACCAACAAGGAAATGTCACTCTGACATTTACTAGCTAGAAAGAAGACGAGGAGGGGTGGGGAGGGGTTGTAAATCGTTGATGAAGTCCAGAAATTTCCATGTGATAGATTCAAATGATGCAGGCAGGCAAATGTTTCCATTTATCAAGGAGGGCAGGTGGAGCCTCAGTTTTCGTCTGTGAAATTATAGCTCTGAGCTTAAGGGAGAGATGGAGTAAAGAGCTGGACCGAATGTCTCTTTGCAGGAAGAACATTCCAGTACAAAACTCTGTCTTCCCCAACTTTGAAAACAGCGTGAAACCTCTCCCTCTGTGTACAACATGTGTGAGAAACTTCGAGGTCTTATTCTGGACAATCTGGTCTATCAGCCAGTACGCAACTTCGAGTTTACCCCAGTCCACGTCGAAGTACCCTTTGCAATAGTGCTGCCTCAGGGACCCCACAGGGATCCATTCTTGCTGTGTTTCTTGTCAGGCGGACACCTGGGACGGCTGTGTCCCCGAGGTTTGTGGAGGCAGCACCAGGCTGCTGAAACCCGTGGTAGAGACTGAGGCCAACGTGAGCGCCTTCGACGTCACCTAAATGTATTTCAGCATCTGAAGCAGAAGACTTAAAATTAGGAGAATCGGTAATGGGATTCGGGCTGCGGGCAGAAGGAAATGATGTGGGCCTGGGGGTGGTCTTACGGGGAATGAACCGGAAGGCTAATACGGGGTCGATAAAGCAATATCTAGACAACAGTGGCAAAACAGTTTGAAGTAAGTAAGGTAGGTTTGTTTGCAGAGCAGGGATTTTGAACTTCCTTTGACAAAGTGCTGTGAGCGGCAAAAGGAAAAAAAGTATTCCTTGGAAGTAATTAGGAAATAAGTAATTAGGAAAAAAAAAAAAAGGCTTCTCAATGGATCGAGGGATGGAGGGCTGTGTCTGCCAGGAAAGTGTTTTGCTTCATTTAACCCTTGCTCTGGTCCTGGGAGCAGCGGTCGTGAAGAGGACCCAGAGGTAGTGAGGTCCAGTGTCCGCTCAGAGGCTTCAGGCCTGGCCTTGCAGCTCACGGCTTAATTCCACCTCCGCGATGGATAGCAAATGGCGGAAGAGAGTGAAATTAATCAAAGTGGTCCCTTAACAATTTGGTCATTAGTTGAATTGGCCTTTGAGTAAATAAAGTTCTTGTACGTTAGAGGAAGAGTATCTATCATGTAGTAGCAGTAGCCTTCTAGACACCGTAGCTCTGGTTTATTTGCTGAAAGATCATTTGTTTTCTGAAATTAACCTTGGGTCCATTAATCTTACAACTCTTACTAGTTCTAATAATCGGTCTTGCCGATTCTGTGTTTCGATCATACCGTGCGCACCTGATGACAGCTGTTGCTCTTACTTTCCATACCTGATTACCCCTGTGTATTTATCTACTCTTGTGTTCTTGGTCCGGCCCCCTGTACCGTTAAACCCTACCGTTAAGAGTAGGGTTCCCAGTGAGAACCGCTCGGTGATCCAGCATGACCGGGGTATGGAACGGTGTCCTTACCCAGGAAGGGAGGAACGAGGGGGCAGCAGTTAGGGGCACGTTTAGTCATGTCTGTGACACGCCCACGTCCGTGTAAACTTTTCTTGCTCTGGGAGGAGATAATCTGGAGATTCGAATGTGAGAATCACCAGCCGATGGGCGTTCATTTGAACTGTGAGATGACCCTCCAGTCTCCGCTCGGGAAGCTCAGGGTAGGAAAGAGTGTCATACCCACCCTTACAAGAAAAGTCAGTCAACATACAACTTCATGACTCTTTGCTTCATGAGAGAGATGAGGTTTCAGGACCACCAACCCAACCCAACTCTAGGGAGAGATAGGGGGCCACAGGCAAGATGGGGCGTGAACACTTGCCTGGGTCAGGCATCGTCAGACAACAGTAGGGAGAATTGAGCCGGGATAGTTGGTGAACTGGTGGAGGTCAAGGGTGGGCTGGCAGGAGGGCGCGAAGCTCCCCCAGGTGCCCATATGGGGGAGGAAGGAGGTCACACTCTGATGAAGGAGACTGTGTTATCTCATGAATAACTAACCGCAGAATGGGCTCCGAGATTGGATCCTGGAGCAGAAAAAGGACAGTAGTAGACAATCTGGGGAAGTCCGAACAAATTCTTAAGTTTAGTTAAGGCTACTGGAGCAAGAAACATTACTTTCTTGATTTTGCTACTTGTACTCTTCGTCGTATAAGGGGTCAACATGAGGGAAGATGCGTGAAGGGTACACGGCAATTCTCTCCCCTGTTCGTAGCTGTTTTGTGAGTCTGCAGCTCTTTCAACATAAAGCCTTTTAAAAACGGAAGTTTAAGAACGACAGAGAAGAGCGTACAAAGGAAAGGGCGATGCTGGTTGTCATTCCAGAAAAATGCCCACACGAAGGAACCATGGTGGGAAGTGGGAATGAATGTTTAGAGAAGTAAGGACGGTGGAGATCCTGGAGACGGTCATGGTTTGCAAACCAAAAAACACGTTCTCCACAAGCATCCTCGCAGAGTGCTCCCGTGCAATGACCCCTCAGAACAAAGAAGTGTTTCCACGATTATATAAATACATGCAATAGTTGAATCTTCTTGAAGTTCATGGTACATATGAATACAATAAAGAGTTTGAGAAAGGCTTCACTACAAAACTCTTCTTTTTTTTTAATGTTTTTTTTTTTTTTATTTTTGAGACAGAGAGAGATAGAGCATGAGTGGGGGAGGGGCAGAGAGAGAGGGAGACACAGAATCTGAAGCAGGCTCCAGGCTCTGAGCTGTCAGCACAGAGCCCGACGCGGGGCTCGAACTCACAGACCGTGAGATCATGACCTGAGCCGAAGTCGGACGCTCAACCGACTGAGCCACCCAGGTGCCCCCAAAACTCTTCTTTTAAAACAAATGCAGTGTTTCCCCAAATTATTTAGCTCTGAGTGCTTTTACATTTTTTTTAAGTTTATTCATTTGTTTCGAGAGAGGGGGAGAGAGAGAGGGAGAGAGAGAATCCCAAGCAGGCTCCGCTCTGTCAGCACAGAGCCCGATGCGAGTCTTGAACTCACCAACCAGAAGATCATGACCTGAGCCAAAAGCAAGAGTCAAATGCTTAACTGACCAAGTCACCCAGACGGCCTGCTTTTTACATTTTTAAATAGCCCTTTGATATCAACTTTATAAAATCAGGAGTCGGGTCTATTGGGTGCTAGTTGTACAAATACAAGTCATAACAGAACATAGGCACGTAGTCATAAATCGTATGGCACACCCTTCAGATCTTGGGTTTTGCGGACACACCGGGGCAAAGCTGGAACAGACACAATAATGACAGGAGGGTAGTGACTTTGGGGCAAAATAAGAGTGAATAACTCTGAGAGCGCGCAGAGCGCTCTCTCTGTAGCCTGCTAACAAGACTGAATCTAGACTTCACATTGGTTAATTCTATCCACTGATCCTCTGGGATTCCATTAGAATTTTGATGCCAAGATGTAGACTTTGAAAAAAAAACGTCTCCCCTTGGGATGGATCATAACCCGATGTCTCCTCATAACCTTGGACTCGGAGGAAAAGAAATAAATATACTTTCTAACTGTTACAGTAGGAATAAAAAAGAGAAAAAAAGCGGACAGTGATTGCCGCGATAAATTTCCCTGACATATTTATGACAGATCTTTCTTGAAACATTTGTGAGGGAGACACTGATGAGGCCCGGGCCGTTTTATATACTTAGGCACATTCTCTGAATTGTTTTAGAAGGGAGAGATTTTAGTGCAGATTAATGAATTATCTCTGGGAACCAGGATAATGAAGTATTGTGATTACTGCTGGGTCCATTTCTCATCCTGCCTGTGCGGGTTGAAGTCTTCATGGGCTCTGCACTCGGCCGCCCATTGCATTAGGGTCCCGAAGTTTCCGTCCAAGGTAAGAAATAGCCCAACAACTTGCCTGGGCCTCCATCTCCCCTGGATGAAAATTCCCGGGGCCCTGGGAGACGTTGTTCGGGTGAGGGCAGTAAGCCATCGGCCAGGGGACATGTTCCCGTGCGAGCTGCCCTCACTCGCCGCTGGGGGAGGAAGATCGCAGGGCGCAGCTGCCCCGGGGCCAGGCCTAGCCCGTGGGCACGAGGCTTACAAGCACTCTGTGCCCTTTTCCTGAGCCGGTTCACTGGAGAAAGCCAGGCACTGGAGGCTGGTTTGCCTCCGTGGAAACTTTTCTGCTCTTCCGTGAGTCTCTCTTAGGGACAAGGGGCAGTACGTTTGCCCCCCGCACCCTGTGGCCCTCATGGAAAAGCCGCCCTGGGTGGGTGGGAGGTGTGGAGGTGGGAAATGACTTGAGGGCCCAGGAAAGGGTCATGGCAGAATGAAGTCACTCTCCCGGCCATCTGCCGCTGGCTCGCAGGCACCACGTCCTTCCTGTGCTAAGTAACGGATCAACTCAGTCATCTTGAGGATTTTTGAGTTTTAGCCTAATGTATCAGATGTTTCCAGATGTTTTTCATGTTCTTTTTAAATGTTTTTTTAATGTTTATTTACTTTTGAGAGAAAGAGAGAGAGAGAGAGAGAGAGAGAGACAGACAGACTGTGAGCGGGGGAGGGGCAGAGAGCCAGGGAGACACAGAATCCGAAGCAGGCTCCAGGCTCCAAGCTGTCAGCACAGAGCCCGACGCGGGGCTCAAACCCACGGACTGGGAGATCATGACCTGAGCCGAAGTCAGATACTTAACTGACTGACCCACCCAGGTGCCCCATTCATGTTCTTTTTCAAATATCAAGGTACCTAATTGGGTCATGACGCAGTAATTGCTAACTATTTGAAAGTCACAAGCTCCTATAAAATCAGAAAGAAGACGTGGGCCCTCTTCCCAGAGAAGCGTGTGCACGTACTGATCCACACACACACCGCACATCGAATGCCGGCTATTCAGTCGAAGGAATGATCAGGATTATTGGGGGCAGATGCTAGTTTTCCCCCAGATTTCCGTGCCAGCTTTTCTCCTTCATGGGCATCTGGGAAAATTTAACCCGAACCCCACTTTTGGGATGTTCCACGATTCATCTAAACCAATTAGAATCCTATCTCCCCTAGTCTCCCCAAAGTGAGCAGCTCCCGCCCAGCCCCAGGCCACCGTGGGCGGAGCCCAGAGATCGCGAAGGGCGCGAATGCAGGTTGACTCACAGCAGCTCTCCGTCCTGTTCTCTGCGGAGGGCGGGAGCCCGGGACAGTTAGAAAAACGTAGACTAAGGGATTCACTCTGTGACCACAAGCAAACTAGCCCGGCACCGTGAAAATAAAGTCATCAACCAGAGGCACAGGCGGGCAGAGCTAAGGACATCACAGGGAGATAAAACTTGAGCCCTGAACGAAACATGACGGCGCCGGCTGGCAGGCTGAGATTTAAACGATGACTTACATTAGCTCAACCTACCCTTAGTGTTTAGGCCCTTGTAAGTCGCCTTTACTCTTATTTGCAACAAAATAAACTCCAAATGATCCCACCCTCCAGTGCCTACTCCTCAGGTACAAGCTGTGCGGGAGGGTACACCCAGAGGGTAGGGTGGGGTGGGGTGTGTGTGTGTGTGAGAGAGCAAGAGAGGGAGCAAGTGAGTGAGCCTTCCCAGAGGGTAGGGTGGAGGGTATGGTTGTGGGGGAGTGCTTTCCCAGAGGGTAGGGTGGGGGGTATGGTTGTGGGAGAGGGCCTTCACAGAGGGTAGGGTGGTGTGTGTGTGTAGGGGTGGGGGGAGTGCCTTCCCAGAGGGTTGGGTGGGGTGTGTGTGGTGGGGATAGGGGGAGTGCCTTCCCAGAGGGTAGGGCGGGGGGAGGGGCGTGGCTACAGGACCTCCGGCTGCTGTGTCCTCCCAGCACCCTGTCCCCACTCTGCCAGTTTGTAGCTGATTACAGGTGCCATTACTGGTGGGTGAGGCCACCTCTGGCCATTCACGTTTCTCCACCCAGTCTCGTGACTCATCTCCATCATCGGTAGTCCCCGGTGGTCGAGTCAAGGTACTGAGACAGCAGAGAGCAAACGCAACCGGACCAGGAGGACTGAGCCGAACCGTAGCCTGGCTTCCTCCACGCCGCACAGACACCTTACAGACACACCTCGGAGACACACTTACAGACAACGCCCGGTTACGGTTACCCTGCTGTGCGGAACTCCCTGGAATGTGGAAAGTGCCCTGCAGGCGACAGGCTGGCAAGTTTCCTGAAGCGTTTGCCTGTCTTTCCCTCACTAAACTAAACTTCCCCGAAGACGGCAGGAAACCAGCGAAACCTTTTATGGAGTGGGTGTAAAGTGCGGCACGCGGGGTGTGTTACGGACGTGCCCCAGGGCACGGAGCAAGCCACATGCAGGCGTTTCTGGCTGATGGGCTCATTTTTTCAAACCACATCCAGTCTATGTTGGATGTAAAACATGGAAGCTGACAGTACACGTTGACCGCCTCTAAGTCCTCGAATCCTATTAAAAAGTTCAGATAGCAGTAGAAACTTACATACTCTGACAACTGGAGTGTAAACTGGAACAGCCATTCTGGAAAACGACCCTAGACTAAAGCTGAGCAAGACCTACACTCCCATCCCGTGATTTCACCACGTGCCCAGGTAGGCACCCTGTAGCCGCATACAAGAAGACTCTTAACAACATTGTTAAAAGAGCGCCAAACTGGAAACAGTTTTTGCCTTCATCGAAATAGACTGGAGAAATACATTGTGGTTTTTGTCAGGGGATGGAGTGGCATGAAACACTTAGAGAATGAGCCACAGAGACATGTAGCAACACAGGTGGATTCCACGGATCATATGATCCTGTGTTTCTAAGGAAAAGAATCTATAATGTATGTGCACGCACAGTAGTCCGGCCTGGGACCCAACAGTGATCCTACAAACGTTATTCTGTCATTTCTCCTGAAATTTAAAAGAATAGAAGAAGATATAATTAACGTTTAGTGAATAAATTAAATGGGTTTTCCTAGTTCTCTCTGTATGTCCAGTGGGGCATCTATCATTAAAGGGCATCAGCGAACAGAACACATGGATAATCGTTATTTTGTAAAGAAAATCGCCATTACGTGATCTGGTTTGTCTTACAAGTCACAAATCATCCGTCTCAATCTGGAAACAAAAATATGCCTTCCCTCTATTTAGCATAAATTTATTTGTAGAGGATGGGGGTTCGGAATTTCAAATTCCATGAGAGTAAAAAATGATAAAGGGTATTTTTTAATTCCCAGACTTGATTCCACCATGCTCATTCATATTTAAATATGCCAGCATTCGGCCTGGAATCTTTTATACCATTGAGAAGGATCAAATTGCTTGAAAGGTGGATATTTGATAATCCCGAATGTTTTAGTTCTTCTTGTTTTTGAAGAGGAGTCGTTGTGGGTGAAATATTGTGAGAAAAATGACTTGATTCCAGCCGAAGGTATGGCTTCTGACTTCCGTTTTAAATCTCGAACACCCACGGAGTTAAATTGCAGCGAAGGTCATAAAATTCACTGTCTATAATTGATGGGACACTGGAGTCCTAGTGCTATGCTTTAGGAGTCTGAAAAGTCCATTATTAATAGGCCACCCCAAAAAAGTCTGTGTTTTTTTTTCCTGAAATGTTGAATTTCATAGAGAACAGGCAGGCGGCGAATGATGGGAAGGAGACATAAATTTTAGTTCTAGTTTCCAGATTTGAATACAGTAATTTGAAGTCAACCCTTCAAATACCAGATCAAAACTGAAGACGGAAGAAGCATCTTCAGTAATCGAAAGATAAAATCTTTTGTAGCATAGAGCTAGTTTTCAGGTGCCCAGGGTGCAGGGGTGGGAGCGAAGTTCTAACTCCCTCTACTTTTCACAGGTAGTCCAGAAATCCAAGTAACAAGTCCACGGTCATCAAGAATAGACCCTGCCCCGCGGGGGCCTTGTTTGTTTGTGTTTTGTTGCTCTGTAATCTGTGGGAGCGCGCAGCTGGGTCGGGAGGAGTTTGGACCCTCATCAGGGTTGGAGGGGATGTCGGTCAAGGAGAACGAGCTGTTTATCACAGGTCATCACAAACCCGAGTCTCTCTACTCTTGGGTCTGGCCGCCTATGTTTTCCTCCCTCCATGTGCTCGTTCTAACAGAATTCGCATCTGTTCAGCTGTTGCTGGGCGCTAAGATCCATGAGGACAGGGTGCTTCGTTTGCTCATGGACCCAGCCTCATGACCGAGAGCAGCTCTTGCGTTCACTGTGTATCTGCTGATTGCATTAATCATGCCCAGCTGTGGAATTTCGTGGGGAGCGTTTAATTCCTTCTTCCTCATTTCTCCCGTTCGTTAAATCTCTTTCAAGCATTTAGCCAGTGTCTTCTCGTTTTTTTCATTTTTTCTTTTTAATTACTGTGCTCTGGGGCACCTGGGTGGCTCAGTAAGTGAAGCATCTGACTCTTGGTTTCAGCCCAGGTCATGATCTCACGGTTTGTGAGGTCAAGCCCTGCATCAGACTCTGTGCTGACAATGCGGAGCCTGCTTGGGATTCTCTCTCTCCCCGTCTCTCTCTGCCCCTCCCCTGCTCACTCTCTCTGTCTCTGTCTCTCAAAAATAAATAAACTTAAAAAAATTTACTGTATTTTTCGATTCTGAAAAAGTTAATATTATAGTGGTAGTGCCCTGCAGATCCATCTATAATTCTAATGCAGTTCTGATTTCCAGTTCTCCCATCGAGGAATGGGGGCCGTCTCACTTCACTTTTGTAAGTATTTCTTTTGTCTTTAGGAGCACTCGACTCTTTCCTTCATCTAGGAGTGCACAGCCAATATGTAGGCTCAGTATTAAAATCTTCGTTACTATTTCCGGTGCCACCTTGTATCTATTTCATATTCTAACTGACTGTGTTTGCTAAGACAACATTGACTCTTACACATTTATTTTGTAATTGGCCATATACCGAACTCACTTAGACCGTGACTAACCGGTTTTCAGTTGGTTCGCTGTAGTGTTCTTGCTAGACATCTATCGTTTTTACTTCTCTTTTGCAAAATTTATACTTCAGGCTTTTTACATTAACCCTTTCTTTAGTAGCATTAATGGTGTTTGGCTGGAAATACTAATTGAAAGTATCAGCCTAAGTAAATGAACAATTAAATATCAGCACACTTTATGAACCCAGTGAAAGTATGTCAACGCTGTTAACTGATGCACAAAATAACAGTTCAGATGACAGGAAAACACTGTGAAAATGCTCACATCCCTGGTACGTGAAATCTTTATGAAATAGAACGAGACCACTACTATTTTGGTCCAGCAACTGGGTACATCATTCTCTTTTGATACACACCCATGCTGTTCACGGCGAAGGAAACAGGCTCCTCACCCCTTAGGGAAGTAGAATGTGTGCAAACACTCTAGAAATGAATGTGGTACTCTCTGTCTAAACCTCGGGGGGGGATATACCATATACAATCGACAAAAATGTTTCATCGTCATATTATTCATCATACTAGGAATAACAGCCAACTCTACAACACCCGAGCAGCCGTATTCCCAGATCATGTTCTGTATCTATCCAACATAGTCGATTGACAAAAACATTGCTTCTCATTTAAAAAATTATCCATTAATATGTAAAAAATTTCACCAGAAAAAGTTGGTGTCCTGTGGTTGTATTTACTGTCGAGTTTAGGAATAATTGATGCTTTCCGTTTTCCTGTGTACGTATGTACGTTTTCTAATTTCCTGTGTGTAACGATGACCTGAATTGAAAAGGCATTCTTAGGGGAACGTCTCATGTCCCCTGGGGGCTAGAGCAGGGCAAGAAGAAAGATGCTGTTGACCCTGAGTGGCTTGATGCTGGTCATCCTCAGGCTGCCGAGATTCAAGGGGCCAACCCATGTCTGCCTTCATCAGATTTTTCTTTTATGGCAGGAAAAAGAAATTCTAAATGCTTCAAGACTTGGAGAATAATCTCATAATATCTACTTTCTAGACGTTAAATCTGAAAGCCCCAAAGCTATATTACCACATGATGGTTTATGGGTGTGATTTAGGGATTTTTTTCCCTCCTTCTTTCTTACATTTGGAACACCCAGCCACTTTCCAGAAAAGCTCCTAGAAGTCTTTTAAATCTCCTTTAGAATTCGTTTTAACTCTTTGGAAGAATGAATTCACCAGCCTTTTGTAGCACATAGTGAACTATCATCTATAGCTGCCAGTTGAATGACTTATTCAAAATAGGAGTGAGTAGACTTTTCTCCCCTCGTGGGGGTCTGTAGACTTTCTGGACCAAATTATTTTAAGTGCAAAAGTTTCACTGGAGAAAGAACCAGATGAGAAGAACCCCATGAGCTTCGTGGTTCTGTGACTTATCGGTTCCAATGCTCGGGTCATGGGATCCCCTGTTCCAATCTTTCCCGCATTAGCATCTCTGAAATCACATGCGCGTTACAAGGACTGCATCTCATGGTTAGTGCTGGCCCGAGACGGTTGCCATGCCTGTACTCGAGTGCGCCTCTGCTCAGGGACTCGTGCTGTTGTAAGCTCGAGTGCTGCGGGTTATTGTAGCTACCTGTGGTGGGTTCCGTTCACACGGAAAATGCCTTCATGTTTGTTAATTTAAAATCTTCAAATGACACCTCGGGGAAGACCAAGAAAGTGCCCGCGTTGTTACTGGTGCTTGGAATAAAATCTGGTTGTCAACAGTGGAGCGACTTTACGAAATCCTGTGTCACTAATGCTTTGATGGTGCAGAAGATGATGGTTTGTGGAAAATCACAAGTAATGGTCCGGCCTCGTGTCATAGTTTCATTGCCACGGTTTTTGTGTTCAGCGTTTTTGTACATGCCAACCTAAAATAATGTCTTATAATCAATGGGGTCTTAGACTTAGTCTAATAAGGAACATACTTTGTAACAACCCCGTTACTATCCCGAAATAAAATCCATAGATAATGAAGCCACCTATGTATGTAATTTTCAAAAATCAACTTAATCATATCTTTCCAATATGGTGGACAAATAAAGGATATTAATATGTAGTCTCTATGGAAACAATTGGGCACAACGTTACCTGAATCTACAACGAAGTGGGCAAATGCCTATATCTACCTGTGGTGAATAACGGTGGATTTAGGAGAAACGGGATAATCAGAAGCTATTCTTTACAAGGAGCACGTGAAAAGAAAACACAGGTAGAGGAGGACGCTAGGGCGAGCGGTAATGCTGTGAGAAATAGTAACAAGTGGGAATTATTCGCGTTGATAAGACAGAAGAAAATAACCTTAACCGATGTGGCACTAACGCCCTTTGGAAAATTATCAACACTTGAGACGGAGATAATGAGGAAGTGTTTTCACAGAGGAGCTGGGGCTTACTTACCATCGTAGTGTCAACATAGTTGTCTGTTATGACATGAGGGGGACAGCGGCAACTATCATTGAAAATACACTTCCTGTTGGGAAATTCTAAAAGTCCAGGTGTGCACTCCGTTCTCTAGGATTTAAAAAGGTTTTGGAGACCATTCACCACAGTCTTCAAAGGTTAACTGGTAAAACTCATAGGAGCCTAGAGAGAATTTGCACGCAGACCCCTTGGCCATTACGTGAGTAGGATGGGAAACGTAACAGGAAACCACAAAACAGATACATAATTTCAGGAGCTAATTTTCATAAAATAAATTTCTGTCATCGTGCTCTGTAATTTTTAAGGTGTGTAAGTTGGCAAATAACATGAAATACTTGAACATAAATTCATGAAATTCAGATGTGTAAGGTGGCAATAACATGAAATACTTTAAATAACATGAATTCCTGAAATTCAGCCAGATCCCTTTCATGCGACTTTGTCAACGTAATCGTATTTGGTGCTCAGTACCCCCCGGGAGTCTCGGGTCTTGGTTGCATCATTGCCATCGGGTCCGTTTCTTCTCGCACGTTTCTGCTAAACATGGCATTGGAACCCTCGCAGAACATTGAGGTAGATGTATGGAGTGAATAAATTCGTCCCTTGCTCGAGACAGTATCTTTAATCCGCGTAGCCACCCCGGTCCACAATAAGGCTCTCTCAAAAAAAGTGTGCTTTTATGCAACTTCTTGTAAAACATTTTCAAGAAAAGCACGTTCTTGCCTCGGTCTGTTCGGGCGGCCGGAGCAGAAAGTACCGCCGACTCCGTGACTTTCACACAACAGACAGTTATTTCTCGCAGTTCCGGAAGCTGGGAAGTCGAAGATCGAGGCACCAGTGAACTTGGGGCCGGGCGAGGGAGAGCTGCTTTGATCGCAGAAGGTTGTCGCTGTGTCCTTGCATTGGCAGGAAGAGCCCCGCGGGGTCCCTTTTACAAGGTGCCTGATCCCATTCATGGGGGCCCCCCCTCATGACCGCATTGCCTCCCAAAGCCTCCACCTCCAGACACCATCAGCTTGGAGATTAGGGTTCAGTATGTGAGTTTGGGGAGACACAGTCCATTCAGCCCATAGCATCATTGGCAACATGCTAGCCACGGTAGATTTCATCTATTGGGGTGTCTGAAATTTATAGGGGGATGCCGGCCAGTTTCGTCGCGCGGGATCAGCCCACGTATTGAAGAATAGCGCGATCCTCACCACTCTGCTGGAAGCTAGCGGCGTCCCTCCTCGAGAGTCCTCGCACAGGTTTTCAGAACGCTGTGATCAGCGAGCCGCTGGGGTCGCCGACCCTGGGGGGCACGACAGGAAGTAGACAACCTGAGACCGTACTCCCCGTCCACACGTGGCACCGGCTGGAGTGATGTCGTTTTCCTGGGTGTGGCCCGAGCGAGGGGCCTGTGGTCCAGGCTGAACCTTTCAATTAAATAAGTAATGAAACTTAGGAGTTTGGAGAGCAAAACAGAGTTTTAACGTAGGACGTCCCTCACGATACAGCAGGGTCCACGGTTTCGTCGGAGACTGAGTCGATCCAAAATGGTAAGTGACCGTTGTTGAAAAATCTGAACAAAGAAGTTGAGGGACCCGCGCCACAGCCTCCTCGCCGTGCCCGGGGAGTGTCCCTTGGGGCAAGCAGGTGAGAGTGACGTCTCCCGATTCTCAGTACTCACTGCAGCCTGGCCACCTGACCTGGGCCGCCGGGAAAATATTTGTTGTGGATGGCAACACGGCCAAAGGTCTGCTAATTCCAACTGGAAGTCATCGGGGATGGCCCAGGGGTAGCCAGGGTCTCCTTGTATCATCATAGGGAAGAATCGTGCAAACACAGACACCACCCAGACACACAGACATACACACAGACAGCCACCCAGACACACACACACAGACACACATACAGACACACACAGACACACAGACACAGACAGACACAGACACCCACACCCACACACAGACACACACACAGACACCCACAGACACAGACACCCACACCCACACACAGACACACCCACACAGACACACACAGACACACACAGACACAGACACACAGAGACACACACAGACACACACACACAGACACAGACACACACAGACACACACACAGACACACACACACAAACACATAGACACACAGACACACAGACACCCACACAGACACACACACACAAACACATAGACACACAGACACACAGACACCCACACCCACACACAGACACAGACACACAGAGTGCCAGAAGATCTCCTTCAATCTGCCTAGAAAGAATATAAGTCAAATTAGAAATAGGGGCTAAATAGACATGTGGGAAGGATTCCAGAAGCCTCTCATTTAAGTCACTCTTTATTGGTCTTAGCTGTTCTAACACAAAAATGATTTATTACTAAAGTCGAACCCAAAGCACTGTGTTAAAGCTCCTTTTTAAAAAACAGATAAATCTGAAAACCTAGAATTATCAGGACAAAAAATGATCAAACGATGGACATGTTTAAAGTATCTAATTTAGCTTTGTCTCCTTAGGAATGCCTCGGTTGCTTTAGGTAGAGAAAGCAAGCATTATTCGGCAAGTGGCAATGGACCAATTAGCTTTCTGGAAGAAAATCAGTCTCAGAGCTGCATAGCATGTACCCACAATCCTGATTTCTAGGTATCTGAAGAAAAACTTCATAAGGAATTATAATAAAAATAGTGAATGAAAAACATATCCTGGGCTCAAAAGTAAAGACAGAAGTCTCAAAGAGCACCGAGAGCTTTCGATTCAAAATTTTTTTAAAAATCTATGACAACAGAGCGGAAGACAAAGCATGAAAAATATTTAGAGCAAATACGGCAGAAATACCAAACTAAGAACTAAAGACATGAAGTTTTCACTGATGCCAGCTTAACAAAAATTATTGAAACGATGGTAACCGAGGACAGTGGCGATGAGTACACACGTGTGTGTATATCTGTAGGCCCGTATGAGTAATGTATGGCTTAATATTCACCGTATACACTATACAGCATCATATATATGTATGACACAATTATAGGTAATGTGCATTGAGTGAACAAAAGAAGATTGAAATATAATTTTGATATATATATATTATATATATATAACATACATGTATCATTTATATATATGACAAAAATCGTGGATGACTTTTTCTCCAGTTCTGTTTTCATTCTTCTCGAGGCATCACACACATAGTAATATCAGCACCCCAGTCAGTGGGTGGCCGTCTCCTTCAGAGAACACTAGAGCTGAGTTAGCAAGATAAACGGAAGACTGATGTCTTGATTCGAGGACATTGGAAATGGCTGCATTCCGAGGACTCTCGTAAAGACTTTTTTCTCTGTGTGTATATGTCTTCCTAGTGATTTGAACATAATAAACGCCCTGAAACGTTTGTCATGATTTATGTCTTTCTAAACTTTATTTGAGGCACTTTGCAATATTAGTACCTAAATGTCATCTCATTGGAGACCTTTTGTTGGCTCAGTCTTTCGAAATGGATTTTTGTATTTTTTATCATCGTAACCCCCCTCAGAGTGAAGGGTCATGTTGAAAATAAAATTATGGCCTATTTATTTGTCACAGTTTGAGCGAGATGACCTTTGTCGTTGTCATGTTGGGAGATGCTCTGTTCCTTCTGGACTGTGGGATTTTGCCGTGCTGTAGTTAATGTACTCTTCCGAATTCGAGGTCGGTCTTCTCACGGTAACCAGAAAGTGCAGAATGGATGGTGTTAGGGGGGTGTTTCTGCATAAATGTTCCCGAGAACCTCCGTAAACCTTAGGCCAGTGAATGCTTCATGCCTACTGTTGTCTGCGGTGTAATAGGCCAGCGAGACATGCTCGCGAGGTATTCCCGGGGCTTCGTAGCCTTGGGGAGATGAGGTATGTGTGACCCAGTGAGGGGTATGCTCAAAAGAACGTAGAATAAGTGGAGGCGCCTGGGGAGCTCAGTCGGTTGAGCAGCCGACTTCGGCTCAGGTCATGATCTCACTGCCTGTGGGTTCGAGCCCCGCGTCGGGCTCTGTGCTGATGGCTCCGAGCCTGGAGCCTGCTTCGGATTCTGTGTCTCCCTCTCTCTCTGCCCTTCCCCTGCTCATACTCTGTCATGTCTCTCAAAATTAAATAAACATTAAAAAAAATAAAAAAAAAGAACGTAGAATAAGTGAACAAAAGGAGATCGAAGCATTACGTGTTGTATACGTTTTTATAAAGGGCATGTACGTTAACAGAAGACGTGTGCCTACGCATTCCGGGAGCCCTCCAGTTCGCTTCTGGCCTCAGGCCGGCCGTGGTTGATTGCAGGTTATCCTGAATTCTTTTTTCCTGATTCTTTTGTTCTTACTTCCTGAAGCTCTCACACGCCTAGCAGGTCGCTTTGTCTTCAGAAAACCCTCGGTGAGGGAGGAAGGGGCAGTATTGACCTCCTCTCTCAGACAGAGGGGAAGCGCGTGGAAGATTTAAGCAGGCTGCCTGAGGTCACATAGCTGCGTGGTGGCCGTGCCCAGGCGCTGGCTTGCGTGGAGCTGGGGTTCTGAAGCTTTGGTCTGTCACGGCGTCTTGGCGCAGCCGCGGGAGTTCAGGTTCAGGGTCAAATCCAAACCCCAGGGCCGCACAGCAGCTCCTCGTCTGGGATGAGAGGTGGGACCCCCGACACGGAGGTCACAGTGAGGGGTTATCGAGGCACCAAGGAACCACGGAAAAGTCCCAGGTCTCAGTTCAGGGCTCCCCAGGGGCTCCCGGCAGGGAATTCTTCAGGCAGTGAGTCATCTGGGGCTTTATTTAAGGGATTTCACTGTTGAAATATCAGAACGGTATTGAGTGTTTCCAAATAAGAATTTTGTGTTCCAGAAATTTGACAGGAAAGAAGAAAGGAAAGACAGGCAAACAGAAACCTTGACTTCTGGCCGATCTCTGAGGTCAGCTCGTATCCTGGCCTGCAGCGTGACATCCGATTATGCCTCTTCCAGCTCAAGTTATTACCGCCTTGCTCAATTATTGATGCTCGAAAACGCACGCCCGCGTCCTACGATGCAGCTGCTTGAAGTCCCCCTGCCAGCTCAGAAAACGCGTAGGGAGAGGAAGTTTTCATTCTCATTTCTGAAGTTGAACCTGGGTTTTGAGGTTTGGGGATCGTTTTTTAATCATTGAATAAGAAGCCCCGCCCCCTCCTTTTATTCTGAATAACCTGGGAAGAAGTATTTCTCTGCAGCAGGAAATCCCAGTGGCTCTGTGTTCAGGACGCATGCCGGATCGGAACCTCCTCATCGCCACAGTGGCGATGTCCGGTGCAGAGCCGCTGACGCTGGTCCCGTGTCCCGTGTCCCTGTCATAGCCCCGAGACGGCTCATCTGCTCAGCGTGGTGGGCAGAGCAGAGGTTGGATCCTATCACTGTGTCTGCTCTAAATCCTATAAGAACATGGGGGCGCCTGGGTGGCTCAGTCGGTTGAGTGTCTGACTTCGGCTCAGGTCATGATCGCACAGTTTGTGGGTTCAAGCCCTGCGTCGGGCTCTGTGCTGACAGCTCAGAGCCTGGAGCCTGCTTTGGACTCTGTGTCTCGCTCTCTCTCCTCCCCTCCCTTGCTCACGCTCTGTGTCTCTCTCTCTCAAAAATAAGCATTAAAAAATTTTTTTTAAATCTAAATCCTGCCAGAATAGAGCACAAGGCTCGCTGAGAGTAACCCAATGCCAGCAGAGCTCACGAGGGCCTCCTGGCCGCTCGGCCTTCCCCACTGCCCTCCCCAACTGGCTCATTCGTTCCAGACACACCGGCTCCATGGCGTTCCGCCTGCTAAGCCGGCATGGCAGCCTAGGATATGTGCTCGTTCCCACCACACGCAGAGTCCATCCAGAGGTCTGTGTGCCTCGCTCCCCAGCGATTTCCGATCTTTGCTCAGATGTCAACTTCTCAGGGAGGCCTTCTCCGTCTCCGTCTCCGTCTCCACTCGACTGGAAACCGCACTCTTCCCTTGGCTTCCCGTGCCCTCTTGTCTGGCCCTGCTTGTGTTATATTCCCTAATTCCCTCAGTTTTCAAGCCCGTGCAAACATGACGTTCCGGATTTAATGTCTCTAGAATCGGAGTGCAGTCTGAACATTCTGCGCTGTCGGGAAGAGCTGGCGATGTTGTTGCCACTGCTTATCATTTACGACACAGTTTGTGGCGAGGCGGGGGATGGGCAAGATGGGGGAAGGGTGGGGGAGTACAGGCTGTGGGGGGGTGGGGGTATGGGATGAAAGGTACAGCACAGGGAATGTAGCCAATGGTATTATAACAGCGTCGTGACAGATGGGAGTTACACGTGTGGAGGGCGGGGCGTAAGGTTTGGACTTGGCCCAACACTGTGCTGTGCACCTGAAACTAACGTGTGTGTGTCAACTGTACTTCAACTAAAAACAAACTTTCGGCAAAGGATGTCAGCGGCTTTCGAGAAAACTCTGTGGACAATAATGAGACAGTTTTTCTTTGAAAGAGAGAGCGAGGAGGGAAGGGGCAGAGGTAGGAAGAGAGAGAGAATCCCAAGCAGGCTCCATGCCCGTCACAGAGCACAATGTGGGGCTCGATCCCACAACCCTCAGATCATAACCTGAGCTGAAATCAAGAGTCAGACGTTTACCCCACCGAGCCATCCAAGCGCCGCCGTAATGAAGCGTTCTCAACGGCCCGGAGGGTGGTACTGTGTAGGGATTAAAATGATACCACCTTGGTCTGTGTCGAAAAGTGATTCAGAGGAATCAGTCTTGAGCGTGAAGACGTTTTAGGAACGAAAGCCTTAACCGATTTATTGCATTGGCATTTTCCTTTTTAACGATTGACAAGGATGATAGATGGCAAACAATAATGTAGAAGTAAATCTAAAGTATGATTTTAATTAAAAAAAAGTGGAAACTGGCGTTTCAGATTTAACATGTCACAATGTGGTTTCTTTCTCAGCAGTGGATGAGGTCTTGGTCCGTCTCAGAATCGGCGACGTTCTAGACCTCATAAAATATATAATTTACTTATCGTCCCGATGATAATCTATCAACTTGATCATCATTAGTCAAGAGCCTAGCTTATTAGCAAGTCCCAGAACACTGTTGTTGGAACACAGCCAAGATGTCCTTCCACATCAGACTTCCTTAGGAAGGCGATCCCTCAGTGAAGTTTTGGGAGAGTTGTAGAGTTCGTTTGGAATGTTTTCCTCCCCCTCTAATGGAGCTAAGGCCACAGCACGTATTTGAGGTGGTGGAAGAGTGGCGCGTTTGGTTCCCCGCAAGCAGTTTTCAATGATGGGATCACTGAAGTTCATGGATGGGGGGAGATGGCCACTCCTTGCTTTTGTTGATTCCGGTTCATCACGCTAGAATCCCGCCCACCTCGTCTGCCCTTTAAAAACCTACAGGGGCACCTGGGAGGCTCAGTCAGTTAAGCGCCCAGCTTAGGCTCAGGTCATGATCTCACGGTTCGTGAGTTCGAGCCCCACGTCGGGCTCTGTGCTGACAGCTCAGAGCCTGGAGCCTGGAGCCTGCTTCGGATTCTATGTCTCCCTCTCTCTCTACCCTTCCCCCTGTTCGCACTCTGTCTCTCAAAAATAAATAAACATTAAAAAAAAATAGCATCCATCGGTCGGTTGACTTCTTTGACGAGTAACTGTCAGGTGCTTTCATGGGGCCAGGTGCTGCTCAAGGCACCGGGAACGCAGGGCGAATGAGGGACTGTGTATGACACGTTCCAGCTGGCTTCTGAGTGTCTCCAAGTCAGGGCTGCAGCCTTACATGTAGTTTCAAATCCCTCTGTAATGCCTTCCACAGGGGTGACAGGTTGTAAGGGTGATCACTTCACCGTCATTATTAATAATTACCTGTGTCCTCATTTCTGCCCAACCGCAGTGAACGTAAGAATCAGAATACCTCTGAATTCTCTGTTCTGTTCTTTTTTTTTAGGGTTTAGTTTTACTTATTATTTTTAGACTCCCTTAGACTATCACACTTTGTCTTTTTGATTGCGGTGCAAGACACATAACACTGTATTCGTTTCGGGTGTAGAGCGTAATGATTCCGTATTCGTATATGTTACCAAAGATCACCACAGCGCGTCTAGTGCACTTTC
This sequence comes from Paguma larvata, assembly GCA_030068075.1. Classification (NCBI taxonomy): domain Eukaryota; kingdom Metazoa; phylum Chordata; class Mammalia; order Carnivora; family Viverridae; genus Paguma; species Paguma larvata. The sequence continues at coordinate 99,910,983 of CM057834.1, forward strand.
GTAACTACACGGACGTACAAAACTGGGTTCTTGGGATGAGGGCTTTTAGGATCTACTCTCTTAGCAACTTTCTTTTTTTAAATTTTTAATGTTTATTCATTTTTTGAGAGAGAGAGAGGGAGTGAGTGGCACATCGGCACAGAGCCCGACACGGGGCTCGAACTCACAGGACCGTGAGCTCATGACCTGAGCTGAGGTCAGACGCTTAACCGACTGAGCCACCCAGGCGTCGCCTCTCTTACCGACTTCCCCCCAGTGTTATTGCCGCACTCCCCATGGGACACGTGTCGCCCCCACGACTCATTCCCCTTTTTACTGGGGCTCGAGACCCCTGCCATCCCGCCTGCCGCCACTGCCCGCCTCTGGCAAACACCGGTCTGTTCTCTCTACTTATGAGCTTTTTTCCTTTCTTTTTTTCTGCTTAAATCCTCTTTTCCTCATAAAATCTGTTTTCTACTTCTGGCCTTTTTGAATCGCTTTGAGTTTTGCTCTCATGGCCCTTTCGGAATGACCCCTTCCCTTCGTCACGGTGGTGACGGTAGGGGACCTCGTTTAGGGGCAGATAAGGGAGAAGCAGGGTGAAAAAATGGATGAAATTGGATAGAGACGGGGGCAAGCTTCCGTTGACTGTGAATAAATACCCGCATGGAAATACGATTTACCCCAAGGTGCCGAGACTTGTGCTGAGCTGAGCTCATTCCTCCGGCCCTTTTATTTCCATCGTTGTTTTTTTTTTTTAAACCAGAAATCTTTGTCCAATTGCGGAATCCTCTCTCTCCTGTCTCAGTGAGAAAGAATTGATGTCACACGTAGCATTCAGGAAAGTGAGAGTTCTGCTAGAAATTGGAACAGGCCGATAGTTCTCACCCAGACAGAATAGAAGGACAGCTGAAGGGTCTAGAAGGTTCGGCAGAATGGGCACCAGCATCAGCCAGTTATAGTGTGAAACAAGTGGCGTCCAGCCTCCGTCCTACGCCAGCTCGCTTCCTGGCCCCTTCCCCTGAACGCGTCACACGGAGGACACGGTGCTTACTTGAGGTATCAGCCGTGTGGGTGCAACGTAACGTGACCCGTTGTTCCTTCCGTGCTCCCAGACGTCTGGCCCGGGTGCCTCCGGCTCAGGTGCTGGAGGAGGGGGACGTGCGGCCAGAGACGGTCGGTCGTGTGGCCCGAGCTAAATACCTTCTGCTCCCGGCCACATTTCATTTCCAAATACCCTTCTTGATTCCTTCCCCGACCCCCATCGATCCTGCGGCTGGAAAGAAGCCTCTGCCTGGAAGCGGCGGGGGCAGGGTGGGAGCGAGGGAGGCGTCTGTTAACCCCGACAGCAGCGCGGTGGCCCGGAGTGACGGGAGGGCCAGCCTCCAGCTCGGGAAGACCGTTCCGGGGGCAGGACGCGAAGCATCCTTCTCCACACTCGTCGTCCGTGTTCTTCTCCTTCCCCGTCAGTGTCAATTCTCTGCTCCGCAGGGCCCGTCTCCCCGCCCGCCCTGCTCGCCCGCCCCGCACGTCGGCCTCTGCAGGGCTCTCTGTGCTGTCCGGAGACCCGCCCGCCTGGCGAGTGCCTGGCACGGGGCAGAGGTGCCAGCCGAGGAGGAGCGGCTGGTGCCTGCCCTCGAGCGGCCCGTAACCTTGGGAACGGTCGGCGTACTGCTCCTCTGCTGCTGCCGCCTCCCTCGTGGGACGCACAGATGGCGGTTAGCCTTCCCGCTCAGGGAGTCATCAGCACCACTGACCTGAGTTCCGGGCCGGGAGCCGTCTCCTCCGGGGGCCACGAGCGCTGGCGAGTAGGGTCACCCGTCCGAGCCGCGCTTTCTCAGCTCCTGCGGGCGTGCGCCCTTGTCTCGGGGCTCCTGCCGGAACCAGAGGAGCTCGGTGCCGTGAAGGCTTGCCATGAGGCGTTTCGAATGCAGGCGTTCTTTGCACGTTAGGGATTATCGTCACGCAGGCTCTTCCCTCCCGGGAACGTGTGGCCTCTCGGGAGACGTCGCCAGTGCCTTCGCGGCGTCGCCTTAGAAGGGACCCTAGGCAGGCGCTGAGGAAATGGACCCGTGTCCTCAGGGGGCCCCGGGGCCCCTCCTCGGCCGCCTCGTGCCAGGGTTAGGCAAAGCTGGCTGACTCGGTGCGCGACAGGAGCCGGACAGGCGCCACGCCGTCGTCTCCAGGCTCCGGAGTCCCGTCTGCATCCCGCGTTGACCTCTGTGGGCAGCTGGGATGCCGTCACTTCACGCAGGTGATTCCGGGGGTTCTCGTGTCTGCAGACGCTCAGATGGCAAGATGACAAGATGTGTGATGAACCACCCCTCGGCGAGCCGCACGGAGTTTTAACAAAATCACGTAAAATTGTAGACTGGGAAATGCCTTTAATCCGTTTTCCTACATTTATTTTTATTTCAACCCTAGCAGTGATTCTGATAACATAGTAGAGCAAGAGGCGATGAGCCAGCCAAAGGAATGCGATGCCCTTGGCGTGAAGGGTAAAAGGAGAGAGTAGAAAATATATGTCGTTACTGTGGGGGGGGAAAGGGGAGGGGGGAAGGGGGAGGGGGAGGGGGGAGGAGGGGGAGGGGGAGGAGGGGAGAGGGGGAGGGGAGGAGGGGGGAGGGGGAGGAGGGGGAGGGGAAGGGAGGGGGAGGAGGGGGGAGGGGGAGAAGGGAGGAGGAGGAAGGAAGAGTAGGGAGGAGGAGGGAGGAAGAGGAGAGAGGAGGAGGGGGAAGGAGGAGGAGGAAGGAGTGGGGAGAGTAGAGGGGGAGGGAGGAGGAGGGGGAGGAGGGAGGAGGAAGAGGAGAGGGGGAGGGGAGGAGGAAGAGGGGGAGAAGGGGGAGGGGGAGGGAGGAGGAGGGAGGAGGAAGAGGAGAGAGGAAGAGGAGAGGGGGAGGGGGAGGAGGAAGAGGGAGGAGTGAGGAGGAGGAGGAGGAAGACCCCCCGTCAAGCAGTGCTTATCCCTGAAGCAGCTGAAATTTAACTGGTACAGTCTGACTTTCTCAGGAGCCTTTTCTCCTGTTTTCTCCCCAGAACAGTCTGACTGTCGGCCTCTCTCTGTAAAGCAGGGTGGTGTCTATCCTGCGCACACCTCTGACTGGGATACAGAAGTACTAACCATAATCAACCCTTGTTTTCATTCTGTTGAGAATTTAAAAATTAATTCAGGGGCGCCTGGGCGGCTCCGTCGGTTGAGTGGTCGACTTTGGCTCAGGTCATGATCTCACCATTCAGAGTTCGAGCCCCGCGTAGGGCTCTGTGCTGACAGCTCAGAGCCTGGAGCCTGCTTCCGATTCTGTGTCTCCCTCTCTCTCTGCCCGTCCCCTGCTCCTGCTCTGTCTGTCTCTCTCAAAAATAAATATACATTAAAAAAATTTTTTTAAAAAGTTAATTTGTAGTATCTAATGATACTATCAGAAAGGTGGGCAGTCGGGCCGATAGTCTGAGAACCAATCACACGACACAAACGTGCCTGTAATTCACGAGATGCTCGCCTAGAACACGGTACGGACACGGTGAGCCTCTGCCTTAACCAGTAGCCGGACCTCAGCACGCAGCTCCAGACGGGGGTGCCGAGGCCAGGCTCATCTGCCGCAAGATTTCCCCTGTGCGTGGGCTTCCTCGGAGTCTCTTCAGGGCGCCTCGGCTGGCGGGAGGCCACGCGTTCCTCCTCCTGGGGGATGGGACCACGAGGCCCGGGCCCTTCGAAGTGAGAGAGACACGGAGACGGCCCGTCTCAGTCCTTCATGTCAGACGCGGATACTAGGGGTCCCGCGTGGCCGCCTCTCTTGCCGGCCGGGGGTTCGGGCACATGCTGACGTCAGCAAGTGGACAGAAGGCTCCAGAAGCGGCAGGGTCGTGCAGAGATTCCCTGAAGTCTCGTGTGCGGGGATGCACGTCTGCCGGCGGCTCCCTGGCCCCGACGCGGGTCCCCCACCCAGGTCCGTCCCCGCCCTCCGCCCTCCCCCGGACGCTCCGCGGACCCCGTTTCCTCTCCTGTCTGTACAGCTCTTCTCGAGCTCAGCAGAACGCCCAGAAAGGAGCAAGCCTGCTATTGATTGCGTTTGTCTTCTGGCAGGAAACCGTTTGCTTTCTGCGATGCCCTCTCCTAATTCGATGTGGCTTTTCCAGCCGGGTCGATTCTTCCTGGGGCTGCGATCACCTGAAAACTGGGCCAGGGAGGGAAGAGGATCTTTAAAATACTCCCCCTGTTTCCACATCCGAGGAAGTTCCGATGGGCTTTTGTTAGTATTATTTGGTGCATGTTACTTCCGTCCCAGTCGCTCGATGAGCCAACTCACTGTAACCTTGAAAGTCGGCCAGGTCGCGGGCGTGTGTCGGGTCTGAAGGGGATCGGAAGCGGACACTAGATGGGGCCACGGGAGTTACTCATGGGAGAGTCTTCGGGGTGGCGGCTTGGGAAACTAAGGCTTCTTGTCCGAAGCTCCGGAAGGAGCCAGAAGAGCCCCTTGAAAATTTGTTTTTCATAACAAATGAGTCATGGCTCTGTTATTCTCGCTGGACGCCAAACCCAGTAGCCTGGCTCCTCAGGAGCAGAGGCTGGGGTCACGGCCAGAGGACTCTTATGGGATTGGGGTTCTTGGCATCGGTGCGGCCCCACCGTCAGAGATCCGTCACCTCCGTCTAGACCAGCAATTCACCCTGGGTTTTCAGCCTGCAGTGCGTTTTGAGAAAGCCTCATACACACGGAAATACTTAGGAGATTGCAAAAAAAAACCAAGATTTTTTTAAAAATAGGGACAAAACCCTTATGGGAATCACTAATGGTAACGAGGATGACTCTCCGAAGGTAATAAAACGCCGGGATCCTAGACCCAAGCCTAACGAAGATGTATTTCAGATCGTAACTGGCACTGCTCCTGTTAAAAAGCTTGGCCCTTGCGACACAAAAGTCCGGAAGTGCCCGGTGGCCCTCTGGCAGAGGCTGCATGAGAGGTGAGTCTCCAGTCAGAACAAGGCGAACGTGAGGGTTTTCGCGGGGCCTTCCCACGTCAGAGCGGGCGGAGTCACCCCGCAGGTGTCAGACCTCCCGCCTCACCGAGCGGGTCTGTCGCCCGGGCATCGCGGATAGCCGGTTGTACTTGTAGCTGGAGTTCATGGTCACAGATGGGCGTTCTAAATGATCGCCCATTCTTCTGCATATTTTATTAAAAGGTATTCGATGGAAGGAAATGAATACGTGTTAAGAGGGCATCACAAATTCCTGGAATAAGGAATGGGCCATTTTTCTTTTCAGGAACCAAACTAATTTCCTCAGTGTTACTTATTATATAAGTTCATTCTCATCACACATCCTGCCCCAAGCTTACTTTTAGATACATTCAAGTAGCTACATAGAAAAACAGAGATAAAAATGTGACACCCTAAAATTAAGAAAAATGGGGTTAAATGAGTACCTATGAACTCAAGAAAGAACATTTTCAGAATGAAAGCAATAACATGGTCGTAAGGAAACATATTCTTAGATTTTTGTTCGAGAAACAAACAGATTTAAAATACCCAGCAGGAAAAACAAAAGGAAAACAAAAATCTGGTAAAACCCTTACAACAAATTCTCAATGCAAATACACTTGATCTACAAAGAGCTCAGACACAGTCATGAGAAAAATAAATAATGAAGATGTGCAAAAAACAGAAACAAGTTTGTGGTCATCGTCAGTTACTGTTGTGTTATTTGTACTGGAAAATAGGAAATAACTATTTCCCCTGTGAGTTGATACTGACGACAGTAAGCAGATGGCAACACAGTTGCATGGTACTTATGGTCCTGCCTCAAGACGGTGGACAAGGCTTACAGAATTAAGTCCCTTCTCCTCCCCCAGAGCTTGAAACAAGAGTAAAAAAGTACAAAAGGGGCTACATTTATTGATTTTTTAATGTTTGTTTATTTTTGAGAGAGAGACCGAGAAAGAGTGTGAGCTGGGGCAGAGGGGCAGAGAGAGGGAGACACAGAATCGGAAGCAGGCTCCAGGCTCCGAGCTGTCAGCACAGAGCCTGACGCGGGGCTCGAACTCGGAACGGTGAGATCATGACCTGAGCCAAAGTCGGACACTCAACCGACTGAGCCACCCAGGTGCCCCACGTAAATCACTTCTTTCAGCTACTGGATGGAATTAGCACTGGGTTTAGAGTCGGTGGCGGGCTCTGCTTGGGGAGAGGGACGGGATACTCAGCTGCACTTGTAATACCTTAGTTTTTAACACGTGATGGGTGCAAGGGTTGTGTGATCATTTCTGCTTGCCTGACATGGTCCATACTTCACAAAGAAAATGAAAGCATAGGCTAAAAAAAAAAAAAAAAAAAAAAGAAAGAAAAAAAAAAGAAAAGAAAAACAATCAAAGAAATTAGACTGTTTCCCAGAGCTGGAAACAACACCTGTTTTCAAATTGGAATGGTCAACAAAATGCGACAAATGAAAAAAGATTCATACTGCTCATAGTATTCACGGGAAAATATGAGGACGTGATCTTAAGAGCCCGAGGGAGGAGGGAAGGGTGGGGGCAGAGAGAGAGAGAGAGAGAGAGAGAGAGTTTCCATAACAAAACAGGTTATTTATAAAAAAAAAATTAAAATTTGGTGCTTTGCTTATTAAAAGACTTCAACTGGAAGATAGTGGATACATGTTTTCAAGGTTGTGAGGGAAAGTCAAGGTCATGGGTTCAGTTTAAAAGCTAATAAACCAAGCTTCCCATTCACGTGAAGACGAAATACATACATTCTCAGCCTGGCGACCCGGGAAGCTTCCAGTGAACGCACTCAGGAAAAGAGGACTTCAGTCACACTCCAGCAGAACAAATCGGGAGCCTGAGAAGAGAGGGCAAGACATTTGGGAAGAAAGGGAGTAAGCCAGCAAAACAGTAAAACATCACCCAGGACAATAACCCAGGCGGGTGGCCTAGAAAGTAGGTCACAGCTTTTAACGCATCTTAAAATTAAGAAATCGCATGTTTGATCTGGGCGATTGATGAAAGGACCCATTCCTTCTGTTAAAAAGGAACGAAAAGATGAGTCAACTTCATCAGTCAGTCATCAAGTCCTGCCGTATTTGACTCTCTTTTATGGACTCTGACACACTGTTGGCTGTGAGGTAGACCTTACGTTCTGCCTAAAGAAAGAAAAAACAGTGCTGAGAATTTTATACATCAAGTTAAATTAACTTGAGTGTTATATTTATTGAAAGAGCTGTTTTAGAATTATTTAGCACGTAAAGAAAATCATAACTCTAAAGGAAGCATGAATCAAAAGGAAAACGAAGGACACATTCAGGTACTTGTCAATGTAGAGGCATTCTTGTTCCTACCGTGTGCACGCCGTCCTCTGGGCTGGGAGTAGGGGAAAGAGGGCCCCGTGACTGCATTTTGGAATACTTTCCAGGTGCTTCCTTTGTCATCCAGCAGGTGTCCCTAGGAAAATTCCCGATAACAGCTGGTAGCCTCTTCCTCCCTGGAACAGCCTCCGTATGACTTGGCTAGAGTGCTCTGGGTAGTGGGGTTTGGACAGGGGGACTGTCCTTGTTGGACCGTCGTGGCTGCACCTGGCCCACATGGATCCCATGGGGCTGCCTCGCATGGGGGATGTCACAATGGCAAGTAAGTAAACAAACAAATCTTAAAAAATCCCTGAAATCGCGAAATGAATGTACTTTTATTGGATTCGGGAATATTCGTTCAGCTTCTCCTTTGCTTTCGCTTATTGTTTTTTGGACTTTTCTTTATGTTCTCCCTCCCACCCTCTTGTTTATGTAAAAGGGAATCCATTCGATCTTAAAGCTGGGAACGTTTTTCTTTTCTATTTTATGTTTATTTTTGAGAGAGAGAGGGAGGGAAAAAAACATACGTGGGGGAAGGGCAGAGAGAGAGGGGGCCAGACGATCCAAAGCAGGCCCTGAGCTGTCAGCGCAGAGCCCAACGCAGGGCTCAGACCACAAACCATGAGATCATGACCTGAGCCAAAGTCGGATGCTCAACGGACTGAGCCACCCAGGCGCCCCGGGAACATTTTTCTACGAGTGGTCCAAGTTTAATAATTCAAAACTCCATCTTCTCTGTGGTTTTAATCACACTGCTTGTTGCCGGGGAATAATTTCCATAATCCTAATACTTTAAATGTTTCTAATTGATTTCGAAATTTCCCAAGGATACCAGAAAAGGGTTTATTTGTAATTTCAGAGCAGCATGTAATCAGTGCAAAGAGATGCTGGCTTCATGGACGAGAGGCAAGAGTAGGAAGACTATGTCCTTCCTCCTACGGGCAGGGAGCTGGGAGATGCCCGCCGACGCTGACGGGCACAGAGCGTGAGGCGATTCCAGCGGCCGTAGCCAACAAGTCCTGAAACCCTGATCTTTTCATAAAATAGGGTTTCTTTTCCAGGCACTGAAAGTTACATCATTTACTTAGCAGGAAGCCTTCAGGATGGTGAGTCAAGCACCCAGACCCTTCCACCTCGTGAATTTGTCGACTCCTAATATTTTAGACTGTTTTAATTCTTACCTTAGAATGGGAAGGGACCGGGGAGTTCACAGAACACGTCCCGGGCTGTTCTTCTGCGCCAGGCCTGCGAACGGCATAGACCTTCCGCCCTAGTCCAGCTCGAGCCAAGTCAGGTAGAAAAGGGAGCTGAGAAAGGCCGTGTGGCCGGACCAGCAGGACAAGGAAAATCATGCTGGTGCGCCATAAACGAGTTTCCTCCAGAATGGATAGAGGCCGCGATTCAGATTTATTGTTAAAATGATGATGGGGATGAAAATAAATCAGAAAATACAAGAACAATTGGGAAGAACAGGGGAGGGAACCAGTGGGAAGTGGCCTTCACCCTCTACAGGGGCTGCCGGTCGAGAGGTTCCGTTTGAAGTGTGTATAAATCAAGACACAGAGAGGCGCCTGGGTGGCTCAGTCGGTTGGGCGGCCAGCTTCAGCTCAGGTCATGATCTCACAGTTTGTGAGTTCGAGCCCTGCATCGGGCTCCGTGCTGACGGCTCAGAGCCTGGAGCCTGCTTCACATTCTGTGTCTCCCTCTCTGTCTGCCCTTCCCCTGCTCATGCTCTGTCTCTATGTCTCTCAAGAATAAATAAACGTTTAAAAAAAACTAAAAAAAAAAAGACACAGATGCAGACACTTTTCCCCCGGGCCCGGGAGGGGCGGGGGACGCCGGGGTCACCAGCAGCGGTACTGTTTTCTGAGGGCTCGGGCAGAGGGTGGGTCGATGGTGGTTTCGGTGGCGATTCTGGTTCTGAGAGAGAACCCACCATTTATTGCTGATTTTCGGTACTACTTTGAAAGTTTATTTGCAAGTTCACAGGTAACTTTCATAATTACATCATTAATCATAGCAACAGTGGTAAGAATATAAGCTAAGAATTAAAGCCGAGGGCAGAGATCCATGTGAATTATAAGCAACTATACACAAGCAATAAGAAAAGATATTTTTTTCATGACTTTTATTGTTACGGTAAGAAATGTTCATAATGTTAAGGCGGGGACATGCAGGATACAAAATTACGGAAATAATATGCATAGCAAAAACTGGCAGGAAACTGGTGTTTTCCTATTTTTATTTATGAATTACATGATTGACTTTTATCTGTATTTTGTCTATCATTGTCTCCATTTACAATGAACCATATTATGGCACGTACTTTTGTGTCCAGAAAGTTGAAATTAAGTATATTTCATTCTCAAAAAAAAGCAAAAAAACCCAAAAAACAAACAAAAAACCAATCAAATAAGCCTCGAAGGAAAGCACAGTAACTCAACAGTGGAGGCCGTCCTTGTCATCTCCCGCTGAAAACCCCGACTCACTCTCTGATGCCACCCGCTTCCTCACCGCCTCTGCATCAGGGGGTGTGCGGCCCGATTAGCACACTCGCAATATTCCGTGTCATTGTCCCCAACCCCCATTCTTCTCCTTAGTTATTTGTCTAGGGAGCTGTTCGCTGGGGAAAGTGAGGCAGAACATCGTTTTTGTCGGGAGGACGTTTCAGCCATAACACAGTACCCCTGCGATGGACTGATGTGTCCCCCCAGGATTCTCGGGGGGAAATCCTAGCCCCCAAGGCGATGGCTGGCCTTTGGGAGGGGATTACGTTTTGAGGTTAGAGCCCCCATGAATGGAAGTTTTGTCCGTATACGAGGGACCCCAGAGAGCTCGCTCAGCCTTTCCCCACCATGGCAGGAAACACTGAGAAAAGCCGGCCTGGCAGCACTCACCCGCCGGGACCCACCCATGCCGGCCCCCTGATCTCAGACTCCCCGTCTCCACAGCTGGGAAATAAACAAGTGTCATTTACAACCACTCAGTCCACGGTGTTCTGTTACCGCGGCCCCGGGGGACGGCTCGGTGCCTTCCCCAAACCGCAGAACCCTTTCCAGTCTGCGTAACAGCGGGAGACAGGTTGCTATGCGGCGAAGAGCAGGCGTGATCGTTCAACACGTGATGTTTAGAAGACGGTCCAGAAGTAAAAGTAGTGTATAAATACCCACAGTGATGAGGATGCTTCAGCCGTCTACCGCAGTGGACACAAAGTAGTGTTCTTTACTTGTCTGTATCCATTTAGCCAATGTAACTAAGACATGTTGGTAAGGTCCCAGTGGGAAGTAGGACCCTGGTGATAAAATATACACGGTAGTGCTCCCTTATGGATTACATCCTTTTTTCCCCTCTTCACGTGCAGAAAAACGACCTCGCACCTGAATCTTTAATCTCAGGCTTTCTGAGGACCTCACCACACTCTGAGCAGGGCTGAGTTAAAACCTATGTCCGACACAATATTTTTTCCTAGTCTTTAGGAGACCTTCCTTCAAGTGCTTCCCCAAAGGTTTTGAAAATGAAGTCTTCCGAGAGGGCTTCCCGCGTTCCTGCCGAAGCCAGTCATTCTCAGCAATAACACCGAGGTCCTTTCCCCACATCCCCCCAGACCTTCCCTCTTCCTCGAAGCCTGCTCGGCGCCTTGGCAGAAACGACAGCTCGGATCTCGGCGAACATGTATAGATTTCATTCGGAAACTCTGCGGTCTTTGCTCTGCTCTGTGGAATTCTTGACGGAGGGGTCGAAGCCAGCCTAGCGGCCTCAAGGAGTCTTGCCCGCTGACTAATTTGAGCTATTTCTCTTCCTGCAACTTGCCAAGATTCCATTCCTCCAACCCCCTCCCACCCCAACCCCCCCAGCCACCAGTGCTCCCCGGAAGCTTCCTGGCCAGGTTTCTGGTTGAGGTTGGCCAATGGGAGGCGGTGAGAGAGCTGGGGTCCCACCTTCTTTCAGCCGGCTACTTCTCCCAGCATCAGGTGGCCCTCTCCTGCAGCCGCAAGACCGTGCACGTCCAACAGCGTTCCCCAGCCCCTGGCAACCGCTGATTGGCTTTCTGTTAGTACAGCCTGTCTTTCCTAGAATGTCTTCGATACGCGATCCGAGAGGATACTCACTGAGGGGTGGGGAAGAGGGTCGGCTGCAAGGGAGTCTGAGGCCATCTTTGGAAGTGATATCTCGATTGTGGTAGCGGTCCTGTGATTATGTGCAATTGTTAATGCTCCTTAAGCTTTCCCTTAAAAGGGTGAATCTTATTGTACGTCAAGGATACTTCAATAAAGTCCACTTGGAAAAGTGAGAAATGGGGGCGCCTGGGGGGCTCGGTTAGTTAAGCGGCCGACTTCAGCTCAGGTCATGATCTCACAGCTCATAGGTTCGAGCCCCACATTGGGCTCTGTGCTGACAGCTCAGAGCCTGGAGCCTGCTTCGGATTCTGTGTCTCCCCCTCTCTCTCTGCCCCTTGCCCTGTTTATGCTCTGTCTTTGTCTCTCTCAAAAGTAAATAAACATTAAAAAAATTTTTTTAAATGTAAGAAATGACTTAAGAATTACATGTGTTGTCACCACAGTAAGCTTCCTACTACAAATAGAATGACTTTAGAAGACGCTTTGGTGCCTCTGCTCTGTTGCGCATTGTGCGTCTCGTAACAGCCATCGATATGTATAGGGCCGCATAACTTCAGCTCTCTTTATTTGATTATGCAAGGAGATATCGAACAGACGGTGTTCAAGGAGAAACTCCCGTGCCCATGCTGTCCTTGACACTGTCCCGTCTCCGGCTCGTTCTTCCTTCCTGAGCGTGTCCTCCTCGGTCACGCCCGGGGTAGGCGTTGGGATGTACGCCATCTGCAGAGCGTCCGTGACCAGATTCCTACTCGTGAAGTCTTTGTGTTACGGCTCAGCCGGTCAGAGGCTTGTGATGTTTTCGGCAGTGCAATTCCCCAAACAGTCACAGGTGCCTCGTGTATGGTGCCTCGTTAATCCCGTGTTCTCACCTCCGTTCCCGAAGTTCTTTGTTACCCGCCTGCTTTCTCTCCGTCTCTGGCGACGGGCTGGAGACAGCGTCGAATTTGGTAGGTAGAGAGCAACACCTTTAAGCAGACCTCTGGCCACGGTCACGTTATTCAACTGAATAGCTTTATGAGGCCTTCGCTGTGGGAAGCCTTTTAAAACCTCATGCCTCCCCTCTGGTTTGAGAAAACAGGTAGGTGTCTTTTCCAAAGCTCAAGGTTGCGAGCTTCTGGATTCTCTTATCTCCTTTTCATTTTGTTTGCAAACGGTCTCTTTTCCTCGCTCGTCTGCATCTGGTATGAACGCACACTGTTCGGGGGTAGGAAAAAGATCCTGCTTCCTCATATTAGAGGGGCCCCTTTTCAGGGTCCTCTTCATGAGTAACGTCAAAAGGCTCTTCCCCCTCCATCCTGTGGGGTCTCCTCCGACTTCTCCAGAGAGGCTCGGCAAGCACACCTGATGAAATGACTCATATGGAATTCGTACGGAGAGAGACCGCATTCGATTCGCTGAGTCTCCTCCCTCGCTTCAGCCAGACAGAACGCACACATTGTCCTGCCCGTTTTTCTCTCCCCGTCACTCACGTGCTGCTAGGACTGGAGTGAGCACATAATCGCTGTTTGTTGAATGAAATTGTCTTCAGTTTTTTTTTTTTTTAAAAAGAAAAACAACTTTGCCGGTGTGTGTGAATAGTTAAGCAGGCATGCCTGGCCCCGCAGAGAACTACAGGTGAGTCCACAGTCTTCCCACGAAGACGCGCGCGCATGAAGGGAAGACAGTGGTACGCCAGGCGCCGCGGTGTGCCCGTCAGATGCCCAGCCGGAAGTGGTAGTCTCCCTGGGAAACTGAACCGCAGGAGCCGCTTCAGCGAAGAACAAAGCCGCAGAACGTGTACGGATTTGAGTGCAGGGGGAATTAGATAGAGAGCCTTTCAAGCCAAAGGAAAAAAAGAAAACAGAGGAAAGTCAGGTTTGCAAAAGAGCCCAGCGGTTTGGGGCATCGTAAAGCAAACCGCCCAGCCAAAGCGGACACGCATCTGGGGACGGAATTCAGGTTGCCCGAGTTGCTCGATGATCTTCTAGGTTTGGAAAAGGAGGCTATCCTTTCTAGGATTAGCAGAATGTACACATCTAGGATGTGCAGAAATCTCCAAGGGGAGGTGGCAGTGTGAGTGTGACAGCTCTCCCATCTTACAGAGAAAACCACAGACATTTAAGTCATGTGGGTTGATAACCTGAACAATTCGGAAGAGCGTAGAACAGTCCATGAAACTATCCAAAGTACCAGGAATCAACACACACACACACAACCAAAAGAATCTAAAACTGCGGGTCCCACTTGGGACTTCCACTTCTGGAAAGGAGCCCGGCAGGCTTTTCCGGATTCTGCCGTGAAGGACAGCTGGAAACCCCGGACATTTGTGTCAAACAAACATGGCAGACGACGCAAGTAGAGAAGCAGGTGAGCCACCAGGGACCTGCAGATGAGGGGGGCCACTGGTGTGAGTTCCTCGGGTCTTCTTTGCGCCCGCATCTTCCCGGCAGAGGCTGGCAACCTGGAAACACCCCCCGTGCAAATCAGAACGCTCCGGAAGAGCCCGCTGTCTCTAGTGGGACCAGGAAAGGGGGCGGCCCAGGCTGGAGAGTATGTTTTCTGTGTAAGGGCTGCTCTGCTCCACCCGACTCCCAACTGCAGAGTAGAGGCCAGGTGGGGCGCTTGGCCAGGCTGTGAGGAGGCACCCCAAGCCCCACGACAGTGGTGTCAATGAAGCCTCCTGGGGAGCAGGACCTTCACCTCTACGTGGGCAGTGAGGGGCCCACGGAGACCGTGTGCGGATCTGGGTTCCACCCGCACCCGCGGAGACAAGGTGGCCCCGGCGTGCCCCACTGGGAGGGAGGAGGCCTGGCGCGGACTCAGGACTCTGTCAATGCCAGGGACAGGGTGACCCCACCTGGAGCGTGGGTAGAGACCACATGAGGAGCAGCAGAGAGGTGCCCCCACCCCAGTCGGGGGTTTCAGTGGAGGCGTGGTGGAGAGCCCCATCCCGCTTCCGCCCAGCAGTAGTAACAAGGTGCCTCGAGGGCAGACACAGAACCTGCACTCTCGCGGCAGCCAGGCAGTGACACGGGAGAGCCCCACTTCCTCTGTCCGTGAAACCCAACTTTAAATAAGATCCGGAGTCTTGGGACATAGTACCGGGGGCTAGGGGTGGGGAGGAGAGGGGATGGCTCTAAAGGGCTAGCAGGGAATGGAGGTGTTGTGTCGTGGCTACAGTGGCCGTTACGGGAATCTACACGTGGGATAAAGTGGCGTAGAACCATCCACACACATGGTACCGATGTTCAATTCCTGCTTCTAATTCTGTGCTGTGTTGTAGTTATTTAAGAGGTACTCGTCAGGAGAAAGTGAGTGAAGATTCTGTAGGACCGCTCTAGGCTCCCTCTGCAATTTCCTGTGAATCTACAGTTACTTTGGGCGCCTGAGTGGCTCAGTCGGCTGGGTTCAGGTCACGATCTTGTAGTTCACGAGTTTGAGCCCTGCGTCGGGCTCTGTGCTGACAGCTTAGAGTCTGGAGCCTGCTTCAGATTCCTTACTCTCTCTCTGCCCCTCCCCTGCTTGTGCTCTGTCTATCTGTCTCTCTCAAAAAAAAAAAAAAAATTAAAAAATTTAAAAAAACCCAGAAGCTTAAAAATTTTTTTTATGTTTATTTATTTTGGAGAGAGAGACAGAGACCGAGACAGAGCATAAATAGGGGAGAGGCAGAGAGAGAGGGAGACACAGAATCCGAAGCAGGCTCCAGGCCCTGAGCTGTCAGCACAGAGCCTGATGTGGGGCTTGAACCCATGAACCACGAGATCATGACCTGAGCTGAAGTCGGAGGCTTAACTGACTCAACCATCCAGGTGTCCCATTAAAACAAACAAACAAACAAACAAACAAAAACAAAAAAACCCCAACTTTTGAAAAGGTTCATGGCATATATGCATAAATAAGTAAATGTTTATTATTATTTTTTTATATCACTAAATATGAGTAGGACAAAAGTTTCCCATTAGGAGAAGAATTATATTCAATTTGAGAATATATTCATGTACAAAAATGGAAATATATATGAATCTGTGTTTGTGTATGCGAGGAAGTTTCCAGAAGGACGCACAGAAACGCTGGGTGTTGGGACTGATAACTGGGGAGAGGCTGGGAATCCGCTTTCTCATTCCTGCCTCTCTGTCCAGTTTACGCGTGTTCCCACGTGGATCGATCGCCCCCAGAACTGAAATGTGCTACCTCCCAGCTATAAGCGAAGACACAGTCTTGAAAGTGTATAATATCGAAAAGGCCCGGTTGGAAATCATATTAAAACTCAATCGAATTCAAGCCATAGAAATCTGCATTTGGGGATAAGTCTAGCACAAGGCGTATGGAACGCTTAAATAGATTTCGTCCAAATTTACAGTTGCTTGGATTTTTTCCCCCCAAGTCATCCCTAGTGTGTGGAGCAATTACAGAGCTGCATCTTATGCTTGTGCATTTCACCTTTACCTGTGTGATCTGCACGGCTGTGTGATTAGTTAGACGGGAATGGGGGGCCGGGAGCATGGTCACGAGCAGCATTTTACCACTGGGTTGGCCGGAGAGAAGCTCAAGAGGGGAGCGTCGGAAGGCCCCGAGCCTTTCCCAGGCTGTCTTCTGCCGCGGCTCAGCTCTGCGGAGGGGTTTCTCCGCCTCCTCCCTGATTCCCTCCTTTCCTCCTTTGATAGTCGGTGTCTCCAGGTTCCCATCCCTATCTGCTCCTCTGATGTTCACGCCACAGGGCGTTTACTGAGTACCTCCTGTGTGGCCGCAGCACCGCGGGCACGGAGGGCGCAGCAACCGGGGGAGGAGCGAGTCCCTGTTGCAAGGGGGCGACATACCAGTGTCGGAACTGGGCTCTGTGGGCCATCGCTCGATGCCACCATGCCCCGTTCTCGCCGCCTGCAGCCTGGGCTGGAGGAGGGGCAGGTACTGGGCAGATCACACATGCCACCCGTTTGCTCCAGGTGGCCCGAACTGCAGAGCGGGGACCCTTCTTCCAGCTTCCAGCGGCATGCACTCCTTACCCCCGGGACCCGGCGCCTCCTGCCATCCCCGGCACCCTCCATCGGGGAGTCCGCAAGAAGGGAGGTGGCGGTTTCATCCAAGAGGGCGATCTCAGCACAGAGGTGGACCTTGGACAAATGAACGCGTGCCCCGTTTCCTTACGTGTTTACGGCGAACCGAAATAGAACAAGGGGAGCAGGTTTGGGCTCAGTGATGACAGGCTTGTCTCCTGCTGACAGCTTTAATCGTCTATGAAATTGTATAAATCCTTTTCATTTATATTAATTTAACTCGCCAGCAATGACAACGGATTGGTGTCAGGAACCTTTTCAGTTTTAGCCGTTAGCCGAGAGCCCTCCGTGAAGCCAACAACGTAGAAAGAAATACCAAACTCTTCTCCGAGGCGGGCTTGGATTTCTAAGCCTCCGTCGTTGGGTTTTCATTTCTTAGCACAGCAAAACCGGCTACAAGAGCTTCGATGCGGCATCATTCTTCTCTCTCCTGAAACTAATGCGTGTGCACGTTTTGTTTGCGAGGAAGCGGCGATGGGCACGAGCTATGCCGGACTCGGATCGATGTTCTTGAGAAATGTACAAGTTTTCTTAAACTTCCAAGAGGAGTTTGACCCACAGAAGTCAACCTTTCTTAGGCTATCTGCCCTGCAGATATTCCACCAAATTCACAGAGAAGGCAAGGAAGGTGAAGCATAAGGGCAGAAGGGCCGGCGGAAGGAGGCATCTAGTCTCCACCTGTCATTTCCAAGGTGGCTGCCATTCGGACACCCATGTGGGTACGTTTGGGGACGATGGTTTGGGGGCTCTGCAAGGCGCTGTATTAAACGTGACCGTTCCAGGTAGCGTCTTAACCTCATTCCGAAGTTAATGCCCTTATGACTCAAGAAACAGTCCTGCACGAGGGTCGAACGATAGCTTAGGATACATTTCACATGGTTTGGCCGAGGAGCGTTAGGCAAAAGAGAACATTGAAAGTCATTGTATCAAATCCCGGCCGTTTCACTTCCACGAAATGAAGAATGGATTAGCATTTTTCAAGTAAGCTCTTCTGCTTTCGTTGGATTCCCTTAGCGTCCATAAATATAACTGATTTAGATTTAACATTCTTCCTGCATTTTTGCAAGCCACATTAGAGTAAAGGAAGATTTTTATGAGATGAATCGCTGAACACAGAAACATTAACATTGAGCAGGGGCCAGGGGTATAGAAATAAGTCGTGAATGAATGACCCGGAGGGAGGGATTGCGGTTGACCAGCAGGATGCCGTAGAAATATGTGATGACTGGGACGGCTGTAGTGTCCTCTGTTTAGCGACGATTGATTTTTTTCCTAATTACAGCATCTTTATTATTCCAAAGATAATATACACTTATAAGCATAAGTGATTTTATTTTCTTATACAGTCTTTTCAAATAATTTTTATTCTTCTGTTTCCAAGAGTCACATGGATTGGGGCAAAGGAAGTGGTTCAACCGTAGAGATGTCGTAGCCCCAAAGCCCTTCTCGTGACGCCCTCACAGGCTCACGGCAGATGTGGGGTGACATCAGAGAGGCGTGTTCGCTTCCTTATCAACGTGGCACCGCGAAGGAGCGTTTGAGTTTCCCTCGCCTTGTACGGAAAGCTTCGAACTCCCCTTCAGCGCTCGGCTAGAGATTCGAGCTATTTGGTGTTTCTGGTTGAGGACTGGCATCTCTCAAGGCAATATTGCACAATCGATTTAATGACCTCCTAGAATTGTCTTCAGTTGAAGTGCACCCGTATCACAAAGTGGGGCTCACCGGAGGTCACCAGAGCCGTTGACGAAAAGGATCTTCGGATTCGATTCCTGTCTCCAGCCCTTCATCCCTGGACCTACCCATGTCCTATGCTCCTTAATATTCCTTTTGTAAGGGCGTGAGCACAATATTTATATATGCTTACGATTTAACCCGGAGTATACCCAGGAGGAACAGAGGCATCACACGTAGTCTGGCATTGGAATCTGTGCCACATACTTGGGGTTTTGTCTGTGTTACGTATCTGGTCAGACGGAAGTACTCAGCCGAAATCTCGCCTTACCAGAATATTCCTGCGGCATTCCCATCTCACACCGGGGCTCACGAGTCTCTCAGCAACTGGCCCCCAGGACACGGTGCCCGTCCACTTTGCTTCCTTCAAGACCCGGTGGAGCTCAACAGACCACAACGGTTTCTCAGCCCCCCATTGTCTTAAGATACCTGTCGTGCTTTCGCCTCGTATCTTAAACTCTCGGCTTGTTCGTTCATAGTGTGAGAATATCCCGTCTCCTCAGACATATGAAACGGATATCGAAGAAAGTTCACGGTCAGCTAATATCTTTCTCTGATAATAACGGCAACATGCTTAACCCTCCTGAGGTTCACTTTCCTGAGCCAACTTTTCCTGAGTCGTCTCTTGGCACATTAAAGGACGGTAAGAACATCCACTTTGCTCGGTTATTCTAAAGGTTAAATCATTAAATAAAACAAAGAGCCTGACAGCCTGTCTCTCATAAGAAGTTGCTGGGACTGTTCATCATCTTTTGGTGAACATAACTTTTCACAAATGTTAATCATATTGGGTTCTTTTTTTTTTTTATTAAAAAAAATTTTTTTTTAATTATTAAGAGAGAGACAGACAGAGCACGAGTAGTGCAGAAAGAGACACAGAATCCGAAGCAGGTTCCAGGCTCTGAGCTGTCAGCACAGAGCCTGACACGGGGTTCAAACTCACAGACCCTGAGATCATGACCTGAGCCGAAGTCGGACGCTTCACCAGCCAAGCCCCCCAGGCGCCCCACATGTTGGATTCTTAAGATAATATTACAAAATGGCCAGAACAGGCATTTTTATCTGCATTTGTCAGTTGAGGAAACAAGTTCATTAAGGGCCATTTTCACAGTGACCTGTGAGCTAGTGGTATTCACTAACCTTCAGAAGTCTAGTCATACTTTGGTACCTTTGCCTGTTGAATAATTGTTGGATGAAGAAACAACTCTGCGCAAGAAAAGAGAGTGTCTCTTTTCATACAGGGAGATGACATGGCAAATAAATTCAGTTAAATGAAGTAACTGCGTTTTAATGGTGAATTTCAAGGAGGAAAAGGTGGAAGAGTTGTATTTTCGTCCTACAAACACCTTGGAAAGCGCTCTACAAAATTTCCTAGCAGCGCAATACAGTGCAGTGTCCCTGTTGGGTGATGACGTTGGGATCGCGAGAAATTGGCAAGGACAGGAACGTCCCTCCCTGGACTAAAGTGACATGACCCCATTCTTGTTGCGTCTGCAGAAAACAGACCGTCAGCAGTTACAATGTTCAGGAATCCAGAGGTGAACCAATGGAAGGAAACCATTTATTTCTAACACATCGTTCCTCGTCAATTTCCTTCCTTTGTAATATGACTTTTAACAAAACGCCTGACAAGGAATTTAGTGATGGGGATGATTAATGCCGCTGGCTTTTAAGGAGCCGTGGGCAGTATAGGAAACATCGTTTTAAATACAACAGCTGTCCCGCTGGTGTCATGCAAATACCTAGGAAACGAAAGGACTAAGCTTGCCCTCTGCTGGAATTCAGAATTACACCACTTGGCAGTTTTACGAGAGGAGGGAAAAAGGATCTATGTATTTTTTCTTTTTTCTTGCTTCGCGCATTTTAAATTCAGGCTTCCTTTTAGCAATTTGGTTAATCCGTTTTAGTTGTATTCTGTACATAGTTCCAATGTTATGGACCAAATGATTTCAAGGTAGAATTTCAGGTCCCACAGAAGAAGCTTTGGACAGCACATGATCGGGTGTTCTGAAAACTAATCACGGCAGCGACTTCTGCTCTCTTACTGGTTCTGCAAAAGAGGAGTAATCAGATAACACACATTAGGAGTCCTGGCCGTTCGGGATTGGTGTTAGGTGCTTCCCATAACCTCGGGAATGAAATCATGCCGGAAAACTAAAACATCGTCCGGCAGTTGCTGTGAGGGTAGCCCTGACAGTGGAAAGGGCGAGGCGGGGTTGGGGGGCAGGCTGCTGGTCACTAGCCCTCGGGAAAAGCTGCTCCCCCAGTTCACTGGCTCTGAGTATCGCTGTTACAGCCGTCGGAGGGGCGGTATAAGCCCGGCACCTGCCGCCGGGCCACTGCCAGTGAGGGCTGCAGGCTGGGAGACCCTGGGGGGGGTGCAGGTCAGAAGAGCGGGTGGGCTGCAGGACAGGGTCTGGCAGCTGTCCTTAGGCTTCAGCAAACACGCCTCTCATCTGTCCTCTCCTTCCGGCTGGACACTGTCTCATCCTCCTCTTCCTTACATAGCCTCCAACGGCCACCCGCTGAGCCTGTATCCTGCTGTAATGTGAGCCCTTCTGTCTGTACCCTCAATAGCGTACAGACTTTGGAACCTGGAAGATAGAGGTTTGCGGTGCTGGAGGCCGTTACAAATCGACAAATCAAACATTTGCATCTCCGCTCTTGGCTCCAGGCCATTTCATGTTTGTTGCGTTTGGCCAAAGGTTTAGAGGGAAAATAGGTGCGACGTTATCTATCAAAGCCCAAGTGAGCATTTACGGGGGCTTGGTGGGGGGAGGAGTGGCACATTCCAGACCTGGACATCACCCTGCCGTTTAGACTTCAGTATCTAAAGTAGCAGCTTGCTTGATTTGAAAGCAGCCAGAGCAGAGCGGGCTTAGGAGTTACATATGGCTCCGTAAAGGACATTACATAACGTACTTTTTCTGGTTTTCTTTGACGGTAGGAACTGACTCCTATTCCTTACGCCAAGGTGTTTTATTGCAAAAAATAGAATTATGGCATTCCCCCCCCCCCTGAGTGTATAGAAAAACCGGTGGATTAAATTTTAGAAAATTTGTAGTTTTTCACTTAATCTCATGAAACTTTGGTGCCTGCCGGGACTCACGCCTGCCCAAAGGCAGCGTATCATGGTCCCGGTGCGGCAAATCGCAAGTGTACATTTAGGTGTTTTGAGTTTCTCAGTGTTTGGTTTCAAGTCAGGAAGGCCAGAGTTCTGCCATCTGTATTCTAGGTGATTATTATCATGGTTCAAATAGTCTCATGGTTCATGGTCCGGAAGATAAGCAGTGTTTGGACTTCCCTCTGTCTTGGTGCTACTGGGTGGCCGCTAGTCCACCTGCAGGTCCAGCACTGCCCTCCCTCGGTCATGGCCATGGCCATGGCCATCGTAAGTATTCCAGGCCACCAGCAAAGAATCTTCTGAGAAACCATGAGGTCAGAAGATAGGAGTTGAGAGGGTTTCTTTTTTTAACTTTTTAAAATGTTTTTATTTATTTTTGAGAGAGACAGAGAATGAACAGGGGAGGGGCAGAGAGAGATAGAGACACAGAATCGGAAGCAGGCTCCAGGCTCCGAGCTGTCAGCACAGAGCCCGACTCGGGGCTCGAACCCACGAACCTTGAGATCATGACCTGAGCCGAAGTCGGATGCTCAACCGACTGAGCCGCCCAGACGTCCCAATAGGGTTTCTTTTCTGGAGCATAATCACTTTTAAACACTGGGGGCTGAAGCAGGATTCGACCTCAAGGAAAATGAGGAGGCTTCCGGGGCTTTCTTTCCCCAACGATGGAAGCCGTCAGTTATTAAAAACGGTGCATAATTTCACATCTCCAGAAAAGGTTTTTTAAACATCCAGGCATGCACAGGACCTACCGACCATTGGCGGTCAGCTAGGCGCCATGTGTGTTGCAAAGATTAATTTAGAATTGCTGCAAACGTGCAAAGCAAATGATAACCTCAAGGTCTGCCTTTCGAGAAGGAGGCTTGGACCGCTGTTACGGCTCAGCCGCGTGGACTTGGCCAAAAAACGGTGAGCTGCAGGGTTCAGACTCAGGTTTGTCTGATACCCGAGCTCACGTTTGTGCCCTGCTGCCACTCCCAGAGACGTATTAATTTAAAACACTTTTTCTACCCAGAATAAATAAATTTCAGCACCAATACAGAACGAGTTTTCTGCTCTTACTCCATGTGTGAAGGGCCAATGATAGTCTTTGCAAATAGCATGCACTTTTATAGCTCTTTGTAGGTCTCATGAGACTCTACCGCCTGCACCCCCGGTGGGTATCAACAAAGCCAGCTGTGGAAGGGAGCTACCTGGGAGAAGGAAGACAAGGCTGATCTTAGAGGGTGAAGTAAATGGGGCCAATGTGGAGAACCACGGAAGACCCAGAAGAGCCAAAGCAACCTTGGAAAAGAAGAACAAAACCGGAGGCATCACAGTCTCAGATTTCAAGATGGAAACAAAGCTGCAGTAAAAAACAATATAATAATAATAATAGGGTCAATATGAAATTTCCCAAGCGTGGACAGGAAAATGAGCCTACGCTTCATACTAGTCACCCTAGAGGTAGACGAGGGTGCTCAGGAAGAAAGGGAACCAGGCCTCTCACCGGGCACAGGGGTTCTTCCTGGCTTCACAGCCCCGGAGGCAGAGTGACCACTGAGTCGAGTGTCCGAGACCAGAGCCCGCAATCACGGCAGCCAGACGCTGGGTGGAACTCCATTTGCAGAATGGCGACTCCTCTGCGTGTCGGTGACTCCAGACTGCACGTGCTGATGACAACCGGCAGGCAGTCACAGACCCGGAGACGGAGTCTGCCCCTGACCGAGTCAGGTAGACAGAAGTGAGAATTACGATACCACTATTGCTGAAACGAGCCAGAGATACAATAAAGAGAAACAGAAAATACGGAGTGTCCAAGACGCTGTGTAGCAAAGGATGACTGAGAGTTGCCGAGAGCACGGGCTGATCGAAATGGCAGCGACCAAATTCAGGGCGGTGGAACTTGATATAGTATCAAGTCTTTATCAGCTCAGTCTACTTCGCTTTCTTGGTGCAAGAAGTGGGAAGCTTTTCCAAAAATCCTAACAAGAAAAAATGGTCAATGGCTGCATTTGAAACATCAGAGACCACTTTTTTAAATTAATTTTTTAAATTATTTTTTCTAATGTTTATTTTTGAGAGGTGGGGGCGGGGAGCAGAGTGAGAGAGAGACACAGAATCTTAAGCAGGTCCCAGGCTCTGAACTGTCAGCACAGAGCCCGATATGGGGCTTGGACTCGTGAACCGCAAGATCATGACCTGAGCCAAAGTCGGAGGCTTAACCGACTGAGCCCCCCAGGCGCCCCAAGAAGCCATGTTTTGCCCATTACAGATTTAGCTGGAAGACAACATCCGCCTTAGCTTATGCCAAAATAATGTGATAGTATTGCCATAGTTGTTTGAGCATATAAATGAAGTTATTCCCTGCTGAAAATTGGGAAATTAAATTAGGAGCATTAGTAGCTTTTGAATAACTTTCAGCACCCAACACCAGTGGTTCTTGGGCTTGTGCCACCAGCTCCCTGGCTTCTCTGCCGGCGTCTGGATTCAGTAGATGTTGGGTAGGGTCTGAGAATTTGCATTTCCCCCCAAATTCCCAGAACCACGGTGACAGCTCGACAAGGGTGTCTTAGGAGGCAGGACGAGTTTATCTTCCTTTATAATATTGTTCTTCTGTTTTTTGTCTCATTGGAGAAGATAGACTATGAGGAAATGCAGTAGGAAATTCTGACCAGGAAAAAGCAAGCAGTAATTAACCTGACAACCGCCATATTTTAATCTGGCAGATTAAACAAAACAAAACAACGAAGGCATCCTATCACTGGTCCTGTCTTTGAGGTTCTTCAGGGGGTGTGTTGGGAGGTCTTGGGGGCATCCTTCCTTTCTGGAGGCAGCGCGACGGCATGAAGAAGTGGGGTGTTCGGTTGAGTTGATGGAGTCTGAAGACTGTAGCTGGAAGGGGAAGGTGCATTGGCCACAGTGGAGCTTTGGGCGCCCCCCGCCCCCAGCCCGGGATCACAGCAGAGGAGAGACTTCCCGCTGGCGCAGGTGCCTTCTCCTGTCTCCAGCCACAGCTGCACTCATAACTGTAACCTTCACTCACCCCCGGGACAGAGGAACACACATTTCACAGTGGCCCTGAAGAGAACCCTTAAAGCTCATTGCGTCTCGGCACCTAAATAATGACGCGATGGTGAGTCTGGAGGTTCTCGGACTGTAGCACTCATCGAGATCTCTTGGGGAGACTCATTAAAAACAGACCAATGGGGCCCTGATGTCTGCATTTCTGATTTCCAAGTGAGGGCGTTGTTGCTGGTCGGTATTTTGAGAGCCGTGGGCCTATCTCAAAGAGATGTGGAAAAATTCTACTGTGGCAACGTAAAGACGACTATTCAGGATGTCACAGATAAGTGCCTTTGCCTCCGTCCAGCGATGGTGATAACGATTGTGCCCTGAGGTCTGAAAATTGAAGTTTTATTGACTGTATAAATTTGCGACTTGGATTTTGACAAGGGGCAGAATGTAAATAAGATGGCAGTTTTAACGACGACCGCCTGTAGACTTCAGTGTAACATCCCGTCCCGGCTCGCTCCGCGTAACTTGTTGCAAACAGACAGGATTGGCATGGTGGCAATTACTGTTCTCAGTTACTAATTGCACAAAAATATCAGAGAAAAGGGGCACACAGCAGTTCCCAGTTCGGGAAAGAGTGGATGTGTATAAAGGAGCTTCGTATAATTTTAGGTTTCTAATGTTAAATCACAGAAATTAGAGAACCGACTCGAAATCTGTTTAATCCGCTACTGAAAGTTCTTACCCTTCTCAAAGCAGCTCATGCATTTCACCCTGTAATTTGGTTGTGGCGCTTGCATTAATCTGGGTATGAAATTGGAAATTTCCTGAGGGAGGATAAGTTTGATTTAAAAGTTCTGCTGCTAATGCCTTCGCCAGTGCCTCACGCAGAATCCGTCGTTAGCACTTACTCGCTAAGCCAGAGTTTGGGCCTCCGTCTCTTAGTGTAAGCAAGTGACTGGGAAACGAACAGCCAGAGCCACAGCGGAAATTCTCTGAGGAGCTGGGCAAAGCAGAGAGCAGAAGCAGAGGGGAGAAGGCCTCGGGGCAGGAAACCATCCGGCGTCCCGCCCGCACACAGGGTTGCCAAGGGGATTTGCGCCTTCGTACCCAAACACTTCAGGGGGAAAGACAACAGCTATTTCTGCCTGGATTGTATTGGCCTCAAGCCCAAACAGCTGGTGCGCCTGAGTCCTCACTTCATGGAACGAGATGTTCGAGAGAGCTTTTCTCCTTTGAGCGCAGCCTGTGAAACCACAGGGACAAGGGGACCGGAAAGGTGCTGGGGGGCAGCACCGTGATCCATTAGGGGAATGCCGCCCAGCGAGATTGAAAACTCTTCTCCGGTAAGACCAACAAGCCAGGGCTGGAAAGAGCAGGACCCCGACCCCAGCACCTCCTACGCGGATGGGCCACGGTTTCAGCCGCAAAGATGGCGGAAGGTCCCTTCAATATAATGAAGTAAAATACCAGCCACACCAGTCATCGGGTCACTGACAAAACCCAACTTTGTCTTAATCAATATTGCATGGAGATGGAGACTCCTTAAGCAGGGTGCGAAATATTTTAGAGAAATGAATTGCCAGTCCCGAAACGCTTTTTATTATCTTGCTTACACGCAAAGACGCGTGATTATTTTGAAGGTCAGAACCTCCCTTACTTTATCACTGCATTACAGGAGTAGCCTCCCGGAAGTTTCGCAGGGAAACCCGCCATTGGATCGTGACAAAGGCTCTGCATAATCTGAGGTGCTTTTCTTTCGGCTTTAAGCCCTCCTGTCTTGTTGACTGCCCACCCCACTCCATCATCCCCATTCAATTGCGAAGTTCACACTGCTAGACCTCATTTTTCTTGTGCCGAATGAGGCATTGAATTAGATTTTCTAAATACAAATTAAAGAGTATCTCTGTATTACCAGGAAGATTTGTGCCTTGTTAAACAATGTAATGGTTTGAGTCCAATGACTTTGCAAGAACGACTCAAACCAAATTGGTTTTGCCCATATTTTAAAATCTTTTCACATCTCGCTTATATATTCCACACAAATGCATCAATCTTCAAGCAACTAGAGTCAGCTGAAAAAAGAAGTGTCCTAAGCATTTCCTGTGAATAAAAGATATTTGAGAAAGTAGGCTGAGGAAGACGGGGAGGAAACTGAAATGAGTAGCGGTAACTGATGAGCTGACTTAACACACTCGAAGGAATGGACTAGAAGCCCTTGGCATATGTTTTCTTCTTTCCGTGTGAAAGATTTCTCTTGCTAAAGAAACTCCCCAAAACAAAGTAACTGTCACAGTATGTCTTGAACTATATCTGCGCCTGTAGGATTCCCTAATTTCCTATGTCTCCGTGTTCTTGGCTCTCCATTGATGGCCAAGTGGAGGTGTCGAGCCAACGATTCTGAGATGGAAGGAGTTACCATGAGAAGCAGATAGGCGCAAACAAGAGCTCGGGGCATAAACAGGCGGTCCCTCTACGTTAACCCCAGATACACCCATTCGATCACTACATAGATTTGTCCTCCAGAAAGGTTAGTCCAAGAAAGCAGTATTCAGAAATGGTGCGAAACTTGACCCGTACCAAAACAAGTTAGTATCGCTTCAAGAACTATTTTGTTAGCGATTTAATTTACACTATTTTCATTGTACGGTGTCTAGTTGTATTTCTTCTCTCTAATTTATCATTCTTTGCCAAGCATTTTGACTAAGACACTTGGTCAATAATTAATATATCAGCTCTCATAATTCAGTATTCTTGTGGCTAATGTTCTGCTTCCCTCTGGATTCGTTGTTGTTGTTGTTGAAATACAGGGGTATTTTGAAAATTTTTTATATTTTCCTTTCATTCTTTTCTTTGGTGGCTTACATCTGTTTATTTGTGTTTAGAACTGCCTCCTTCTTCTACAGGTATATACATTTTAATCTTAATTTTTTTTTGTAGTCCTTTATGACTTCATCTTTCACATTTAAATCTTTAGACCATCTGGATTTTACCCGTTTGGTACAGAGTGAGGAAGAGATATACCTTAATTTTTTTTATTCCCAAAATGATTACTGGTTGTCACAAAACCTTTTGAGGTCGTGCTTTCTTCTTTGATTGGAAACCCATCTTAATCATGCAGTAAATTATTGTTTATATTTATGAGGCTATGATTCAGAGACAAATTTTAGTTCATAAATAGAGATTTAGTTCCAAATATAGCAAGAGATTTTAGGACACATAAGGTATTCTTGTGATAACTCAAACCTCCTCTAAAAATTCGTTACAGTTCAAGTATTTCCAAGATCTGGACATCCCCCACAACTCTTATTTCTCTAAATCGGGGGTCAGTTAACTTCTCTTGTAAGTATTTTAGGCCTTGTGGCCACGTGGCCTTGGTCAAAGTGCTTACTAACCGCCGTTACATAATAAAAGCAGCTGTGGACAATGCCTGCACGAAGGAAGGTTGTTCTCTCCCCACAACCTTTGTTTATAGATGCTACGATTCGAATGGCGAATAATTTTCACAGAGAAGAAAATATTCTACTTCTGATTTTTTTTCGACAATTCTTTAAAAGTGCAAACAACATTCTTACAATGCGGGTCCTACAGAAACAAGCAAAGGGCCAGATTGGGTCCATGGGGCGATATCTACCAACCTTTGTTCTGTGAGATAGGCCTCCCGTGTTTGGAGGTGGTGGTAATAGACCCTCTGTAACTTCTAGTTGGCAATCAATATGCTTTTGAAGTATAATGTTTTGAATCGGCATGAGTGTCAGTTGGCCGAGGTGACTTCCTACATAGTTATATAAGCAACCGAACTATAAAAATACAATACAAGTTCATGGGTATGGTAGACCTCAACAAAAATGTCTTAAAGTATTTGCATTTAACAAATCAGTCCATTTGGGTCTGACGTTTTCAGCCGTCAAGGTATAAAGGGCAATAGAACGAGGTTTTTAACTTTTATTTTTTTAATTAAAGCAGGTAATTCACCAAAAGAAAGTTTAGTACCACGAAAATTTTCAGAATTTAATTTTAACGTGGATTCTTTGGGGGAGGATGCTTATTAATGTAATAGCGTATTATGAATTGTCGCATTGTTTTTTAAACACTTTTAAAAACTTGTTTTTTTCCTTAAAATATGCTACCTTAGAGCTCTTATATTAGGAGATCTTACACCTCAGTCTTTTTTTCCTGCTGAAATCCATACTTTAATAATTACAATTATTTCCTCTTTTTCTTTTTTTTTTTTTTTTAATGTTTGTTTATTTTTGAGAGGAGGGGAAGGGCAGAGAGAGAGGGAGACACAGAATCCGAAGCAGGCTCCAGGCTCTGAGCAGTCAGCACAGAGCCCATTGTGGAGCACGAACTCCTGTACAATGAGATCATGACCCGAGCTGAAGTCGGATGCTCAACCAGCTGAGCCCCGCAGGCGGCCCCCCCTCCATTTCCTTTTTGATGAACACATTTTAAGTTACATTCTTAAGAGTAAACACATGAATTCCTTTTACTGTGTGTATACTCTCTATTGTTTTCTCAGATATTATGTATGGCTCCAGATTTCTTTTGAACAGTGTATTATATAATTTCTTATTCTGTACCTTCAGTCTTTCCATGTACTTTCCATGTATTTATATTTTATTTTTTTTTTAACTTTTTAAAAACATTTTTATTTCTTTTTGAGAGACAGAGAGCATGAATGGGGGAGGGGCAGAGAGAGGGAGACACAGAATCTGAAGCAGGCTCCGGGCTCTGAGCTGTTAGCACAGAGCCTGACATGGGGCTTGAACTCATGAACCGTGAGATCATGACCTGAGCTGAAGCTGGACGCTCGACCGACTGAGCCCCCCAGGTGCTCCATGTACTTATATTTTAAATTTGCCTCCCCTAAACACAATAAATCAAGATTTTGGTTTTGTGTTGACTTTAACAATTTTCATTTTTTCGTTTTGGGTTCAACCATGATTGTAATTACTAGTACATTGGAATTCTACTCTCTGCTTTTCTGCTTTCCATCTATTTGTCATACTTGACTAAGCTTTTCTTCTTCGGCTTGCTTTCTTTTGAATTAAATAAACCAATTTATTTTCTTTCCTCTCCTGGCTTGAAGGCGAAATGCTCTATTTCTACTTGGTGGTGGTTATCACGTCTTAAGAAGCACATTTAATACAATACATCAAAATTTGATCCGTTTCTTGCTTCTTATTTCAAGCAAATAAGAACTTGAGATTATTTTCACTCTAATCGCCCTCACCCTGCATTTGCCTTCACCGTATTGCTGTTACTGCCCAGATTTTAATGACATCTTGGTTGTTTTAATAATCTTCAATTGTTTCAATGATTTAAATTACTATCATCCAATTATTGACTCTTTTCTGTCTCTTGAACAAATACATCAGAGTAGAATCCTTGCTCACAGGAAAGGTGCAGTTTAACTTTATAACACTCTACTTAAAAAGTTTCCAAATGACCTGCCCTTTGGTTTCGTGCCTCTAGCTCAGCAATATGGGAGGGGGCTTCGCATCACTTGACCCTGACAGTTTTGCCCTTCGCCATTCTTGAGGGGTTTTCCCCCTGATAACTTACAATGTGGAGCAACTTCTTTTCATCCTGTGCTTACTGGTGTGTCAAAATAATTCTTCTCTGAAGTATTTGTTTAAGTTCTTTTACCATTTTATTTGGGTGGCTTATTTTGTTGCTCTTGATTTATAGGGATTCTTTATATATGCTGGATACTAATCCTTTGTCAGATATATGCAAATGAATTCTCCCAGTCTGACTTTCATTCTCTTCACGGTGTCTTTTTTTTTTTTTTTTAACATTTGTTTATTTAGAGGGTGTGTGCATCCCATGTGTGCTCATGCAAGTGAGAGATGGGCAGAGAGAGAAGGAGAGAGAGAATCCCAAGCAGCCTGGGCACTCAAAGTCACAAACCATGAGATCATGACCTGAGTAGAAATAATGAGTTGGACACGTAACTGACTGAGCCACCCAGGCATCCCTCTTTATGGTGTCTTTTGATGAGCCAAAGTTGTTAACATCGATGAAGTTCAATATATTCATTTTTTGGTACTTCTTTACGTGTCTTTTCTGAGAAATGTATTTAGACCTACTTTATGGTGCAGTGCATACTCTATTTTACCAGAATTTCATGTGCCTCGTTCTGTCTCTCCTTTCCTCTGGGAATCCAGTTCTGTATACATTCTACCATTTGATATTGTCCCATAGTTCAGTATGGCTCTGTTCTTTTTTTAAAATATATATTTTTTTCTCTCTGTTCTTCACATTGGACGATTCCTATTGATCTGTCTTCAAGTCCACAGACTTTTTCTCCAGCCACCTCCAATCTGGTCTTAAGAACATCCAGTGATTTCTTTTTAATTTCCACTAGTTTTCAGTTTTAGAATTTCCATTTATTTTTATACCGTATATTTCTCTCCTGAGATTATTCATCTCTTCACTCCTTAGAACTATTTTTCTCTTCAAGCCCTTGACTGGGTTTCTCACAGCTGTGTGTGATTCATTGTCTGCTAATTCTAGGGGGTTGATAATTTCAAGGTCTGTTTCTGGCGACTCCTATTCTCTTGAATATGCGTGATATTTTACTGTTTTGTTGCATGTCTAGTAATTCTGTATTGTACACTAGACACTGGACATGGTGCATTCCGAAACTGTGACTTCTGTTGTTTCCTCTTGATTATTGAATTTCGCTGTAGCAGGCAGTTCCTCTTAGGGCCGATTACCTTGAACTTATGGAGGTTTGGTACTGTACTTTGTTAGGAGAGGTCTCTAGAGGTGGAGCGTTGGGGATTACAGGAGATACCCTGAAAGGTGTACCAAGCGTCTAAATTGGGAAAAGTGTCCATCTCAATTCTATTTTCCTTCTGGTGGGTAATAAATGAAATCTAAATTCAGTTTTTTTCAGGCTTCCAACTGCTGCTTTCTACAGGACGACATAGTATCTTTGGCAGACATTGGTAATTCACAATTCATTTAATACTTGTGGGTCTTTACGTGGACACTCTGGCCCTTTCTCCACTGTGACTGCTCCATTTTATAAGATTTTCCACCTCAATTTTCAGCTACCCTGGCAGCCTCAAACTCTCCCCTATGGCACCTAAAGCCAGTCAGTCTGTTCTTGTTGGTTTGTTGGTTTTTTTCCTAACCACACTGCATCCCATGTACTGGATAG
Source organism: Paguma larvata (assembly GCA_030068075.1). NCBI lineage: Eukaryota > Metazoa > Chordata > Mammalia > Carnivora > Viverridae > Paguma > Paguma larvata. The sequence goes on from CM057834.1 coordinate 99,942,469, forward strand.
CATCAGTAGGGGAAATTTGTATAAATTTTGATCTAACTTGGGGAAGCTCTTTCCTTTCAAGAGTTGTCAGCCTATCACTACTTTTAAGAAGTCTTGAGAACCATCATATTGTGTTACTTCTAATTTTTTCCCATAGTTTACCAGGTTAACGTGATAGAAGTTAATTTACCGTCATGAGAATCAGAATGATCCATATCGGTATTTTAGTTCACGAACTCCCTCTCGAGCTGTGTTTCGTAGTGTCGGTATTTCCAGCCTTCAAAATTCTGGTTTTGCGTCTTGTAGTTTCACTTCTATATGTTCTCTTTGGATATTTTTCTAATTGGGCTTTTCAGTTTTGATAGTCTGTTATTCTCCTTGTCGTGCCTTCAATTATCATTTAAAATGCATTAAGCCTAGTCATTTCATTTGGTAATTCCATTCTCCTCCATATCTTGGGATCTGATATCCAAGGGGAGGGTTGCTTCTTTTTATTTGTTTTTATTTTCTATTTTTTTTAATGTTTATTTTTGAGAGAGAGAGACAGAGTGTGAGCGGGGGAGGGGCAGAGAGGGAGACACAGAACCTGAAGCAGGCTCCAGGCTCTGAGCTGTCAGCACAGAGCCCCATGTGGGGCTCGAACTCACCAACCGTCAGATCATGACCTGAGCCGGAGTTGGATGCTTAAAGACTGAGCCACTCAGGCGCCCCAGAGGGTCGCTTCTTTTGATTTTAATTGATGATGGCTTCTCTCTTTATATGTTTGAGTTTTTTAATTGTAAATTTTGTTAAGATTTGCTTGCTGCTTCTGGGACACACAGTTAACTTGAATGGAAGCTCGAAACCCAGAGGTGTTTAGGCGTAACTAGTACAGATATACTTTGCTCTTTTTTGGAATGCCGCGAGAGTGGAGTGTCTTCCAGAAGTCTATTTACCAATTTTGCTAGATGTGGGAGCTTTTCTATCAGCTCTGATTTCAGGTATTGCAGACGGTGATTTTAGGTGGAGAAAAGCTCTGACTTCTTTCCCTTGTTCTTGGAGAACTGTTCTCATCGCCAGTATGAAACCTCCTTCCTTGTGCATCACGCCACTACTTACTTTGTCTCACAAACCCGCGGTCCGGACATCAGCTGTGGCCCGTGTCTCATCTCAGGCTTCAAGGAGAAGGACCCCACCCCACGCTCGTGTGAGTCACTGGCAACATTCAGGTCCTGGCAGGTTGTTGGACTGATGGGCTCCGTTTCTTGCCGGGGGTCGACTGGAAACCACCTTCCTCGTCACGGGCCTCTCCATGTGACAGCCCAGAACATGGCGGCTTGCTTCTTCAAAGCCAGCAGGGAGCAGGGCTGCTGGTAGGACTAACGGCACAGCGTTACGTAATACAGTGGTAATCACTGAAAATACGTGTAAATCACATACATCCCATTGCCTGTCCCACGGTCAAGTGTTAGAAGAAAGTCCCACGTCCTCCACACTCAAGGAGCAGGAGTCAGACGAGCACGTGAAGTCGTGGCGGCCGCCTTAACATCTGTCTACCGCGTTTCCCGTCCATTTGCTGCATCAGTACGGTTTTCTTCGCAGCTTTTACAACACTTTGGATTATTTATATTTGAGCATTCCTTTCTCACATAGAGTTGGTCGATTATACATTCTTTCCCCAATTAAGTCAAGGTTAGTTAATTCATAATATTATCTATGAAAAAATATTAGTGTGGATCTGGGTTCTTGGATGTGATCGAGAGACGTGCTAGCCTTCACCTAATTCTGGTTTAAGAGGAATTGCTCACTGTGGATTGATATCCGCGCCTGCCCTGGGAGCAGTGCCTTTTAGCCCTTACCTCTGAGCCCACACGTAAACATACCTGCCCTGCGGCCCATTCTCAAAGGACCTCTGTTTGCCAGCGATCGGCTGTTAATGACCAATAATGGCATTTTCTGTAATCATCCAAACCACAGTTTCAAAATAATCAAGGCCTCTGTGTCTTAGTCCAAGAGAGTGAGAGCAATGGGAGGGCTATTGACGCCTTAAGCGGATCGATCTGTCACAAACAGAATGTGTTGTAAGCGAGGCAATTAGCCGCAGACAAGCCACAGTGATATGTAGCGTTGGAACTTCTTTAATGGAAACTGCCAAAATGTAATAGTTTTCAAAACATCTAAACCAGTGTGGACTTTCTGTTACCTAATTCGCTGCCTCTCTGCATCTACTCTGCAAGTATAGGAAATATTGATGAAAATTCTAATACACGCTCCAAGTTCATTCTTTTTCTATTGCAAGGAAGATTTTATTTTGTTTTATCTTAAAGTTTTTTTAAAAATAGAGAGAGAGAGAGTGCATGTGTGTGTGTACGTGAGGTGGAACAGAGAGAGGAGAGAGAGAGAATCCCAAGCAGGCTCCACGCCATCAGTGCTGAGCCCGACGTGGGGCTCGAACTCACGAACTGTGAGATCATGACCTGAGCCGAAATCCAGAGTTGGATACCTAACCAACTGAGCCACCCAGGCACCCCAGGAAGATTTTAAAAATGGAAATGATTTGTCTCCTTACAAGACCACATTTTTAGGTTGCAAACTAGACTAAAGCTTTCATTAAAAATTTTAATTGTTTCTCTTTTCAAACAGTTAAGCAAAATGCTTAGTATGTAGTTTCTTAGAAAACACTGTATGTAATTCCAACTTATGCTTATTAGTATGTGTGTCGTTAGAACTCAGAAAACCCTTTCTCCATTTCTTTGCTTGTGTGTGTGTGTGTGTGTGTGTGTGTGTGTAAAATTGCTGGCACTAGTTGCAACAGTCAATATTTAAAGTGCTAAGCTCAACACAAAATCTAAAATTCCATCAGAAAAGAGCTATTTCTACTGCTTGAAAAATGTCCTCTCTGCCCGGTCCCTGCTCGCAGCTTTCTAGCTGTGACTTTGGATCAAAGCCATGATTCTTCTACTGGAAAATGTTTGGAGATAGACTTGGAATGTGAAGTCACTCGGGATGATGTTGTTTTCAGTCGATGTTAGCGTCCGCTGTTCACGTAGAATTAAGGCATCGGTTCAACGAAAGCGATGTGGAGTAGATATGACCCCTGGACTGATGACGATGCCTAGCACATAAGGACATCTCTAGAACACTTCCTTACAGAGGCGTGGCGGGTGGAGATTTTAGTCACGTTTGGTTTTCCCAGTGGAATTCCGACCAGACCCGCACAGTACTAAAACCTCATGGAGGACAATACACATTTCCGAAATCTGGGATGATTTGGATGTGGTCAAGGTAGATTGTCCTTTGTATAAACGACGAACCGGTTCATGAAGTAAATCGATTGTGGGAAAATATTCTACACTGGTTCCCAGTTGACGCCAAGGTTCCCTCTAGCTCCAAAATTGTGGTGACGTGAATATTTTTCAAACACCGTTTACGTACCCATCTGCCTACTCCGCCTCATTCTAATTAGTCGTTAACTTGCATCTTCTAAGGACTGCGTAGGAGGCGCCCGCTCCTTCCTCCCCTCCCCCTTCTTGCCTGAAACTGACAAGAGCATTCCCTCTGTGATCAGTGGAGAGAGAGACTCCTTGAGTCAGAGTGAACTGACTAACTGGAGGGGTGGCGTCACGGGGTCGGTAGGAAGACAGGGGGCAGAAGACGGTTTGGGAAAGTCACCGCGGGAGGTGGTCCAGCCCCAGCCAGAGGGGCTTCTCTGGGAGGGGAGGGGCACAGAGATGCTGGTGGCAGCGGAAGCGTGGCTTCCTGCGGGAAGGACTGACGCTGGCCCAAGCCACCTGCTCTCAACCTCCTCCTCCCCGGGTTCCTTCTATGATTATACCTCCCAGCCCAGCCTCCCCCAGCTCGCACGAAAAAGCCTTCAAATGACTGCGTGAGTCATGTGTTGGGGTTTCCAAGAACCGTCTGTGTCTTCCCAAAGCCCTGTCTGTGAGGACATTTCCAACGCGCCGTGCGAGGCCTCAGATCCACCGCTTCCATTCACAATAATCCTCCATATGCTGCTTTGTAGACCTTGGTTTTTTTCCTCCCTTCAGCATAAAGCAGAAACGTTTAATGAAGGCGAGATTTTTATTTCCTTTTCCGTGTTGAGGAGTCGCTGAATGCGAGTGGGGAAGGAACATGGCTGGATGCGGTGGAGTTAATGGAGGCAGCATGTAATTATCATTATCTGCGACAATTAAGGCAGCATCAGGCTGTGTTGTGACAGTTTATTGTGGTGTGTGGTGATGCAGTAAAGTGATATTTATACCCCCATGACTGCTCTGCCATTCAGAAATTCATAACTATATAAATGCGTTCTGTGGATAGAGCATATGTCTTCAGCATTTCCCTAGTAGGCTGTATCTTTAAACTTGGATCGTGGCCCACGAAATGAGAATGACTCCGTAGGATAGATCAGGAAGTAAGAAGTTGCTCGGCGCTGAAGGAAATCGCCCGGAGCCACCAGGGCGTTAGAATCTGTGGGTACCGGAGAGCTGAGGTCGGAGGCGTCGAGGGCACCCGTCCCACAGAGGCCAGGCTGGGAAGAGAAGGGGGAGTGGGTACATTATGGAAGGGGCTCGGGTCCAGAAACCCATGGAGACTCTGTTATGGGATGGATGTTGGTGTCTCCTGCAAATTCCTATGTGGAATCCCTGCCCCCAAGGGCACAGCTTCGGAAGGTGATTAGGATCAGATGAGGTCCCAAAGGTGGGGCCCTTGTGAGGGATCTGGGGCCCTTCGAATGAGAGTCACAGAGACCGTGCTCGCCTCTCCACTTCCCGCCCTCTGAGGACACAATCGGGTGGAGAAGTCCAAAGGCTGCAGCTTGGAGGTGGCTCTCTCCAGACCCTGAATCTCCTGGCTCCTTGTCCTTGGACTTCAGCCTCCAGAACTATGAGAAACACGTTTCTATTGTTTGTAAGCCACCCAGCCTTCTGTAGAAGCAGCCCAAACACACTGAGACTTGACCTGCCTGCCTATATCCTCCCATTCAGACTTTTGAACCTTGACTCAAAGCTGGAATCAGGCAAGGAGTCAGGGAGGCCAGCGTCCGAGGGAACACGGTGAGGCCGATGATCAGAGGTCAGCGACAGGGGTGAAGGACCGCGGGTTCCACGAGGGATGGCTGTCTGGACCACGGTGTGCAGGAAAACGTGAGACACGAGAGCTGGAGTCAGTGTTCTGAGCTGTGCGGGATGGCAATTCCCGGATGCACGCATAGGTTTGAGTTCTGGCTCTGGCCCATGGACAAGAGGTGTGAGTGTCATCCAGTCTATGATCCCCCTGGTGGAGACCTGCTGGCCCCTGCCGATGGGGCTGTTGCTCGGGCTGAGTCGGCTGGTGTACAAAAGCATGCAGGGTGTCTGTCACGTTGTTAGCCCTACGTGAAGGTTGCTGTTGTTATCTTCATTTATTAGACAGATTATTATACATTTAACATACAGATCATGATTATTATCCCCGGACAACCAAAGATGGGACCATCTATTCCAGTATATTTAGATTCTCAGAAGTGGACCACTATCTAGCCTAAAGGAATGACTCACAAAAAATTAAATGCCAAGTACTTGGGCATTTGGGGGGATCCCCACCATGCTGGGAGATGTGGGGCTGTCCAACGCCCCCTCTAACCCTCTGGGTGCTTCTTCACTCGCCTGCACCCCGTCAGTGCCCCAGGTGGCCGACTTGCTTGGACGGCATCCTTGCCCGGTGGCTGCTGACTGGGTTGGGGTGAAGGGAGGCACTGGGCGGAGGTGGAGGGCAGGGGAACAAGGGTAGAGTGTTTTTCTCATCCACCCGCCCCCTCCCCCCCCCCCAGTTCCCTGAAGACGGTTACTTCTGTCAGGCCACCTTGGCACTCAGCCTCCCTTCCTGGGGTCCAGCCTCTGCTCTTTGTCCAGCCCCTACCAGCGTCGGACAGGGCCTGGTCCCCCAGTTACTAGCCCCTGGTACTGCACTATCCTTGGCTGGTTTTCTCAGTCTTGCCAACACCTTTCAAAAATGTCTCTTTATTAACCTCTTCCTCCATTTTCCGTGTGACTGTGCCTCTACTTCCGCCGTGGGCACTGATGTGGTTCTTTTTTTTTTTTAATTTATTTTTTTATTTTTGAGAGACATAGAGACAGAGCGCGAGCAAGGGAAGGGCAGAGAGAGAGGGAGACACAGAATCCGAAGCAGGCTCCAGGCTCCGAGCCGTCAGCACAGAGCCCGACGCAGGGCTGGAACTCACAGACCGTGAGATCATGACCGTGAGCTGAAGTCGGTGGCTTAACCGACTGAGCCACCCAGGCGCCCCTGACATGGTTCTTTAAAGCACACCCTTCTTGTTTCCCTGGCTTCCAAGTTATTTCGAGAATATTCTACCTCACTGCCTCCTTTTCTTACCACCTAAAACAACCGACATCTTAACCTTTGGCATTGAGATACTCAGACACGCCCCTAACAGACAAAGCAGGGGGCAGAGGAATTAATGCTCTGTGCCTACGTGTCCCTGTTTTAATTATGGAGAATATGTTAATTTTTAAAAGCATTACTGAGATGCTTAGTAATGTAGCAGGTGTTACAAAATGGCACTTTTATTATCCTTCTCCGTATCAGACCTGGAAATTATGATCTCTCCAGCTATTTCACCACTAGCTAAATGTTCCTAGTCGGGTATCGCAGATAAATGCTTCCTTTTAAATCGTACGTAGACAATTAGAAACTTCTAGGTTAATTAATTTTCTATATTAGAAGAAATGAGTTTATATAAATTAAAGGCAGCGGGATTGATGTTATTAACAATAATAGTTACCATACCCCATGAACCTGGGGTCCCTGCTGTGAAAATATTGGAAGTTGTATTTAACACAGTTTGCAGTCTCAAAATCAAAGCTTTTGGCACGGGCACACTTTTTAACTGAGACGCTTCTGTCTGGGGACTTCATATAAATAAATGGTGACTGGTTATTGATGCATGCTGTTTTTCTCTAATGCAGGTACCATGTCCAAAAGATACACGTCATTTCTAAAACACTGTACTGTCAGATAAGAGAAGGAAGGAGTGGTGGCAAACGGGAGGCGGGAAACCAAGAAGCCAGGAGTCGGGTCTGGGGATGAAAGTACGTGACCCGAAGTCTTCTGCCGTGAGCTATGCACCCAACACAGTGGAGAGCAGCCCGCTCAGCGGCACCATGTACGTTACCCGTAAGGCACCTGGTCGGGGGAAAGGAATTCTCTTTCCAGGACCGAGACAAAGACGGTTCCTCTTTGAAAGGGACATTGTTTCGGTGTAAGGAAAAATGCTCTTGATGACATCATTAAGCTAGTTTCATAGCACTAATTTAAAAAAAAAAAAACAACCCTGAAATCTAGGGGTGCCTGTGTGGCTCAGTCATTTGAGCATCCAGCTTTGGGTCAGGTCACAATCTCACAGCTCGTGAGTTCGAGCCCCGCGTTGGGGTCTGTGCTGCCAGCTCGGAGCCTGGAACCTGCTTTGGATTCTGTGTCTCCCTCGCTCTCTGCCCCTCCCCTGCTCACACTCTGTCTTTCTCTCTGCCTCTCTCTCTCAATAATAAATAAACATTTAAAAAATTAAAATAAAATAAAATAAAAAACTGAAATATATAGGTGACATACGATTTTACATTAGTTTCAGGTCCATAACCATGATTCGGCAAGTTCGTATGTCACGTTGTGATAGGACTACGTTATTTCATTGAATTCTTTCACGTAGACGGATGGCATAATCCAGGGGAGGATTCGGTGGCAGCCTTTCTTTAGGGAAAAGGCCCTAAAAGGAAACAATGTCTTTTGTACACACAGAACAGTTCTAACACCAAGTGTGGGTGTGCGTTGGGGGGTGGGGCTCTTTCCACAGCAACCAATCTTCAAATGCTTGGATACCAGCAAGGTGTCCAGAGACCTTGTTCAGTCCTGACACTAACTGGCTGGAGCCCAGAACCCACAAAGTAAAGGCTCGGTCCCAGGTGGCTGTCCCCACTGCAGACGGCAGTCGCAAATCCCAAGGTTAGCCATACTTCTCTCCAGCTCGGCTACGGATTGAGGGTGCCTGACCCCCTTCTCAGGCTCAGTGATTTCATGTAATGCCTCACAGAACTCCGTGCAATACTTGACTTACATCTACTTGTCTCTTATAAAGGATGCAAGAGAGCGTAGAGATGGACAGCCAGATGAAGAGGGACATATGGCCAGGTGCGGGAGAAGGGACACAAAACTTCCACGCCCCCTCCAGGCAGGCCACGGGCCCCGGACTTCCGTTTGTTCATCAATCTGGAAGCTCCCCAAACCCCTTTGGTTAGAGTTTTTCTTGGAGTCTAATAATCAATAACAGTTATTGTTTTTTAATTGCGGTATAATCGACATACAACATTACGTCTCAGGCATACAACATAATGACAGATACTGTAGATATTGCAAAATGATCGCTACAGGAAGTTTAGTTAACATCCGTCACCATATCCAGTGACACCCTTTTTTCTTGTGATGAGAACCTTTAAGATTTATTCTCTTGGCAACTTTCAAATATGCAACACTGTATTACTAATTAGAGTTGCCGTGCTTTACATCACATCCCTATAACTGGAAGTTTGTATTGTTTGATCCCCCTCACTCAAATCACCTGCCTCCCACCCCTTCCTCTGGCAACCCCCAATCTGTTCTCTATATCTGTGCGCTTTTTTTTTTTTTTTAAGATTCCACATATAAGTGATATCGTATAGTATTTGTCTTTCCCTGTCTGACTTATTTAGCATGGCCCATCCATGTTGTTGCAAATGGCAAAATTTCATCTTTTATCCCTTCATCCATCAGCGGACACTTAGGTTGTTTCTGTGTCTCGGCTTCAGTAAATAATGCTGCAGTGAACATGGGGCTGCAGAGATCTTGTCAAGTTAGTGTTTCTGTTTCCTTTGCATGAGTCCCTAGAAGTGGAATCGCTGGATCATAGGGTAGTTCTATCTTTAATATCGTGAGGACCCTCCATACTGTTTTTCCACAGCAGCTGCACCGATTTACGTTCCCACCAGGAGTGCGCGAAGGTTCCTTTTCTCCACATCCATGTCAGCACTTGCTATTTCTTGTTTTTTTGATAATGCTTTGTAGCAGGTGTGAGGCGCTATCTCATTGTGATTTTGATTTGCATTTCCCTGATGATGAGTGAGGTCAAGCATCTTTTCATGTACCTGTTGGCCATCTATGTCTTCTTGGGAAAATGTCTATTCAGATTTTTTTTTAATGTTTATCTATTTTTGAGAGAGAGAGAGAGAGAGAGAGCTGGGGAGGGGCAGAGAGAGAGGGAGACACAGAATCTGAAGCAGGCTTCAGGCTCTGAGCTGTCAGCACAGAGCCCAGTGTGGGGCTCGAAGTCATGAACTGTGAAATCATGACCTGAGCCGAAGTTGGACACTTAATCGACTGAGCCACCCAGGTGCCCTCAAATGTTCTATTTTTTTTTAATCAAATTGTTTTTGCTATTAAGTTGTAGGAGCTCTTTATATATTTTGGATATTACCCCTTATCAGATATGATTTTCATATATTTTCTCACATTTAGTAACTATCTTTTCATTTCATTGACAGTTCCTGTGCCGGGCAAAGCTTTTTAGTTTGATATAGTCCCACCTGTTTATTTTTGCTTTTGTTGCCTTTGCTTTTGGTGTCAAATCCAAGAACAGTAATTGCCAAGACTGATGTTAAGGAGTTTACCACCTATGTTTTCTTCTAGGAGCTTTATGATTTCAGTTCTTATATCAAGTCTTTAATCTGTTCTGAATTCAATTTTGTGTACAGTGTAAAATGGTGGTCCAGTTTCTTTTTCTTTTCTTTTCTTTTTTTCCTTCCTTCCTTCCTTCCTTCCCTCCCTCCCTCCCTCCCTCCCTCCCTTCCTTCCTTCCTTCCTTCCTTTGTAGCTGTCCAATTTTCCCAGCACCATTTATTGAAGAGACTGTCTTTTCTCCATTGTATATTCTTGGCTCCTTTGTCATGATTAGTTGACCATGTATGTGTGGGTTTATTTCTGGGTTCTTGATTCTTTTTCATTGGCCCATGTGTCTGTTTTTATGCCAATACCAAACTGTTTTAATTACTATAGTTTTGTAGTATGGTTTGAAATCAGGGAGTGTGGTCCTTCCAGCTTTGTTCTTCTTTCTCAAGATTGTTTTGGCTATTTGGGTCTTGCATGTTTCCATAGAAATTTAAAAATTATTTGTTGCCATTCTGTGGGAAAATGCCGTTGGGATTTTGAAAGGGATGGCACTGAATCTGTATGTTGCTTTGGGTAGTATGGACATCTTAACAATATTAGTTCTTCCAATGAAATCCATGAGTGTGAAATATGTTTCCATTTATTTGTGTCTTCTCCAATTTTTTTTATCAGTGTCATAGTTTTCAGTGTACACCTCTTTCCTCCGTGGCCAAATTTATTCTTAGTTATTTTATTCTTTTTGATGTAATTGTAAATGAGATTGTATTTTTAATTTCTCCCTGTGCTACTTTGTTATTGGTGTATAGAAACCCAACAGATTTTTGTATATTAATTTTATATCCTGCAAATTTACTGAATTCATTTTTTATTTTGAGCAGGTTTTTGATGGAATCTTTAGGGTTTTCTGTATATAGTATGATGTCATCTGCAAATAGTGGCAGTTTTAGTTTTTCCTTTTCAATTTGGACGTCTTTTGTTTCTTTTTCATGTCCAATTGCTGTGGCTAGGACTTCCAATACTATGTTGAGAGAAAGTGGCAAGAGTGGGCATCTTTGTCTCATTTCTGATCTTAGAGGAAAAGCTTTCAACTTTTCACCATTGAGTATGATGCTGGTTGTGGGGGTGTCATATGTGGTCCTCATTATGTTGAGGTACATTCTCTCCATACCCACTTTGTTGAGAGTCATTCATTTTGGAATCTTGAGAAATAAAGGGACGGAGAAAGATGAAAAGAAGAGGCAGAAAAATTATTTAACAAAATAGGATGGAGTTATAATAGATGTAGTTGGAGAAGGTTAAATAAGATTTTAAAATGTGAAAGAAAGAAAGGAAGGAAGGAGGGAGGGATGGAGGAAGGAAGGAAGGAAGAGAGAGGGAGGAAGGAAGGAGGAGGGAGGGAGGGAGGGAGGGAGGGAAAGATCAAAAAAGCACCTGTACCTTTGATAAGTCTTGCTGACCTGCCAAAACTGTGAGAATACAAAAAGGCTGTGATCATTTGCCCATGGCTGTTGGCCCATCAGCATCAAAGTCAGATCTGATACAAGTTCTACCGCAGCATCTTAATTCTTCCATGTTCATTGTCACCTTCACTTCACTCAGAGTGGGCTGACCTTGCAAAATAGACACAGCTAGTTCTCAAAGTCTGGGTTTTTGTCTTGTTTTGTTTTTAGAAGTTATCCCTAAATAATGCCTAAAATGTTTTCTCCTGGACTCTTTTTTTCCTAAGTGAAATTACAGATGCCAACTCAGTGTGCTTGCACTTGCAAAGGAAAACAAGCTAGCTTTGGTGGCCTCAACTCAGTTTTTCGTATTTTAGGTTTTTTCCAATGCCGTAGGCAAAAGTCAATCTTAATGCATTAAAACGATTTGAAATTTACTTATAAAAATGAGACCATTAAAGAAGTTTAAAGCTGAACAACAAATGAGTAACATGCTACTTAAAATTCCTATCAAGAGTCAATTTTCTTAATGCTAAAAAATACAAGTTAATAAGAGAAAAAAAATAAAAAGACCAACAGGGAAAAATGAAGCAAATATTACGAGTAAACAATTTATAGAAAAACACAGTGTATAGGAAGATGGGTTTATCTTAAGTAATGACAGTTAAATAATATTTTACCTTAAAGTTTTGTTTCTACTTAAAGTTTCATTAGTCAATCTTTTGACACAATTAGCAATTCATGTTTTATTATATAGCCATTCCCATATGCAGTTGCCTTTTATTTCTAATTTTAGTTTCTTTAAGTTAAAACTTAAAACGCTTCTAAGTGCTGGGACACCTGGGTGGCTCAGTCCATTAAGCATCAAGTTCAGCTCAGGTCATGATCTCATGGTTCGTGGGTTTGAGCCCCATATCGGGCACTGTGCTGACAGCAGCTCAGAGCCTGCTTTTGGATTCTGTGTTTTCCTCTCTCTCTGCCCCTCCCCCACTTGCACTCTGTCTCTCTCAAAAATAAATAAAACATTAAAAAAAAAACATTTGAAGTGCAGAATCCTCCTCGAGTTTTCCCTTTCTTCACTCGTAGTCTTTCTTAAAAAGTTTTGGGGGCACCTGAGTGGCTCAGTCAGTTAAACGTTGGACTCTTGATCTCAGCTCAGGTCTCAATGTCAGGGTGATGAGTTCAAGCCCCATGTTGGGCTCCACACTGGGTATGGAACCTACTTAAAGAAATGAAAATTTCTCCCTTAAAAAAAAAAAAACTCTTAATGAGATATTTTTAGACAACGAAGTCCACCCTTTTCAAATGTACAACTCAAGGGGCGCCTGGGTGGCTCAGTCAGTTAAGTGTTTGACTTCTGCTCAGGTCATGATCTTGTGATTTATGGGTTCGGTCCCCACATTGGGCTCTGTGCTGACAACTTGGAGCGTGGAGCCTGTTTTGGATTCTGTGCCTCTTTCTCTCTGCCCCTCCCCTGCTTATGCTCTCTCTCTCTCTCTCTCAAAAATAAATAAACATTAAAAAAATTTTTTTAATGTGCAACTCAATAATTTTTAGTATGTTTACAGAATTGTGCAGCCATCAACTTAGAGTGTTTGCTCCTTGTACCCATTTGCAGACACTCGGATCTGTGATCACCAACACCCTCCCTCTCCCCCCTTCATATCCAGTCTGGTAACCACTTCTATCTGTCTATGGATTTCCCTCTTCTAGACATTTCATGTAAATGGAATCATACAATATGTAGTCTTTTGTGACTGGCTTCTTTCACTTAGCATAAAATGTTTATAAGTTTCCTCTATGCTATTACAGGAGTCTACCTAATTCCTTTGATGTCTGAACAATATTACACTGTTTAGAGACATGCCATTTGTGCATCCGTTCATTTCGGGTTATCCCCCCCTTTCTCCTGTCGTAAATAATGCTGCTCTGAGTGTTTGTATGCACGTTTTGGTGGCTCTGTGTTTTCAGTTCTCTCGAGTATATATGCCCAGGTCGGAAACTCTGGGTCAAATGGTAACTCTGTGTCTGGCATCTTAAGGAGCCACCAGATGGTTTTCCATCGCACCTGTACCATCTGACCTTCCCACCAGGAATATACAACGGTTCCAATTTCTCTACGTGCTCACCAACACTTATTATCTGATATTTTAAAATTGTTAAATGTTTATTTTTGAAAGACAGAGAGAGAGAGAGAGCACAAGTGGAGTTGGGGGGCAGAGAGAGAGGGAGACACAGAATCCGAAGCAGGCTCCAGGCTCCGAGATGTCAGCACAGAGGCCGAAGTGGGGCTTGAACTCACTAACCATGAGATCATGCCCTGAAACGAAGCCAGATGCTTAACCGACTGAGCCCCCCAGGTGCCCCAACATTTATATTATAGCAATTCTAGTAGGTGTGAAATGGCAACTCACTGGGGCTTTGAGTCAATATTATTTTTGTGCAAAAATGAAACAGACTTATATTTAAAAAAATGCATGCCTGTGGCATTTTTAGCAGGGAAGAAATAACGTGTGTTGTGTATGCGCCTCAGCCATAGATTACAGTGGGACCTAAAACTCCAGAAGCGTGCAGGATTGACTCGTCTTGCTAGCCGAGAACATCTCAGTTTACTGACAATCATTCAGGTTTTCTTTTCTTCCTGGGCATGTCTACTCTAGGCTCAGTGAAAAGACTCCTGGCAGAAGTCGAGGGAGCTGTGTGTTCCCAGCTCGGTGCCCAAACTGGCCGCAAAATCGTATAAGCAAATTAAAAATCCCTCTTTGCCTAAATTCACTTTCTATGTCCATTACTTTCAGTTCATAAGTGTTGGGCCATTTCTCTTCTAAAAGAGATTCCGCAGGAATTCCTAAATATATATTCTGCTCTACTGGTTCCATGACATCGATGTTACAGAAAGGAATTTTACCTTACGTAAGGATAAGAGGAATCTCATACATTTAACGACTTTTATTTTCCCATAATTTGCCCATCTACCACGCTTCTTTCTACAGATATTCTCAGTGTATGAAAGAGCTATCAGTAGTTTAATATGTCTTACCCTTCCTCCAGAAGGTACTTAATACCAACAAAATACTGCACGAGTCAAGAGGTCTTAACTATAATTCAATGAGGAGGTGACATTAGCTGAGGAGTTGAAATCGCCGGGTTTAGCCTAGAATGGTGAGGAAGTGTGGCATGACCATGGGTCTGAAACACAGGGTCTCTCTCCTTTGTCCCCCCAGCTGTCAACGGGGGATTCAATAAAACACATGCGTTATTGTTCAGACAAGAGCGAGGAGAACAAAGAGACTCTGAACCATATGTATTTTGGTCCATAGAAGTCTATTACCTGAAATAGAAGACCACCACGGCCTATCTCCTATAAAGGATTAGGTCAGAAGTATTTTTTTTTCCCGAGATGCTTGTGACGTCCATGGAACCCTGTGGAATCCAGCGAGGCCAGAGATAGATAATAAATAATCAATAATTTCCTAGACTCTCGGACCTGTCCTGGCAAAGGGAAACATTGCCAGAGAGAAAGTTCTTCTCGTTAAGTTTGGAGGGTTCTCTATGGACACACTTGGGATTCCTCTGAGATCTTTTTCATCCACAGTGCGGTGCAGCTGGGTTTCAGAAAAGAGGTTTCTCTCGACATCGTGTGATGTCAGTCCTTTGTTGCGAGTGCAGCGGGAGAGAGAGTATCGTGCCTCTTCATTCCTCGTCTCGTTTGTTTCAGAAACACGTACGGCACCCCCGCTCTTTATCAGGCACAGCTTGAGAGCACGAAGGGGCAGAGAGAAGCGGCACATAGGATCCCCTGCATGTGGTACAGGGAGGCGGACACGTAGATAAAGACACGCGACGAGCTTTGAGAAGTGTCGTTCTAGCTGTAAGCAAGGCCAGCGTGGACGTGGCCAGCACGGACTTCTAGTGTCACACGGTCACTGAGTCGAGACTCAACGGAGTTTCCATCTCTTGGCGATACCCCTGCACGGTCCCGATGGAACGAATGGGCGGGACGTGGGTCGGGCGCGGGACGGGGTGACCTCAGACTCGCCAGTCTCACGTGGACGGCCCACAGGTGATGTGTCTCTCATCCAGACTGTTGGCCACAGCGTCCACCTCTTTGTTGTTGCTACTCAGAATCTGTGCAGGTTTCTGCCGCTTCGCCTTCGTAGGGCGCGTTGGAGGAGGTTCATCGCGGGTCAGGCGGTATTAGTCTCTACTTGAGGGCCCGGGCCTCTGCATTTCCCATAAGCAGTGGCTCACGGGGCTTTCCGGGCTAGTCCCACCCCCGTCCCCATCACCCACCCGTGCTTCCAGGTGCTTCCAGGTGCTTCCAGGTGTTGGCATTCTTTTTTTTTTTTTTAATGTTTATTTTTGAGAGAGAGAGAGAGAGACAGAAACAGAGTGTGAGTGGGGGGCAAAGAGAGAGGGAGACACAGAATCGGAAGCAGGCTCCAGGTTCCGAGCCGTCAGCACAGAGCCTAGACATGGAGCTCGAACTCACGAAACCCAAGATCATGACCTGACCTGAAGTCGGCTGCTTCACCGATGGAGCCACCGGGGCGCCCCTCCACGTGTTAGCATTCTGAACTACTCCCGCACTTCCTCTGCCGGCTCCTCCTTTCCTCGGCTCCGGGTCCCTAACGTCTTCATTTATATCGCTCCTTTGAGATGTGTTCCAGCTGTCACCTCTTGTTTCAGTTCTCTGATGTTTGCCCAGACATCCCACAAGCCCTGTATTCTATTTTCTCGGGTCGTATTTGTATTCTTATTGTTGTTGTCAATATTGTTAATTCTCATGTCTCCCGTCTGATACTGTGGACATGTTGAGGACAAGGTCTGTCTCCTGTATTAAACTCACTGTGCCTGGCATATCATTAGTGCTGCTACGCACCTTCACTTAATTTGTTTGATTTCTGAATGCCTTCTCAAATCCATTCTTACACCCGGGCATTTTATAAAATCAATACCGACAGATCTCGGTTTTTCCCCCAGAATATATCTTCCTGAAAATTTAAGGGTAAAACAAATTACATAGAACGAATGCTATTTTGAGTGCATTAGGAGAGCTCACGTTTTAAAGAATGTCAGCGATGACTTCATCTGTGAGCGAAAGCGTAGCTTGTGGTAATAACAGTCACTCTCTTTTCCCACGCCCTGCGATGGTTAGTTTTCTAAGTCAACTCGACTGGGCCACGGGGTGCCCAGACCTTTTGGTCAAACGTTATCCTGGCTGTTTCTGGGTCAGATTACCACTGGAATCAGTAGTCCGAATTAAGCAGATTGGTCTCCTGAAAGTGGGTGGGTCTCATCCAATCAGCTGAAGACTTGAACAGAAAAAGGCTGATGAAGGGGGCAGTCCTATTCCCTGACTTGTTTAAATTGGGACATTAGTTTTTTCCTGCCTTTGGACTCCAGTGGAAACATCGGCTTATCTTGAGTCTTGAGTCTGTTGACTTTTGGACTAGAATTTGGATGACTGGCTCTCCTGAGTCTCCAGCCTGCTGACTGCACATCTTGGGACATGTCAGTTCATGTGACACAATTCATGGGAGCCAGCTCCTTATAATGAATTTACGTAGATACATGCACACCTCCTATGGGGACTGTTTCTCTGGAGAATACAGACTAATAAAGCCACCGAGGCTTCCACTTACACATGCTGGGAATTTCACAAGTTGGGTTCCTTAAGGTCGAATTCACCTGAGTAAAGTTAAGCCTCTTGTAAGATGTAACAAGAGGAGAACACGGATCCGGTGACTGGGCGAATCTCTCCTGCCTTACGTGCCGCCTGATGTCCACTGTGAAACGGAGTCTTTTGCCGAAGCCTCAACTTAAAGCTACTGTAGTCAAAGCAGTCGCTGATGCACAGAATGGAGCAGAAAGAGGGACAAATCCAGGGGCCGTACTGGCAGGTTTGGAGAGAGCCTTCCGGATGTCCAGGAGCCAACAGTGAGCAAAGGTCAGGGGGATGTGGGCACAGGCACGTGGCAGGTCCGTCCCCGCAGCCCGCCTGGAGATACGATGTTGGAAACGGGACGAACGTGCTCTCCTCGCAGGCGGAGAGGAAACGGGAAATGGGACTGCAGAAACCGAGGCCACGAGCCGATGCCGGGAAGCAGGTCCTGACGGCCATGCCATCTTCAAATACTTCCTCCTCCAATCTCCTCATAAAACCAGTGTCTGAAAATAAGATGACCGTTGAGAATCTTCCTATTTTCAGCATTTTTTTTTTCTTACACTCTCGGCGTCTTTCCTTCTCGGAGATCCCTCTTTATCCGCCCATGTTCTCGCTTCCCCTGGTTTCCCACAAGTCCAGGGCTCCAGGCAGATGAGTTGCGAAGAGTGAAGAGTCCCTGCTGGTCGTTGGGAGCGGCTTTGCTCTCTCATCCTGTACCGTGTTCCTGCGTTTTGTTTTTCTCTTCAGCATCCCCTTTTTATGCCTGCTTTCAGCTCCTTCATTTCCCTGGGCCTTTCTGCCAGAGGTCAGGTCCCGATAGGACACAGGGGCCTCACCCGAATGGTTTCGGCTGGCACGGTTCGGTGAGTCTGGGAAGGCCTTCAGTCAACTAACAGGCCTATTTCCTGAGGACCTTAAAGTTTAATCCAATGTATTCCACTTTCCATTTCCAGAGACAGTTTAAAGGAAGCTGTAACAATGGCAAGTGAAAAGTATTTTTGTCCTCTGGATCCTGCCTCCCTGCCCCACGCGGTGATGGGATGGAGAAAGCCGGGGTGTGGGGGGAAAGCTCCAAGTGGCTCGTTCTTGTTGGGAAGAGGAGAGAAGGTTCCAAATGAATTAATGCTGCTTCCCATAAAGAAGAGAAAGAACCACCCTCATTTGGTTGCTCACACCAGTTCCAGTTGGTGGAATGGATTTTTTTGTCCACGTTGGGCTGGTGGGTTTAGCGCAAAGTTCAGTCGGACGAGGAGGGTCCGCGGCGGTGTTCGTTCCTGGAGAAAAGTTGTCATGAAGAATCCTAACACAGAAGGCAGCAATGTTCCTCTCTCTGCCTTCCACCTTCCGGCAAATACCAATCCACGTTCCTTTAAAAGCCTCTTTCAGGGGCACCTGGGTGGCTCAGAGCCTTTGTCTTTGGCTCAGGTCATGATCTCACAGTGCCTGAGTGGAGCTCCACCTGGGCTCCCTGCTGTCCGTGAGGAGCCCTCTTTGGATCTTCTGCCCTGCCCCCCCCCCCCCACGCTCTCTCTCAAAAATAAATATAACATTTAAAAAAATCTGCTTTTTAAGCATTCAGCTTTGGTTCGCCTATTTCTTCCACCTGATTCTTGGGCCAGATCATTACCAACAAGTAGTTTTCGGGTGTAAACCAACTGCCTGTGTGTGCTTATGTATACGTTATCTGTAGTGTCTAATAAGTGCATGCTTGAAGGCACCGTGGGTAATTTACACATAATTACTGTTGCCATTGCTAAGAATTTTCTGCTTCACTATGGGTTCAAAACTGGCATCATATTCCTTCTGATTCGCGATTTTTTGTGAACGTAAAAATAACAGAAAAGCTTCTCAAACCCCTCCCAGCCTCTCACGGTCGCCACTGCCCCCCAGGCGAGGGCGCGAGCGCGCACGCGCGGGCACACACACACACACACACACACACACACACACACACACACGTGAGTTGAAGCCTGATGCTTCCGTGTCCCTTGAAGCAGCTCCAGATACCGTTTTTGGGGCGCCCTGGTCCCTCGTGGAGGCATGCCGCGGCGTGGGGAGACATCCTCTGTCTGCTCGTGGCAGCGGCCAGGCTTGGTCAGCACTTGAATTTGACCACCCTGTGCGTGCGCGCTCTCGGGAGCGCGCGTCCGTGTGTGGTCCAGGGAGTGCACCCCGGGCTGTGATGGATTAATCCGAGGAGCGCCCGGGGTGGAGATC
The DNA here is from genome assembly GCA_030068075.1 of Paguma larvata. NCBI lineage: Eukaryota > Metazoa > Chordata > Mammalia > Carnivora > Viverridae > Paguma > Paguma larvata. The sequence goes on from CM057834.1 coordinate 99,961,450, forward strand.
GGGGAACCCAGGGAACGCTCCCTGGGTGACCTGCCGCTTGGGGTGCAGGGATGGGGGCTGGGTTTGGGCCCCGGCGAACGCCCCCGTGGCTCCCGGGCCCGGCAGACCCGCAGGCGCCAGGCCTGGCCTTGGGAAGCCGCTGGGATCCCTGGCGGAGACACAGAGACGCCCGAGGGGCCGCGACCGGGCGGAGGCCCGCAGGGAAGCGGAGCCCCGGGGGCCAGGTGTGCGGCCGGAGGGCGTGCGTGCGTGCGGGCGGGCGCGCGGAGCCGCGGGCCGGGGAGCCGCCGCGCCGGCAGATTCGTTTGCAGACCCGGAGCGCAGCCATGGCGACGCAACGTGTGTCCCCTAGTTACTCGCAACAACGTGATTTATAAGCCGCCGTCCCCGGCCTGCCCTCCGCTCCCCCCTCGGCTTGGCCGCACTGGCGGCGGACAGGAGCGGCGCGCCTGGCCCTGCCCGGCCCCTGTCCCCCTCCCGCGGGCGCAGCCGGAGATAGTCGCGGCCGGTGGCTGCTCGCGCCGGGCAGGAGGCGGCAGCGGCACCCGCGGAGAGCACCTCGGTGCGTGTTCGGGGACCCGAGCGTGCCGGCGACGCGCGCACACACACCGCCCCCCGGGGAGGGGGCGTCTCCCGGTTCTACCCAAACAGTGTGGGCTCGCGTCACCTCGCCGCCGCCCGAGGCTTCCGGGTCCAGCCCAGTCCTGGCAGAGCACCCGGTGCGCGCGCGCGTGCACACACACGAGCACACACACATACACACACACGCGCGCACACACACGCGCCCGCCCGCCCCTGGCGCCGCCGCCGCCGCCCCGCCGGGGCCCCAGCCCTTAAGGACAAGTGCGGCCCCCGGCGCGCCCCACGCCGCCCGCCGGAGGAGCCCCGGGCCGGCCGCGCCGCCGGTGTGCCCGCGTGCGCCCCTCGGGTCCGCGCCGCCGTCGCCGGCGGACACGCACGCGGTCGGAGCCGGCCCTGCTCCCGGCCCCCGGCCCCCGGCCCCCGCTTCCGAGGAAAGCGCGGCAGCCCTCGCGCGCTCCCCTCCCGCTTCCTCGGCGTCTCCCGCGGCGGCTAGAAAGAGTTGATCGCTATTGTGATCCGCCCGGGAGAGGCGAGGGGCGGGCGCGGGTGGGGAAGCCGAAGACCTGGAGAATTGGGGTCCTCGCGAGCCAACTCCACCCAGCGACCGCCGGCACAGCTTCTCCTCGCCGCCGGGACGATGGATTAAGTTACTCCTCCCGGGGCCAGAAGTCGGTGCGGACTTGCGGAGAGATGAAGGAAAAGGCGATGATCAAGACCGCCAAGATGCAGGGCAACGTGATGGTGAGTGTGGCGGGCGAGGCGCGGGGTCGGGGGCGCCCGCGGCGACGAGCGGCGGCGGGGGGGGGGGGGGAGCGCGTCCTGTCGGTTCGAGGCCCGAGCCCCCGGGCGACCCCCGGCCGCGCGCGGCGCAGCCTCCCCCGCTTCCCAGGGGCGCCGAGGGCCAGGCGTCTAGCTGCACATCGCAACTTTGCGGCGTCGCCGCCCCCCTCCCTCGGGCGTGGGGCCTGGGGGGCCGGGGGTGGGTGTGCCAGGCGAGGGAGGGGCGGCGGCCACGCGGCGGCTGGACTTCCAAGCAGACCCCCGGGGCTGTCCCGGGGGCGAGGAGGGGAGAGGAGGTCTCCGCAGCGCGGGGAGGACCAGGGCCCTGCCGCCCGCGCGGCCTTGGGGCTGCGAGTCCCCAGAGCTCGAGACCTGTTGGGGTTGGCGAACCTCTGGCACTTGGGGCGGCGCCGCTCGCTCTGCTCTGGCCGCCGCCACCGCGGCCACCCGGCCGGCGCGGTCCTGCTCTCCTCCCCGCCCCCCCAAGGGCGACTGTACAGCGAGCGTGATCATGGCACGGCGTCCCCAAGGGTCCCCGACATCCCTGTGGGCGAGGGGCGGCTCAGGGATGCAGGGCCGGGGTGCAGGGCCGGGGGCTAGCTTCGCGTGGACAACTTTGCCAACTCGGGGACCCCGGCGTTCCGCCTCCCAGCGAGCCCACCCCCCTCCGCGGGCCTGCGCCCCGCGCGCCCCGCTTTCCCGGCGCCCCGGGCGTGGGGCCGAGGGGTCAGGGCGCCGGGACCTCCTGGCGAGGACGGGGAGGTTGCCATCTTGTTCTGTGGAAATTGTGTGTGTGCTTGTGCGTATTTATTTGGGTGATGCTTAACCCTTGCGGCGTTAGCGGAGGATGGTTAGGGGGAGGGTCTCTGTGCCCGCATCGCTCGCCGGTACTTGTTTTGCAAGAGAGGGGCCTCGAGACGCGGCTCAGCGTGTTACTTTTGAGGGCACAGCTGGAAACGCAGGGATTCCTTCAGGGCTAGGTCTGGAGTAGTTGATGTGGCGCTCGGCATGGGTGATGGGGGGAGGGGGCGCGTGGCCGGAGGTGTGTTTGGGATAACCCAGTCAGTGATCCATTTCGAGGTCGTGCTTTAAGCGAAAAGAGCCAAGAAATGAAAAATTCATTCAAATCGAACAAATATCCAGCTGGCTGAACCACACCCACAGCAAGACACCTGTTGCCTGGGGGAAGAAGGAGTCAGGTCTGTGCAGAACTCGACTTCTGGTCGGAGGTGTGCCCCGCTCCATCCGGGGTAGCTCTGGGAACGCAGTAACTTCATGGAGGGGGTTATAATGCGGGACCCCCCACCCCATCCCCAAATGACAAGTCCTTCCTCTGAGGGCCTTCATCAATTCGTGGGTTCTGGGGCTGACTGCCCTAATTGCTTGTTTGAGAAAACACACTCATTTCCCTAATTTCCCCTCTCTCTTTTAGCCAGTGTGTTGTTCAGCATAATTTTTGGAATAAACAGGGCAGAAACGTGTTTGGAGTAATGTTTTCCAACTAAATGCCCACCCGCACTCATAATCCCCCTTTTATATCACGCCGGAACGTGCTAGTAACACCTTCGCTTTGAGGTCTGATGCGAAAGAAAGAATTTGAATGAATTGTATCGAGAATACAATGACACGTCATTGATGGGTTACCTACATCTGTCGTCAAACAGGTGCCCCTTCTCATGACTTAGATGCGATGTTGGGACGTAACGACGTCTTTGTGTCCGTCTGAAAAACTTTTCCAAGTCCTCCCTCCCGCTTCGCCCTCACTGGGTTTACTTCGGAAAGCGAAGAATTAAAGGCGTTTTTCACTCCTGCTCTGAGTAAGGACGGTCCGTGTGCATCGCGCACCGTCCTCTGTGTCTGCCGTTAATAAGCACAATTAGTACAAGTGGAACCGAGCCTAGCGAGTGGTACAGCCACCAGCGTATTTTTAGGCTCATCATCGGCCTAGGAGAAAATGAGATCCAGATTCCATCAACTTTCCCTCGTCCTGTCGATTCTTGTGCGGCAATTATCACTCTTCGGTCTGGTTTGTACGTGTTTTTTTTTTTTTTTTTTTTTGAGATTTCCTGTTCCAGCTACATCCACGCAGCTTTAATGGAGTGATCACTTCCTCACTTAAGTGGTTATTTGGGGACTTCCTGATCCTTAATTCTTCATCAGTCATTTTGGAAGACTCGCTAAGCACAGCCTGGCTTGGACCGCACGGCTGGCAAACTCTGCTCACTGGCAACTTGATTGCGATTCAGGTGCTATTTTCCATCCCGGATGAGGACGGGGTGAATCACGCCCGGCGCTGGCAGGGGAGCTGCCGCACGGCTGTGATGGAGAGAGCGCTTTGCAGTCTGCAGAATCAGTGCACGGACGTGCACGCAGATGCTTGCATGCACGCTCGCTCACACACACACACACACACACACACACACACACCCTGCACCTTAGCTCGGAGCTCTCCCAGCTCTCGGGACACATCCGTGAGATCTGATATTTGCAGGGGAGACATTCGGTACCAGCAACACGGTCAGAGCCGCGCCGGGTCCAGCTGCCTCCAGATATGTAAAGGGTTGTTCGCTCCAGCCCCTTCTCGTGCTCCCGTGGTGTGGCCGTCGGGGACCAGAGACCGGGGGCGCCCTGATCGTCTAAAATCTTACTGAATGCTTTGTTCCTCACACACTGCTTTAGAAGCTGATCCCTGCCGACAGGTGATTAAGAGAAGGCAAACCTCGGTATCATTTATCCGATCTCATTTTTGGTGAAGAAGCGAGTAAAAGGAATAACAGAGGTGTTGGAGCCAGCTCGTGGCCTCTATTTTAATTTTTGAACAGAGCCCGTTTCCTTAAACTTTATTTCTGATATTGTCAAAAATCCCAGTCCGAGCACGGCGCTTGCCAGCTGCGAGTTCCTAGCCCGAGAAAGAGAGATGGAGATTTTTCCCCCTCTCCCAGAACAAGAATTACTTTTACAAATAACTGTATTTTCACAAGATCTGCATCTCAAAAATCTGTGGGGAGGGTGACTCGCGTGGTTTTTCAGCCCAGCCTCCCTTCGTTATTAATACCTTGATATCTTGACATCGTACTTACTTAACTGCTGTGTCAATCAGACAGGTTCTTTCGGCGAAGGACGTCGTCTTGTGATGGTTCTAAGATCAATAGAAAATTTTATTATCGGGAGGATATGACTTCATGCTAAATTCTATTTTGTCCCTGCAAGCATTGCCCAGAGACGGAGTTGCCCAATGGAGACTCAGGAAAGGTCGGTTAAAAACAAAAGCCATGGGGACCGCCCTGTGCCCCGTGCCCTGTGGGACGCCTCCCCTTTCTTTGGTACGTTGGCGGCTCTTCCTGTAGATGGTGGGTTAGTGATGGCGAGGTGGGCCCTCGGTGACCAGGCTTGTGTCAGAGGAGGTTCAAAAGCTGGACGGAGAGGATGGGAGGTCTGCAGGTCACGGGGACACGTGAGAATCTCGCGGTTGATTGGCTTTGGTTATAAACAAAAGTTGGCGATCTGGGAATTCACTCCCTGCAGGGGGAAGGCTGCTGTTGTTCCTGTGGTCGCTGGAACTGATTTGAGGGCTTTGGTCCCTGACTGGAGATACCTGTACTGTGATGGGCCGAGTGTCTTTCCAGACCTTGCCTTCCCTTGCCTGTGTTGATTCAAAACCCTGGATGAGAACCACCTGGAGTAAGAGCTTCTTTCCAGATCATTCGAGTAGCTGGCCATTTGATTAGATTCAGTGGGATGACCTTCCGGCGTTGGTGGTCTGCTTGTAATAGGCCCGGGTGAGCAGAGGAAGCTCTTGGAGGTTTTTAGATAAATTACAGGGGTTCGTGTGGGACACAGACTCCCACTGGTGAGCCCTTCTTGGGAACCGCCACGCACGTTTGTAAGGTGACTTTCCGGGGTACAGTCTTGAGTAACGCAGAGGTTTTCCTCTGTCAGGGGGTAACTGGGAACACCGCTCCTGCTTCCTCGTAGGAACTGGCACCCTGGTAACATTTAGGCGCTCCTTCCTAAAACGCTCAACCTCCTAACAGAGCTCCTCTGGAAATCTCGATGAATCCGCGTGCGGGAAAACAGAGTGGAACAACGCTCCATTTCCCACACCCCTCTTAGAGGACCACAGGACCGCAAAGACTGCACACGCGCCGAGAAAAGATACGTTAAGTTGATGAAGTTTCAAGGGAGCAGTCCCCAGACCCAGAAAGGGGTGGTCAGCTCAGGGCATCTTATGAAATGCCGTAAATAAAACTTTGGTGCAGAGGGCGGGGCCTCTTTTCCCCGTGCGGGACTTCGCGTTGAGACGTGTAAATAGCCTAGGCAGGCCGTTCCTACCTCAGGCATTCCTCTTTCCTGCGTCCTGTCCTCGTGCTGATGATCTCACTCGTTTTGCACCCTGAGCATCCGGTGTCGTCATTGCCCAGAGGTGGTGCATTTCCAGGTGTTGGCATCTGTCGTTCATCTGGGGTCAGATGCTGTGCACGGTGGGACTCAGGCAGGTGCATGTGTTAAATGCACAGACAGGCGCTCACGTCTACGCTTGGTGTAGGTCCCTGATTTTCGCCGTAGATTTTTTTTATTTGTATTTTTAAGAACTCCTTCAAGTTCTAGTGCGTCAGATAACACAAGAGAGAATTCCATGCGTACAGTATTTTCCACTTAGAGCTACAATAAAATTGAAGCCTAGGCTCACGTTAGGGGTTACCGCATGCGGTTTTTCAAGCACCGCCAGGCCATTCTCTGACAGCAGCTGGATGTCCTGTAATCCAGTTCTGTTCTAACACTGCTGGCTGGAGGTAGCACCGACTCCCACAGGTCGAGGGCTCAGTCCCAGAAGGCCGCCCCCACTTCAGACCCCGATGTCGAGTTCAGGTGCTTCCGACAGATTGGGTAGAAATCACGGGTTCCCAGAAATCCTTGGGTTCCCTTAATTTGGTGGAGGGGCTCCCAGAACTCGGGCCCCAGGCTCCGTGTACTAGATCGCTGGTCTATTACAAAGCATGGAAAGAAAGTGAACGCATAGCCAGATGAAGAGTCACAGAGGGCAAGGTTTGGGAGGGCCTCAAAGCCAGGAGCTTCTGTGCCCATGGAGTTTGGGGTGCCGCCGCCTTGGCCACGCTCTGCTTCACCGTCTTGGAAGTTCTCCGGGCCCCGTTCTTTGGGGTTTTAGGAAGGCTCCATTACGTAGGCATGGCTGACTACATCATCGATCGTTGGGGATCGATTTGCTCTCTAGCTCCTCTCCCTTGCCCAGAGGTTGGGGTAGGACTGAAAGTTCCAGCCTTCTTATCACACGGTTAGCTTCCTGGGCAGGCAGGCCTCCATCCTCAGGGGACTTCCCGAAGACCGAGGCTCTGTGCAGGACCCCTGCAGACCTGTCCTCCGTGTCTCTTCACCACGCCGTCCCTTGGCACCCCTCGCCATCCTTTGTGATGGACCGGGACCAGAAACTCAGTTGTGGTGAGAGGGGCTGGTTCTGAATCACAAGACCCCCATTTCCCGTTTCCTGTTTCCGGCTCTGAAGAGATGTCAGGAACTGAGGACAAAAGAGCCAGTATTCTGACGAGAGTTGCCCCTGATTGCTCTTCTCACTCAAGAGATTCCAAGGGTTCTGGGAGCTGCGGACCCAGCAGGCCGACCAAACTCCCGCTGACCCTTGAGCAACGTGGGTTTGAGCTCACCGGGCGCGCTTGTACGTGGACTCTTTTCGACAAATACGGCAGAGTACTGTAAATGTATTTCTCTTGCTTATGGGTTTCTTAACATTTTCTTTACTTACTTTGTTCTAAGCATACAGCAAATAACACATAACACATACAAAAGACGTGTAACCGACTGTGTAATCAGTAAGGCTCCTGGTCAGAAGTAGGCTCTTAATTAGTTAAGTTTCTGGGGAGTCGAAGATTATACGTAGGTTGTTGCTAGCACAGGACGTCAGAGCTCCTGACCCCCACGTTGTTCAAGGATTAATTATATATATTAGTTAGAACCCACAGTATCACAGTTAAGTAACTACTCGCTATCCTTTTGGTGGGGAGGGAAGTAAATTTATTCCAGACGATTTCTTCCTTTTCTTTCCGTTCCTTTAAATTTGGTGATGAGAAGTTTTTAACCCCTTTTGGTTACAGAAGCTGATTTTCGGGGTGCCTGGGTGGCTCAGTCGGTTAAGTGGCCGACTTCAGCTCAGGTCATGATCTCACGGTCTGTGAGTTCGAGCCCCGCATCGGGCTCTGTGCTGATGCCTCAGAGCCTGGAGCCTCCTTCGGATTCTGTACCTCCTTCTCTCTCTGCCCTTCCCCTGCTCATGCTCTGTCTCCATGTCTCTCAAAAATAAATAAATGTTAAAAAAAATTTAAAAAAAACTGATTTTCTTTGGTTAATAGGACCGCATTTTAGAACTCAAGAAAGAGCATGTTTCAGACCAGGGACGTGAGATCCCAGACCTTAACATACATCCTGAGCCAAGACTATCGAGGTAGATAAAAGCGGTCAGAATTCCCTTTTACTTTGTGGCTTCCTGTGAGGACGGGGAAGGGGCCCCATGCAAGAGAATGAAGGTCTGAAAATCTGCGTGGGCCGGTAGGTCTTAGCAGCGGCTGATGATACAGTCCTCAGGGGGGTTGTGACAGACCCAAGGACATCACGCGGTCCAGGGGGCTGGCAGAGTTGCGAGTGGTTGTTTGAGGGCAGAGGTTCTCAACTTTGCCGAATGGTTGCGTCGCCAGAGGAACCCTAGTAACGACTGAAGGATAGCTTCGGGCTTTCCGCACCGCCGCGCACAGACACGCACGTGCTCGCAGGGCGAGCCCGTGTCGTTGCTGTCCTTTGCACCCTGGACGTTGGTCTGCTTTCGTGGAAAGGCACGGTCAGGTCTGGTTTGTTGGCTGGTGGAGAAAGCAAGGTGAATGGGAGCTAGGCTTGGAGTGGCACGTGAGGAGAGAGAAGGAAAGCAGAGTCACCAGGGGAAAAACTGGGGGAACCTGCTGGGCCTGCGTGTTACATTTCTCACCTGGAGTGGGGGAAGAACAAGGGTGTCGGGAGAAGCTTCCTTTCATTCACACCCAGAGATAGCATTCCTTTTCACTGCCCGATACCCTGTTTAATTTGTCCGTGATCTCCCTGAAAATGTATTTCAAACCAAATGGAGCAAGTAGCACAAGGTGGGAAAAGAGAACACGCAGCTCCTGGACCAGCAGGTGGAATTCTAGAATTTTCCAGCCGCTCTCTGAGTGTGCTCTGCAGGCAGCTCCCTGGACCTCTGTGTCCTCCCCCGCAAGATCAGGGATTTGAAGAGACCGATGATCCCTCAGGTCTGTTTCTGCTCCCTCTCCCCAGCCAGGGGAGCCCTGTCTCCCCAGCACACCGAGCCGACGGCGTGCTTGAGAAGTTCCCGTCCGCGCCAGAACACACGCTTTGTTGGCATTACGATGTCTTCAGCACCGACTTCTCGACGCCTTCCAGCTCGGCTCAGCCGTCACTCTTGCAGCGTGTCACTGTTTGTACACAGAGACAACAGATCGCCAAAATGTGTGCCGAGGAGTCACAAACTCCACGGCAGTCATCTGCAAGCCTTGGCCGCTGAGGCGGAACTCCGCGTGCGTGCCCGCGAGGGCGCGTCTGGGCACGCGCGTGTGCGGCACCCGCTTCTCAGGTGGAAATGCTTCCAGAGCTCGGAGGCGGAGCCGCAGATTTGTTGGATGAGAACTTCTGCGGGCACAGGTCCCTTCGATCGCCTGACGTCCTCAGCCCTTAAGAGAGCATAACCGCCCCGTAATGAAACAGCCTTGCCAAGGACGCTCTGGTTTCCAGTTTGGCCTTACTCATCTGTGAAAACAGAAAGGGACTGCTGATGAGCCGGGCGGGCCGACAGACCTGCCTGGCAGGGCACCGGCTGTGCTGGGGTGGGATGGGGGCTTGGGTGGGAGGGACCACGCTGATCAGCGCTGACCACTCTTTCTTCATGGTAATGGTGTTTGAAAAGTGAGATTTTCCTCTCTCTCTCTCTCTCTCTCTCTCTCTCTCTTTTTGTCTAGGCTACCAGACTCATGCCCCTCACTTTACGATTTTGGTTATGTATGAACAACAGGTAGTGAAACCTTTACTACTGGGAACCCAGCTTTGAACCTGGGTAGATAAGACCAGCAGTCGTGCGTGATTACAGCGCTTGAAGCCAGCATGTAGTTTCCGGGGTAGGACATCCTTGACTCTCAGCTCAATTTCCTCTACCTTCTTATCCTAGATTTTTGAGAAATGAGAATTAAGGAACTTTAGGCCAAATCTCTCATTCTTACCAAAAGCATTCAGTTATGGACTAAATTCTCCGTCCTCAGGCACGCACGTACACGCTCGCGTGCGCGCACACACACACACACACAAAGAATTAACACATTTTATACAAACTGTAATTATTTACAACAGAAAACCAAATTTTTTTCTGGTTAAATACGAGTTTCCCAGAAATTTCTGGTTATCAGATCAAATCAAATCCTGAGCGAACTTCTTATAAGATTTTTTTGTTGTTGCTGTTCTTCTTTCGATGACTCTTCCTATGACTCTAAACTATGTTTTCAAGATCCCACCCGTCTATTTCAAACCTAACCTATAACTTACAGTTTGCAGATTATAAAGTAATTTCACATAGTCTGTTTTACTATAGGAGAACAACCCATTGTGGCCGCAGGGCAAATACTTCTGTTTCGCGGTTGAAAGAGTGTTGAGCAGGATGGAGCGAGGACTCGGCTCTTGGCCTTCAGAAATCTTCTTCTCCGCCACAAGTGGAAGGAAACACAGAGCCCAGAGGACAGAAGAGGGTCTGGAGCTCATTGAGAACAATATCTCCTCTGATGCTCTGCTTTGTAGGATTTCCAGTCCTTTCTGGAACACGGCCAGGGGCTGGAAACTCCTGCCTTTGGTGACGGGTTCTATTGGTTAGAATGGTGTTTCTTACAGTTCCGTGACGCCTGCCTTCACGTGATTTCCCATAGTCCCTGCGCCAAGCCCTTAAACTACGTAGAGTCGGTTAATTCCAGCTTCACAGGACCACCCAGCGTCTCTGAGAAGTTCAGGCGGCTGTCACGCAGTCCCTTTTCCAGGAAAAGTCTATTTCCTTCAACTCACTTAAAAGCGTGATTCAGGGGTGCCAGGGTGGCTCAGTCGGTTAAGCGGCCGACTTCAGCTCAGGTCATGATCTCACGGTCTGTGAGTTCGAGCCCCGCGTCGGGCTCTGTGCTGACGGCTCGGAGCCTGGAGCCTGCTTCGGATTCTGTGTCTCCCTCTCTCTCTGCCCCTCCCCTGTTCATGCTCTGTCTCTATGTCTCTCAAAAATAAATAAACGTTTAAAAAAATTAAAAAAAAAAAAAAACATGATCCAAGCAACAGTGCATTTAACAGGTAGAGACACCTTCTCTTTATCCAACGATCGCCGGCCTTTTCAATTTTGCAGGCTTCCGCACGTGTCTTCCGATTTTATTGTTATTTGTTCTTCTCCTGTTTAAGAACGCCTGCAAGCAAAGAGTAAAGAGTAACTTGCTGAGCTACGGGTAAACCTGGGGTGTATTCAACAGGCGCAGACTTTTCAGAGTGGAGCAGGATCTTTGATGAAAGTCTCCGGGGAGGGGAGGCCGAGGCTTACCCGGGGAAGGCTGCAACGCTCACCACCGGCCCAGGTTTGCTTAGGGAAGAGGCCTGCCAAACTCTATGACAACAACGAGCCGTCTGCAAAGCAAGTATTATCTCTGTCTAGCTGAGAGAAGGTGTTCCCTTCTAAGGGCTCTCTCTCTTGTGTTTGATCTGGATGAAGCGGTTCCTCCCTCACCCAGAAGCAAGAGACTCCAGCTACTTACAATTCAAACTAGGACACCCTGACAAAAGGTTGTCTGTGTCCCAGGACCTTCTTGGACAAGAGGGAAGAGGAGCCTGTCCATTAACAGCGACATCCGGAAAAGAAAGCAGCCTACCCCGTCATTCGCCACGTGAGCCACAGGGCGGGCCCCGAGCCGGCCACCTGCAGAGACGTCGGCTTTCCTGGGAGCTCCAGACTAGGGCAGCCCCGTCCTCAGTGCGGTCCTCATGACAGCATCAGCCTGATAGACCCTCCATCCTTGGAACAGTACTTCTCTAGGCCAGAGGGATTTTTACCGAAATGCACTGAGCGCCTCAACTGCATTAGCTCAACCAGGGAAAGGCAAATTAAAATCACAGTTTGAAAACTCCCAATACAAAATCCAACATTTAAAAAAAATTTTTTTTTACACATATTTATTTTTGAGAGACATAGAGACAGAGCGTGAGCAGGGGAAGGGCAGAGAGAGAGGCAGACACAGAATCCGAAGCAGGCTCCAGGCTCCGAGCCGTCAGCACAGAGCCCGATGTGGGACTCGAACTCACCAACCCTGAGATCAACCGACTGAGCCCCCCAGGCACCCCGTACGGTTACATTTATATGAGGTTCGGCACAGGTAAAGCTGAAATGTCATGTTGAAGGGATACTAACGTAGATCCCCGGTAGAAGTGACAGCACTTTTAGAAAAATTAGGGGAATTCTGACGTACAAATCACAGTACCGTTACTGGGGTTGAGGGAGCCTGTGTGGGAGCAGGGAGGCATGCAGGGGCTTCTGGGGTGTGGGGAGGGGTCGAATGCTTGCCCAGAGGTTACACAGCCTGCTTCCTAAAGATGGTGTCTATGTCTGTATGTTCATATTGGGTGCATTTCTCTGTACCGGTGCTGCCCTTCACAGTGGTCCGAGGCCGATTTTATTATTTTTTCATTATTTTTAAATTTTTACTTATTTTTTATTTATATTCAAGTTCACTAACGTACAACGTAGTCTTGGTTTTAGGAGTAGAACTTAAATTCATCTCTTACATCGGACGCCCAGGGCTCATCCCCAAAAGTTCCTCCTTCATGCCCATCCCCCACTTAACCCATCCCTCTGCCCAGCACCCCTCCAGCAACGCTCAGCTCGTTCTCTGTGTTTAAGAGTCTCTAATGTTTTGTCCCCCTCCTTGTTTCTACATTATTTTTCCTTCCTTTCCCTTATGTTCATCTGTTGTGTTTCTTCAATTTCACATATGCCAGAAGTCATATATTCGTCTTTCTCTGACTGACTTTTTTGCTTGGCATAATACAGTCTAGTTCCATCCACATTTTTGCAAATGGCAAGATTTCGTTCTTTTTGATCGCTGAGTAATACTCCATTGTATATGTAGACCACATCTTCCTCACCCATTCATCCGTCGATGGACATTCGGCTCTTTCCACACTTAGGCTATTGTCGATAGTGCTGCTATAAACATTGGGGTGCATGTGTCCCTTGGAGACAGCACAGCTGTATCCCCTGGAAAAATCCCTAGTCGTGCAATTGCTGGGTCCCAGGGTCGTTCTAGTTTTAACTTTTTGAGGACCCTCCACACTGTTGTCCAGAGCGGCTGCACCAGTTTGCCTTCCGGCCATCTGTGCCTAAAGGTTCCCCTTTCTCTGCATCCTCGCCGGCATCTGTTGTTGCCTGCGTTGTTCATGCAGGCAGATTTTACAATGCCTTCTGCACACGGTGGGCGAGGGCCCCGTGCACATGGTGGGCCCAGGGCACCGTTCCCTGGGAGCCGCTGGAAGTGGGAGGGCCCCGTCCGTAGAGGTTGTGCGCACAGACTTGCACGGCGGCCGGCCTCTGGCGAACTGGTGGAAACCAGCAGCCTGGAGGAGAACGAGTGGGGTCTCCGAAAGCTGGGTGGGCCGGGAAGGACGATCGAGAGGCAGGCGGCCGGGGCCGTGACCAGAGGGTAAGCAGCCGCGGGCAGTAGAGCGCTGAGTGGATCTACCCAGAGAGTTGCAGCAGGCTGGAAACTAGGAACACAGCCTTGGGGGAGGACTGACCACCGACCCTGGGAGGAAGGACATGCCGTCCACGCTGTCCTCGGTGAGCGTGGCAGGGGCCCTCCATCGTGGTGGTGTGATCAGCCATCGGGCCACGCCTGAAAACCGCTCTGGGTTCTGCTGGAACCCAGGCTCTGGCATGACACGCCTCCCGGGTATGCAGGGGCCTCTGACGCCGGGGCCGCCGATCTGCGTGTATATTCCGCCCAGACACCCTCGCTCTGCTGGAGCGGTGCTTTGCCATCTGAAGATCTGGCTTCGTGAGACCTGGGCGATGATTCACTACCATTTAAAAGAAGGGAGCCGCAGAGAGAAGGCGCTGGGGCCCCGTGGGTGCTCAGAATGCCAGCCCGCAGAAGCTCAAGGGCGAACGGAAAAGAAGCGTCCTCTCCCACGGCTGCTGCCGCTCCGTCTGATGCCCCAAACCAACCCGGCCTTCCCTCTGAGATTGTGACTCACCACCCTCGTGGGAACTTGCATGCCGAGCTCCCGGGAGAGGTCCGTCCCCTCCAGCCTCACCTCCCACCAGAGCCTCAGCCTGGAAGAAGTCTTCCTTGACGTTAGCACGTCAGGAGTGGGCCGACCAAGGGAGACGGGCTGGGTCTGCTCTCTCCCCCATCGGCTCCTTGCTTGCTTCCTTTTCTCCCGAGTGTTTTCCTGGGAAAGTACATGTTTGGGCTAAGAAGCCCGCTGATGAGGGAACCACGGAAGAGTTGCTGTTTTCTGGGAAGAGCAGGAGGCCGAATTGGTCCGCCTGCCAAACTGGGTGCAAATGCCATTTTCTCTGCAGACTTACATGAAAAATGGATCCACCTTGGTACTGGAATTTTTTAAAGTTTATTTTTTTTGAGAGAGAGAGAGGTGGGGGAGGGAGAGGGGCAGAGAGAGAGGGAGACACAGAATCTGAAGCAGGCTCCAGGCTCTGAGCTGTCAGCACAGAGCCCGACGCGGGGCTCCAACTCACGAACCACGAGATCATGACCTGAGCCGAAGTCGGAGGCTCAACTGACTGAGCCACCCAGGCGCCCCCCCCCATCATGGATCAGGACTTTTATAAAATGCAATAGAAATGAAAAGATGGAACGGATGAAAAGGGCCGGCGGGCCTTCCGCGCCCATCCCCAGCTAGCACGGGCGCTACACATCGAAGCCCCTGGTAGGGAAACACGATTCAAAGCAAACTCAGCTCCCAGCCCAGAAAACCTCCTCCCAGAGGCAGAAGAGACAGAAATTCCTCTGATTATCGAATCAGCCTCCAGCCCTACCGCCAAGACAGAAATCTCTCGTCTGTTTGCCAGGCCACGTTTGCCTCCCGGAGCCTGGGGCAAGTCTGGCCGCTGTCTCCTTGGGCCGCTGGGAGGCAAGTCCGGGCTCCTGTTTCCTGATGATTACTTTTCAGAGCTGTGGCTCCTGGGTCCTGGGTCCTTGAGGCAGCGTTTCTGAGTCGAGAGACTGGCCAGAGGCTTATTTAGCCATTAAAAAGATTTCCATACAAACAAGATTTGAAAAGGACCCAGAAAGAAATTCTGAAAGGAGGAGAGTGCCTCTTTCCTACCGTCAGTGGGGACGGGGACGCTTCCTTTGTTGGGCTCACACCACAGAACCCCCGTCTTTTCTGTTCAGCCCTGTGTCTGGCTTGCGTTTTGGGAGCCAGCGAGTCTGTGAGTTATCCCTGCAAACAATCTCCCTTCCTGGTTGCGTTCTAAATTGATTCACGACAGACTGCCCATATGGGTAGGACCAGGGTTAAAGAGGTGGCTTTCAGTTTTGACTTTAGTTATTAAAGAGAAATTGGGTATTTTCCCACTTTGTTCTAGAGTTTATTTTTAGCCAAGATGACTTAAAATGGTTCATTTTCTTAGGCATCTAGGAAATGTTAATTACTGCAGATAAGACTGTATTCTCAAGCCTACTACAAAGGCCTTCCCCTCCCTGTTCTTTAGCATGTATAAAGGAGATAATGTTAAAATGCTCTTATGCAAATTTAAAAATTGGGCTGTGCCATTAACAATGCTAATGACGGTTAACGCATTCCCAAAGCTTCTCTGTGATCCACAACATTCCCGTGCTTAGAAATGCTTTAGGACCACCCTGCAAATAGCGGAGATCTGGAGTTCTTTCCTGGAGATTAGTTCCGGGACAAGGGACCCAGTTCGAATGGAAGGGACGAGAAGACCTGCAGAGCCAGTGCCGAGCCTGCAGAAGTCTCTGCGGACAAGGGCTGAAAACCCTCTTTTCCCAGATCACAGTCACGGGGCGAGCTGCGGAGTCCGAGGGACGGTCACTGCGGTGGAGTTAGGGGGCATTGTGCTTCATAAAGGAAGGCGGAGGCAGGTGGGGCTGTCGCTGGAAGGCGGGCAGAGGGCCGTCACTGGAACTTGAGCAAAGGCTTTCACAGAGATCGGTCAGGAACCAGTCTCTGGATGAGACCTCGGCAGGCTTGCGCCAGGACCAGCGGGGACGAGCACGGGCACAGCAGTGTTCAACTCAGTCCTGCTTGTAGCCCGAGGGAAGACCCAGGCCCCTGTGTGGGTCCCGACCGCCTGTGTTGGGATTTTCCCCGCAGTGTCTGGGAGAGTAAGGATTCAGACCCTGCAGGCAGCCCCGCGGAGGTGAATCAGGGGCCCCAGGGGCCTTGGCACACGAGCCGTCCCTCCTTCCTTGGGCTCCTTACCGGTAAACACGAACGAGCAGAGGCACGGGGAACTTGCACCGTAGCGTAGTCGTCCAGAGCAAGAATGCCAGCCAGGTGACTTCTGGAAGGTTCCGGGCGCAATGTGCTGGGGAAATAGAATTAGAAACACAATCTCCCAGCCCAGAAATGTTGTCCACAAACGTAGCAGAGAAAGAAAACACCTTCATTAGTCGAATAAGCATTCGGCCAGAATGAGACGCGTATGCTGGGCAACGGAAGAACTTGCCAAGAAGGAACCCGGCCGCCCCGGCAGCCCAGCAGACACTGCCTGCATCGCACGCGTGTCCCGATTGCAGGAACTAGTCCTCGAGTCCGTGGCCTTCACGGCACCGCCGGTTCATCCTAACGTCACTGGTGATGGTGGGGGGGGGTAGGGAGGAGTGGGGGGGGACTATTTCCGCCAGCCGGTTGGAAGGAGCCGCCTGTCTGTGACGGGAGGAAGCCGTGTACTTCCAAAGGAGCCTGTCACCAGCTCAACGGGAGGACGCACAGGAAGCGGGAGGCCGGGAGCGCTGGCCCTTGATGTTTGCATTTTGGAACGATGGCTCCCAGGTTCCTCGGGAAGACGGTGCAGCCACAAAAGGCCCGTCTAGTTCTCAAAAGGCTACATTTCAGAGAGATGAGACGATGCTGACAGTGACTCATTTTCTAGTGACCGGGGTGAGAAAAAGGAGAGGAGGGAAAGGACTTCCCCTCCAGCTGACCCTCGGGTTTGAACTGTACGGGCCCACTTAGGGGCGGATTATCGTCCATAAATACAGCACGGGACTTAGATGTAGGTGTATTTTCTCTTATGATTTTCTGTTTGAGAGGGAGAGAGAATATCAAACAGGCTTCACGCGGTCGGCGCAGAGCCTGATGCAGGGCTTGAACTCCTGAACCGTGAGATCGTGACCGGAGCCAAAATCAAGAGTCACACGGTCAGCCGGTGAGCCACCCAGGCGCCCCTCCTTCTGATTTCCTTAATAACCTTTCCTCTGGCTTCCTTTCTTGTAAGAATGTGGCGTATAACAAATACAACACACCAGACACATGCTAATCAATGGTTTACCTTCCCGGTCAGGCTCCTGCTCAACAGCAGGCGGTCAGGAGTTAAATTTTCAGAGAGTCAGAAGTTCTACATGGAGTTTCGACTCTACGGGGCGTCAGCCGGGGCCCCTAAGCCCCGTGTTGTTCAAGGGGTCAACTGTATATTCAGTGAGGAGAATTAAGCCTCTTTTTTTTTTTTTTTTTAATTTGTCTTTGCCCTTAAAGCCAGAACATTGAAAGGAGTAACCTGCCGAAGGCCAGCATAGTCGCAGACGCTCATCAGGAGTGACTGGAACCCATCCCAGGCTTACGGAGGCCGAGCGCTTGAGATGTCAACACGCTTTAGGCAAAATTGAGGATCAGGAGACTGCCAAGGACACCAGTGCCTGGTGGGACCATTCCTTCTTCCAAGAATCTAAGAGCAAGAGGCACCCCCCCCCCAAGAATAACGCAGGACGGGCTTCGCTGGGGTCCAGAGGCTCTGGGGTCCGGCACCCGAGTGCGGGAGGGAGCGGCCAAGGCTGTCTGAGGCTTGGGGCAAGGAAGGGAGGGGACCCGGCACCTTGCTAGTTCAGCCAGCATTCCTTCCAAGAGCGAGTATTTATTCAGTGCTTAGCGTGTGGCCCGCAGTGAGGCAGGCACTCTGCACATGGCATCTCACTAAATTCCCATAAGAGCCCTGGATGCAGGAAGTATCTCTCCACTTATCCAGTGAGGTTCAACCAAGTTCAACCAGAAAACTGCCCAGGTCACCGAGGAGGTAGGCGGGAGAACGGCAGTCATCGCCCAACTGAGACGGATGGAGCTTGCCTCTGTCATCTCAGGAGGAAGGGTCAGTATGCAGGTGTCCCAGGTAAAGAGGGCGGTGTCTCGACGTGTATACAAAAGTGCTCCTTCAGTGTCATCCTCATGCCGCGTCTGTTGTGGCCACACGAAAGGCACGCCCTTGGAAGCTTCCCTAATAATTCAATCCCGTCGGCTGGGCGCCTGCCTTTACTGTTCATTTTCTCACCTTCGCCCCTCACCACGTCATCTTGTGATTAGGTTTGTTCAGTGAGGTCCCACGATTAAGGGTTTGTGTGACGGTTGTAACGTCCAGTGCTTGAAAGTCTTGTCATATCACAAGAGGTCACCAGCTGGGCCCTGGCTGCTGCGTAACCTGGGAGAGAACTCTGGCTGGTGGGGCGTTTCACTGTTTTCGGAAGCTGTCGGCTGCCGCGTCTGGGGCAGGCGGGGGGGGGGGGGGGGGGGGGCGGGGGGGGGCGGCGGGGGGGCTCCTGTGTTCTGCGCCGCCCCCGGAGGGAAGCAGGCGGGCGGGTATTTTGCTAAGAACTAAGTCGAGGTTGTCCTTGGACTCTGGTTCTTCTCCACCGTTTCCCAACTCCTTTCACTTGGGGTAGTTTGTCTCTTCCTGGTGTCCTCGTCAGGGTAGACCTGGGCGAGGAGAGGGGAGGAGACTGATCCTCGGTGAAACTCGGCGATTGTAGGGGCGCCTGGGCGGCTCGGTTGGTCAAGCGTCCGACTTCAGCTCAGGTCATGATCTGAAGGTTCATGGGTTAAGCCCCGCATCGGGCTCTGTGCTGACAGCTCCGACCCTGGAGCCTGCTTCAGATTCCGTGTCTCCCTCTCTCTCCGCGCCTCCCCCACTCACACTCTGTGTCTCAAAAAAGAAAATAAAATGTTAAAAAATTAAAAGAAAAAAAAGCTTGGTGATTGTAGCAGTAGGGCTGGGGTGACAGTGAGCATTTTGACTGTCACTCCCCCTCATTGTTGCCTCTGAATGACCGAGGGCTGAACGGGCATATGCTTCCGGTCTGTTGAGTGTCTCTTGCGCAGGTATCCTGGGCAAGCAGAGAATTCCTCAGTGAGCCAAGTATGATCCTGCCTTCCCTCTCGGGGTTTCCATTCCAGTGGCAAGACGGGCGTACAACTGATTACGTAATGAATTATTTAACTACAAATCTGATTCATTCTGCAAAAAAAGCCGATCGAGACGATCGGTAGTTCAGCATAGAGGTTACGGTCCAGTATCGGACGATTTTGCAAATAAGAGGTTTTGAAACTAATATCTACGGCATTAGTCGTAATACATGAGAAAGACGATTTTCCCAGATTTTCGATCCAAGGCCAAACGAAAACGTCACAATTAGGACTATTTCTTAGGGGGGAGTAAATCACCGCGGATGGGCAATTAGCCTCCACAGCAAGGAATTACAGAGCGAGAACATTTAAATGAGGTTTCAGTGAAGCTTGGGTGTCTGTTGTTTGGGAGTCTCGTGAGCGAGGTCTAAGATCCTTACCCGGGAAAAGGCGCGAGGACTCATTTGACTCAGTGTAGAGATGTAAGGGGTCAGGAAACAAGGGGACTGGGGGGGGGGCGCTGAGGGGGGCTCCGGGGAGCAGACTCAGCTTTGGAAAATGGAGGTTGAATCGTGATTGGGTTCTGGGACCAAATACCAAAGAGCTTAGAAAAGCAAATAGTGGTGAAACAATTGAACAAAAACCAATCGGGAAGCTCGGGTGGTCAACCCGACTTCAAAACATTGTTAAAAATAAACTAGGAAGATGAAAAGAAGGGTTATGTGTGAATTTTTGTATGCAAGAGGTGTGCATTTTAGGAGAACTAAAGGGCACTCAAACCCAACTTGTATGAACCTCTGTATCAAGGCAGAAGAAAAATACTGTTGGCTTTTATTAAATTACTATCAAATCTCATTAGCTGTGACAAAAGCTAATATTTAAGAGCCGAGCATCCTCGTGCCTTCTGTGTTGACCTGATCACAACTGAAACTTTAGTACTGGATTCTCACATAAAGGGGAGCAGACAGACCAGCACAATTCCAGAAGAGAGGCATTCCGATCAAGAAACATGAGAAATTGTGTTGGTAAACAAAACTTGAAGTAAGTGGTGTCTAACAGAGGTGTGGTGGGTGATTCCGTGTGTCCACTTGACTGGGCCACGGTAACCAGATATTTGGCCAGACATGATTCTGGCTGTTTCCTTGAGGGGAGTTTTGGGTGAGATTAAGATTTAAATTAGTGGGTTTTGAGTAAAACAGATTGCCCACCATAATGTGGGTGGGCCTCATCTAATCAGTTGAAGACCTGGAGAAAACAGAAGACTCATTTTCCTTGAGCAAGAGGAATCTTTCAGCCGACTGCCTTCAGACTTGAATTGCAACATTGGCTCCTTCCTGGGTTTTTATATACACTTATGTATCTATAGGTATATAGATATATATGTAAAGATATTTATATATACGGAGATATACAGTGCACGTCTTAGGGGTTCTGTTTCTCGGAAAGTCTCTGACCCGTGCATGAGGCAAACAGATATGGGGGGGAGGGCAAGGCAGGTGTTCATAATGATCTAGAAGATGGGGAACCTGGGTGGCTCAGTCAGTTGAATGTCCGACTCTTGGTTTTTTCTCCGGTCATGGTCTCATGGTTCAGAGGTTCCAGCCCCGCATCAGGCTCTGTGCTGACAGCACGGAGCGAGCCTGCTTCGGATTCCCTCTCCACCCCCCCCCCCCCTCCCGCCCCCCGTGTGCACTCTCTCTTTTTCTCAAAATAGATAAACTTAAATAAAAAATAGTATCTGTAAGGCTTTCCTGGAAATAGATTTAGGGTGGTGGCTCAGTTGGTTAAGCGGCCAACTTCACCTCAGGTCATGATCTCACAGTCTGTGAGTTCGAGCCCCACGTCGGGCTCTGTGCTGGCAGCTCAGAGCCTGGAGCCTGCTTCGGATTCTGTATCTCCCTCTCTCTCTTGCCCTTCCCCTGCACACTCTGTGTCTCTGTGTCTCTCAAAAATAAATAAACGTTAAAAAAAATTAAAAAAGGAAATAGATTCAGATTTATTTTTGTGTGATTTTTGTTTAAGAGATTCAGCTCCCTAGATTGAACTTATAGGCTGGCAGTATTTAGTCTGATAGAAAGAAGACAACAAAAATGGATCTTTCAAACATTTTTTTTTTAATGTGAATTGACGTGTGAGACAGCAAAACTTAAAACCTTTTGCTGCTGCTCTGGTTGATGGATAGTCATTTGCATAAGGTGCTGTAGAACAGATTCGGTGTGCCTGTCGGGAGTTAGGATTATAAAGAATTTTGGAAGTTTCTCGTCTAGTAGTCTGTATTTCTGGCAGCACACATTGTGACTGGCACAGACACGTCTGTTAATTTCATGGAGGATGAAACAACAGACTTACTGAAAAGCGGAAGGTGTAGCTACGGGTTTTAAATGGAAAAATTCAGACTACCTACATTGCAAGAAACCAGTCACCACAGCGACAGAAGAGCCAAACTCCGGAAATAGTGACAGATTCAGGGTCGGGATGCTTTCATCTTACTTGCTCGTGGACGCGGACAGAAACATGCCGATAGCAGAGTATCAATAAAGATCTACTTGCAGTACAAAGGGAGGCATAACAGCATTTTTGTGTGACTGCAGTTCCACCATCAAGGAACAGAGCATATTACAGACAAATCGTTTTCTACAGGGCTTTTTCTAAAACGTTGTATCTAAAAAAAAGTAAATTCAACATGTTTCAGATGAACTCCAAGCCTGCGCGTCTTCAGGGATTTCGGTGTAGGATTCCTTATGAGTACAGTCGGAAAATGAGGCGTTGGGGCACCTGGGTGGCTCGGTCGGTCGAGCGTCCGACTTCGGCTCGGGTCATGACCTCATGGTGTGTGGGATCGAGCCTCCATCGGGGTCCACGCTGTCAGCGCAGAGCCCGCTTCAGAACTCCTGTCCCCCTCTCTCCCTGCCCCTCCCCTGCTTATGCTTTCTTTGTCTCTCAAAATAAATAAATACACTTAAAAAATAAAAAAGAAAATGAAGGGTTAAGTTGCTCAGTGTTTCTGTGGATGGAAATATGGACGGATGAATAGACTTCCAAAAGGCTCTATGTGTGTTGGTAAAAGCATCAAGAGATGCGTTGTATTTTGTTGTTTTAATTCACCTGGGGCAGTATTTGGTATGGATATTGCTCTATTTTTTTCTCAGGTGGTTTACCTAGAGCTCTTAGATGGTCAGGGGTCTCGGGGGACGTGGGGGGCCTGCCTCCGGGGGGGAGGGTAGGTGCTCGGTGACTGGTCGAAGCTCCTGGAAAACTCGGCGGGAGTTAGTCCTGGCGCACCCCTCCGTAACCAGCCGGCGCTCAGCCGTGTTGTGGGCGGAGGGGCCGCCGTGCGTCCGTTCGGGGACACCCGTGTTCTCTGCTCGATTGTCCTCCTCAGAGGGACGGAGGTGCTCTGTGTATTTTTCTGTCTTACAAAACAGAGTAAACCTACAGCCTCACCTCAACCCCAGGCTAGGTCCCCCGGCAGCTGCGGGCCCTCCTCCTTGTGCAACTTAATGGCAAAATGTAGCTATTTCCTCTCTCATTCCCTCTTAAAATCTTCCCGGTCAGGCTTTGATCCTTGCCCCGCCAGGGAGATCTTATCTGTCAAGGTCACAGCCGGGTCCGAACATCGGTTCTCACTTCACACAGGAGAAGGCATCTCCCCTTTTCGGTCACCTTCTTAATTTAGCGTCCAGGCCACCGATCCGCCCATCTCCAGCTGCTCGTTGTCTTACCCCGCCTGGCTGCTTCTCTTCGGGGCTCCAGAATCCTCCTGCCATCGTATACATGGTCTCCTGCAGTCCGCGTGGCTTTCAGCAGAATCTGTGTGCTGTGGGCTCCCAAGTTTAGACCCCAGCAGCCTCTGAACTCAGACTCTTAACTAAACTCCCTCTTGGCGTGCCTAATGGGCTTATTACCAAAAAGACAGCAGAGCTGAAACAGAAATATTTTTTTTTTAATTTTTATTTATTTATTTTTGAGGGAGAGAGAGAGCGTGTGTGAGTAGGGAGGGGCAGAGAGAGAGGGAGAAAGAATCCCAGGCAGGCTCTGCACCGTCAGCACGGAGCCCGATGCGGGGCTCGAACCCACAAACCTGCGAGATCATGACTTGAGCCGAAATCACGAGTCGGATGCATAACCGACTGAGCTCCCCCCACCCCCCTCCCGAAACAGAACCCTCGATTCACCTCTTCCAAACCTTTTTCACGTAGACTTCCTGATCCCGGTGGGATGAGGCGGAGTGATGGGACCGTCATAGGATCTGACACTCAAGCTTGAAAGCTTGGAGCGTTCCTTGGTTCCTTGCTGGCCTTCACACAGCGCACCAGGGACGCCTCTGTCACCCAGGTCCCAAACAGCCTCCTCCTTGGTCTCCCTGTCTCCACCCTGTCAGACACAGATCACTGTCATCAGAGCCTCCAGGGGGATCCTTTCTAGACCCGGTCAGGTGACTTCACCGTGTAGCTCCTCACCGTACTGGGAGGAGGTCCCCTAGTCTTACCCTGACATGCCTGTTTGCCACAAATCCCTGTGGCCTCTCTCCCTCAGTTCTCCGCGATGCTGCCGTGACCCCGGCCTCGATGGGGTCTCTGCAACAATCTGCTTTATTTAGCTTCACTTCCATTCACCTGCTTCCTGCCCCCCCGCCAAACTCTCTCCCCTTAGATGTTGGTTCCCTCTTTCTGAAAGGGTCTTCCTCTAGACCCCCACGCTGAAATCTTTCTCTACCCCTACCCCCTTGCTCCAGGATCATGACACCTGCCTAGATGTTTAGTAACCAGTACCAGGTACTTCTCTTGAAATCGTATTAGTCATGTAGCGGTTGGTTTTACATTCCAAATCTACATTTTACATAGTCCCCCGATGGGGATCTGTCTTGCTAGCCTTCCGTGTCCCCTGTGCTGGCATAGTTGGTATTTATTCCACCAAACATAGAGGGGATGAATAAATGTGAGCTGGGGGTTGTCCAGAATATATTGCATTTAAAAAAAATTAAATTTACCTATTTATTTTGGAAGAGAGAGAGCATGTGAGCAAAAGAAGATGGAGAGAGAGAGAGAATCCCAAGCAGGCTGCACGTTGTCAGTGCAGAGCCCGACGCAGAGCTTGATCTCGTAAACCCTGAGATCACGACCTGAGCCGAGATCAAGAGTCAGTCAGTCGCTCGACCCACTGAGCCCCCGGGGGTGCCCCCAGAATATGATATTTTAAAAAGGGCTTTGAGCTGTCTCTTTCACTGTTTGTAAGTTCGCAATTCCAAAGCAAGGGAAGCACACATCGGTAATGAATTGGAACTGGGGGGAGGGGAGACCATGGAGCAGCGTTATTGAAAAAGTCCCGGGCGGATTGTCAGGGTACAAACAATAGGCGACCTAGGTCAACCCTGCTGGCAGTGGCAACATTGTAACAGGCAGATTCATCGGCTCAGGTGAGAGGAAGTTCTCTCTGCCGGCACAGGGCGTGGAAGGAGAAACCCTGCCGCGGTACATTTGTTACCAGCTCCGCTTCAGTGGTGTTAGGCTTTGACGCCTATTTTTAAGTAATTTTCCTGTCATGTCTCCTCTTTGGATCAGGCTGCCACCGAGTGTACTCGGTGCGGCAATATCCATTAACCACTTATCAGGGCGATCATGCCAGGCCGGGGGCGCACAGCCTGTCCTGGGGCAGGTCCAGGACCGCGTATCTGAGAACCTAGCGCTCAATTAGGAGCTCGGCGTTTGGGAGTTTCAGCAGCTACCCCAGGGCTTTTATTTCACATTAGGTCACACCCTCAGTGGTGTCTGTGGCACCACCCTGTACGCAGACCATTATGTTTCTGCAAAAAAAAAAAACAAAAAACAAAAGAAAAAAAAAATCTACACCAAGTGGAATAAATACAATTATAAATTGCTTCAAATCAGTTCCGGTAAGTTTTGCTCCCAAATGAGCTCAAGTCAGATAACATTTTGTTCTCGAATGAGTTTCAAAGAGCTTTATGGATTTCAAAATCGTGGCCTATATATCCTGCAATCATTGCAGAGTCAAGACACAGACCCGCTCCACAGGAACGAATAAGTAGCCACGTGTGGGAAGCAGGTGGGGAGTGGCGTGGCGTCAGCGGGGGGGGGGGGGGGGTCTGCGGGAGCCGGCGCTTCCGGAAAGAGATGCACTTGGCACTGCTCCCTCCGTGGAGGACCCTCTGCGAAAAGCCGAGCCCTCCCCAGCCTGGATCCAAATTCTCCTTCCTGGTCCACTGCAGCTGCCAAAATAGCTCTTTGAATTCAGTGCTTAGAAGGATTGAGAGAGACTAAAATTGCAGCATTTCCCACAGAGCTATTTGTAAGAAGAAGGCAGTGGGGGTAGAGAAGTGGGTTGTTGAAAATAATAGGGTGAACTTGAAAAGGGAAAAAAAAAACAACCCAGGATTAAAATAAGGGCAGTCTTCCTCTTACCGAAATTTCTCAAACGCAGAATTCTCGAAAGGGGTTTACTCTCGTTTTTCTAAAGGGGCAGAAAGTGAAATTTTAAAAGTCCTACGGACGTGCCTGTCTGCACGTGTGTATTTTATTTTGCAGGGGGGCGTAGACCCGCTGGGAGAGCTCTCCTCCCCAGGTGGTCTCGGTGGCCTCCCGTGAAGACGGCGAGCAGCCCCTTTGCCCCTGTTCTACCTGAAGAAAAATAGTCAACCTTTAGGACTAACTTGGGGAACAGATGAGGGTAGCCATCTCTAGTCCAGCCTTTGAACGTCACGGTGTCTCTTCAAAGTCTGGTGTTAGCCGCTAACCAGCAAGGGACACCTCTGGTAGACGAAGGGTTTTTTTGCATACAGCTGTGTTTGGGAATCACGATCCATTTTCTTAATCTTCAAATAACGGGTTTCAGTTAAACACCATGGTTCTGTCTAGTTCGCAACACATCAGTTCTTTGCCTTAATCCGGAGCGTATCAACAGAACTCTTAAAACAGAGATCTGTGGTCCTTTCGTGTTTCGCGGAGCTGAGTTCCGGAGCCGTGGAGCCTCAGAACTGGGAAGGATGCTGGTTAGAGCTTATTAGATGCCGCTTCCCTTCGACTGTAAGAATACTTTTGTTGACCTTGACTGCTCCGTCCCTGTACCTCTCTGCTCCTCGGTCCTAGAGCTGTGGTTTGGACAAGCACAAAGCATGTCTTCTTACCTTCCATCCCTGGATGTGTCTATTCAGGATCTGAGAAAGAAAGAAAATTCATCCCGTCTCCCTGGAGCCTTCTTTCCCCAGGGAAAGGACTAGCGGATCCAGTCTCGGGGCCTGTGCTACACTTTACTGTTCTAGGCCTTAGACACATTTTGCAGCTTCTTGGGGGAGCCCTTTCTTACGGCGTGATTCTGGGTGGTGCCTGCACCTGCAGAAACAGCGAATCGTCCACGGAGGTCTCCGAGTGATGGGGCCGAAAGGGTTCAGGGTTCTTCTGGGCAGTGCACCCCCCAAAGTTTCACGTTTGAGAGTTAGGTCCCGGGAATAACGAGTTTCTTCTCAACGCCAAGAAGCTGGTTGTGTCGCTTGTTGTCTGAATAGCCAGAGAGGAGACCTAGGTTTGGGATTCACTGGAAACTGACTCGCTTGGCTGAGCCGGGTCCTGAGCCTGGGGACTCCCCAGTGGCCCTTGCCTCGCCTGCTGGCTGCGGGTGGATGACAATGGCTTCATCGGGACGGAGCCCTTTTAAGTGTCAGAAGGGCCTTCTCCCGCCCACAGGGAGCTTTCTGACAGCTCTGCGGAGTTCCAGCTTGCCGAGTGTACTTTCCTGTACGGCTCTGGGAAATGAGCGTTGCACGCACAGCTCTGCCTCCACCCACACAGTCTAATGGAGAACCTTGTCCTACCCTGAGGGGAGACCCCACCCCATTCCATAGGCTCCTTTTGAAAGTGGATCCTTAGGGGTGCCTGGGCGGCTCAGCCGACTTTGCCTCAGGTCATGATCTCTCGGTTCATGAGTTCAAGCCCCGCATCGGGCTCTGTGCTGACAGCTCAGAGCCTGCTTCAGGCCCTCTGTCTCCATCTCTCTCTCTCTGCCCCTCCCCCTCTCAAAAATAAGTGAACATTGAATGTGGACCTGGAGAAGCCCTTTGTTCCTGTTCTTCCTAGGTAACACATCGAAGTTAAGAGACCACTTTGTTCCTTCTTGACGGTATCGACAGGTGTGTCATTTGAGGAAGCTGGTGACCATGCCTGGTCAGTTACATGCGTCCTACCGATGTTCGGTTAGGACCAGGTCGTGTTTTCTGTCCTGCAGCTGCCCCCTCTTCACTCTCCTGGTCCCCAGTACTTGGGTCTGGACTCCTGCTTTTATTTATGAGTTAACTTGTTTAGTTGTGTTTGATATTATCTAGCTAAAATTGCTAATATTCCCTTTCAGTTTTAATTAATCAGTAAAAATAATTTTAATTGATTTAATTAATTATATATTAATAAATTAAATAATTTTTAATTCATATTAATGTGTTAACATATATTAATAATTTAAGTAATCAAGGAAATATTTTAATTGATTTAATTAATTATATATTAATAAATTAAATGATTTTAATTTATATTAATTTGTTAACGTATATTAATAACTTAAGTAATCAATGACATATTTTAATTGACTTAATTATATATTAATAAATTAAATGATTTTAATTTGTTAATTTGTTAACATATATTAATAATTTAGGTAATCAAAAAATCAATGAAAGATTTTAATTGTTTTAATTATATATTAATAAATTAAATAAGTTTAATTTATATTAATTTGTTAACATATATTAATAATTTAGGTAATCAATGAAATATTTGCATTGATTTGATTAATTATATATTAATAAATTTAATGATTTTTAATTTATATTAATTTGTTAACTCATATTAATAATTTAGGTAATCAATGAAATATTTGAATTGATTTGATTAATTATATAGTTATTAAATAATTATAATTGTGAATTAAACCAGTCAGCGGTCTAACGATGAGTGATTTAAGTGTTCAGCAGTGGAACCTTTTCTGGTTTCCCTGCGTGTGCTCTTGGAGAAGACGCATTGGTCCTTATAATTGGCCAGTGAATGCGTCTCGAGGAAAGCACAAAAAATCAGGCTCAGGCTGGGACGCCACAGTTTCAGGTCCATACGGGCCGGACCCCCCCCCCGCCCCGACTGTAGTAAGAACCTTCTAAGCATACTCTGTGCGTGTCCAGAGTGACCCGTTGTGAAGGGTAGTCGAAGACCAGCGTTCAGACCCACTTTCGGGCAGCCGTAGGGTGTGCAAGAACGAGGTGCCCAGGAATGACGCCCCGCCTCCACGCCGACGCCGACGCCGACGCCGAGCGCACCTGTTGCCTGTCTCGCTTTGGGAGGTCAGGGCCGCTGCGTTCCTGGGAGCTGTTTGATCGCGGCCTGCCCTTCTCTGAACGACTGATTGTTTTAACAAGATTTCCTCGTAAGCACGGTTTACCTCCTCGTAGTGCCCAAGTTAGACGGGTGAAAACGGAGGGGTGAGCACGGACAGGGAAGGTGAGGAGGGGATCGTCCCGAGTGCTTGGCGGAGGGTCGCTCCCCAGATGAGACTCAGGCGTGAGGCGACGAGGAGCAGACGGCGGCGGCGGCACCAGGCGACGTGAGCGTTCTCTCGGCCGAGGGCCTGCTGGCTCCCGCGCCACCGGGAGTGCAGGGTTCCTGTGCGACTTCATGGATTTGGGGCAAAGAGCCAGTCAACAGTAGCGTTTACAACTACAAGACGGGGTGCCTGGGGGGCTCAGTCCGCGAAGCGTCTGACTCTTGATTTCAGCTCAGGTCCTGATCTCGCAGTTCGTGACATAGAGCCCCGCATCGGGCTCTGAAGTGATAGCGAGCAGTCTGCTTGGGATTCTCTCCCCACCCCCTCTCTGCCCCTCCCTCGCTCACTTGCATGCTCTCTCAAAAAATAAATGAACTTGAAATGAGTCGAACTTTAAAAAAAAGTTAAAACTGCAAGACAATAATATATTTAGGCATGTGTTTAAAGGATTAATGCTTTAAAATTTGAGAAGGCAAAACTAGTAAACATGAATACGCCCCTCACCTGGGCCAATGGCTGGCCCTCTGAGGTGAATGACATGTCTGCTAGTGGTTCCAAAACGTGTGTTCTTGGGACGCCCGGGTGGCCCAGTCGGCTGAATGTCCCAGTTTAGCTCAGGTCATGATCTCATGGTTGGAGGGTTTGAGCCCCATATTGGGCTCTGTGCTGACAGCTCAGAGCCTGGAGCCTGCTTCACATTCTGTGTCTCCCTCTCTCTGCCCCTCCCCCGCTCATGCTCTGTTTCTCAATAATAAACATTTAAAAAAATTAAAAAAGAAAACAAACACATGTTCTTGGATCGAGAGGGTCCCGAACAGTCTTCTGTCTCTTCTCATATTTGCTAATATCCATCAGGGTTAGGAGCCACCCTGGCTCTTACCTGCCAAAGGTATAAAGTGTGATGAAAATTATTTTATAATTTTTTTATCATTTATTTTATAAATTTTATTGCTGTGTGTTTATAGTAAGTTGAAAAGTATAATAAACTACTTTTATTATAAGTTTTATTACTGCGTGTGTTAAAGCAAAGTTGCCAGTGAATTTTCTTTTTTTTTATTTTTAATTTAATTTAATTTTACTGTTTCTGGAGAGAGAGTGCATGCGAGCAGGAGAGAGGGGCAAGGGGGGTGAGAGAGGGAGAATCTGAAGCAGGCTCCTCCATGTCTGGCGCAGAGCCCATTACAGGACTCGATCCCACGACCCCGGGATCACGGCCTGAGCAGAAATCAAGAGTCAGATGCTCAGCCGACTGAGCCGCCCAGGCGCCCCTTCAGTGCAATTTCTATTCTTCTTTATGCATCTTTTGGTGACTGGAGTGACTTGTTTTGAGCTTATTCTTGTCCCCAAAGTCACCTGCGGATATGGCGTCACTGGCTGTTGCCGTCACCGTTCAGCCAGTAGCTCCTACACCATTGCTTTCCACGCTGGAATCCGCCCATGGATCATCTGGAAATCGTGTTAAAATGTGGGTTCTATTCAGTCAGTCTGGGTGGAGGCTGAAATTCTGCATTTCTTTCTTAAAAAATTTTTTTTAATGTTTATTTATTTTTGAGAGAGAGAGAGAGAGACAGACCGTGAGTGGGGAATGGTCAGAGAGAGAAGGAGACACAGAATCTGAAGCAGGCTCCAGGCTCCTAGCTGCCAGCACAGAGCAAACCGAGGGGCTCGAACCCACGAATGGTGAGATCATGACCCGAGCCGAAGTTGGACGCTTAATTGACCGAGCCACCGAGGTTCCCCTGTCAGCCCTGCTTTAAGTAGCAAGGTCTCACGGGGCCGGGGGAGAGGGGCACGGCGAACCAGGAGCTGAGACAGGACTGATGACTGCTCGCTGGGATGAGGGCCTTTGCCATCAGAGTTGGACGGCGGGTATATGTTCTGGGAAGGAAGGTCTGGCTGGAGAAAGGACGTTGTTCTTCCAGTATTTTGCCAATTTTCACATCGATTGAGCCTGCGATTGTACGTATAGTCAGAAATGTATGTGGCCTCCAGGAAATTTTAACCCCCTGGGTGTGTTATAAACAGGAGGCCGGGTCAAGCCGTGCTGTGGCCACGCAGCACCTGCCCGCTGCTGTCCGGGGGCCGCTGGGCGCACGGACTCCTGCAGATGCGGACGCCGTCAGGAAGCGACTGCCGCGTCTCCCCCTCCTGGACACGTGGGTTTCCTTCCAGTTACGGTTCTGGGATGATAGAAATAAAGACCTCCATTCAAACACAATAAGTGGATGAACCCTATCGCAGATTGAAACACCTTCCGTGGGTTATATATGACTCTCCTGGCCCCGTGGGCTGGGCCTCTTATTCAAAGGCAGTACTTTTGTTTTGGCTTTTAACCTCGCCATCATTTCGAATTGCATCAGGCTTACGTCACGGCGAAAGTCTACCTTGCTTTCATCTTTCCACTGATGGGGAAGGAAAGGAAAAATTTCAAAGATCTTTCCAGAATGATTCGGTCTCTTCCATTTTAATTCCCTTCGTCACACCGTTCAGACAGTGGCAGAGTTCTTTAAAAACAGGTCATTCAATCATTTATGTTTTCTGGCATCCCGGACGAGATATTTAAGAGCGTGGGATGGTTGTGTTTTTGACATACCAGTTGTTAGTTTTAAGTACGTCTCGTACCCTTGGACCTCGTGGGTGGAACTGTTACGTTAGCCACCACGTGGTGGTTTATTCCCAAAGCTATTGGGGCAGGTGCCGTTTTCTGGAAATAACATAATCCCAGATTCTTCCGCCTTATTGGTCTCTACAACATCAACCCAGGCCCTTCGATTGCTCTGGAGATTGAGAAACGGTGGGAAAATACCAGGTTTAACTTGCCGTTTGAAGATTTCTTCATTATTCCTTATCATAAGCTGTGGAAATAACGTATCCTCAAAGACTCCTTTCGGCGGAGTCTCTCTTGCTGTCCTAAAGTGATTGATCGCCATCGCTTTGGCCATTTCTACTAAGGCAAAAAGAAGAGGTCATTAAAAATACGCTCGTAAGCGATGTGTCCGTGCAGCCAAGCAAACCCGTGCCGAACACTGTCTTCTCCGCAAAGTTTTGAACGATCGGAGTCAGAAGCAGTACGTGTCGCCGGGAAGGCCTTATGTCGGGTCCCACGTGGGACAGCTGCGGAATTCATGGGTTACGAAAAATATACAAAACCACAGATAGATTTCCTTCGTCTTGCCCACGAACCGTCTGGGTTTGGCAAGGAGGCTGTAGGCCTGGCGGGGACAGAAGGGTGGCGGGACAGCACCGGCACGCAGGCGCCCAGGTGACCTGGTCTCACGTCCCTTCTCTGTCAACGGAGAGCTAGGGACTGTGTTTCCCTTGCATTTCTCGTGCAGTCTCCTGGGGACCCATGACTGTCATTCCCAGGACACTGGGCTGGGATGAAAAGACCAGAGGGCCCTGACACGAGCTGGCTCCGGTGGCAACCCCAGCCTCCTCCCAGGCCTCGTTCACACGAGTTCTTACCTGCCGTGTCGTACACACTTCATTCCAGGGTAGACTCCTCCCTCGGCCTGCGTCGCGTAGTCGTCTCCTTTGATGGAAGGAATTGCGTTTCCTATAGGGTTTCCTGATAGCACCTCGTAAACGACCGTCTTCAGAGGATGAGAACAGCATGCAACGCACTTCAATCAGAGAAATAACCGCTCAGGTAACGGACCGTAGGGCCCGGCGACATCACCCTCTTATATTTACAAAGGGGACTTTTATTCCCAGAATATCAGCCAGGGTTCTCCAGAGAAGCCGGACCAGGAGCCCCTGGAAACAGACAGATGGCTGTGTGTGTGAGATTTAGGAGCGGCTGGTTCATATACTTGAGGTCAGAGAAACCAAGCTGAGCTGTTGATGGGGTCATTGTCTTTACCTGTGGGTTGCTTGTTTGCACGGGTTGCCGGGAAGCTGGCCGCAGCCTGGGTGGGCCTTCTAAGCCGTAGAGGCTCCTGTGCAGAAGACCACGCCTCTGGCTGGCTAGGAGCCGCTTCCGCACAGTAACAGTTTATCTGGATGTAACGAGATCTTACTAACGATGTAAAATGCCCCGGATTAATCAGGACTCACACCTATCTCGCCGAAGTGTGGTGGGGGCCCGCAGCGAGTGGGAAGTCTGTGCGCCTGGGTGTTGGTGGAATGCTTCCCGCCACCAGGGATAGCCCGCAGGCCTCCCTCTTGTCGCTGACAGGCTAGCTTCCCTGAAAGAGGGTTAGAAGGGTGAGTCACTGTGGACATGTCGGTGGGTTCATACTGTGTGTTTTTTAAAGTTTCCTTTGAAGGAACTTTCCTTCACGTGTAGGGTCTTCACACGCTCGGCCAGGAGAACCAGGAGGCGGCCAGCTTGCTCTTCCGAGGGCTGACAGATATCCCAGTGTGGTTCAGCAATAATCCCGTCACAGCAGGGTTGCTGGTGGAACGGATTTAAGAGGAAGAAATGAGGAAGGAGGGAGGGAGGGAGAGCAGAGAAGAGGGGAGAGGAAGGGGTGAGGGGATCTGCGTTCTCTGACATGGACTGCACGTCCAAGACGGATGCCACAGCCCAGAGCTGGGGGTCCTGACCTCATTCGTATCTAGGTAGTCCGTATTTCTTAGTCATTACTGATGTTATTACAGGTGGTATCGTCCGTGTCGCTGATTAGCGGTAGGTGGTAAAGGAGTCCCTTCATAGATGAAAAGCCTAAGGTAATGGTGTTTGTCCCCAGAATCTTGGAGGACCTAGGGTAGGTTGTGTTTGTCTTTTACAAGTATTCTGTTCCTTGCTCCGTAGACAGCAGATTCGGCCAGTATGTCCTGTACTGACCAACGAAATGCAGGAGAAAGTGATGTGTTCTCTTCCAAATGCCAGTGCTTCTCGGAGTCTGTTTTTCTGTCGTCAGGAGATCAGCGTAAGCTCTAGACAGAGGCTTTGCTGTCAGCCTGGGCCCCGGGGTCCCAGCCAGAGCCACCGCTGACCGGGGTGGACACTGAGCAGGAGCAGGACGCCAACCTTCGTTCTCGTAAGCCTCTGGGATTCCGGAGTTTGCTGTTACTACCTGCCCAACCCGGCCGATCCTGACTGATACCAGACGCCTCAAGTACTAACATTCTGGGATCCTAGACTTCCATTTATTTTAAAGTTTATGTTGCCACGTTGTTGCAAGCGATGATTAAATGTAACTTAGGAAGCATAGTGCAACTCGGTGGAATTAAAATGTATAAATCACGGAACACACACACATGTGGGTAAAAGCAGTGAGGGCAGAAGGATAAATGGAGGGCAAGCCCAGTATCCTTTCATTGAAGGAGTGCCGTGAGGTGTCGACCCAAGGCGAGCAAGTGTGTGGGCTGGGCTTTCTGGAAGCCATGGCAAAGAGGGAACACATTGGTCAGGCTCGTTACACTAATGCTTTTGGCTCAAGTGAGCTCCTCGCGCGATGAACAAAAGTCGTGAGAATGGAAGTAACCCACGTCGCGTGAGCAGGCTCACGACAGCCTCGAATCAAGGACTGGCTGGATACAAGGCGTGCCGCTGAGGTCTGCGGGCTCAGGAGAACCTCCTCCCTCCTCCCTATTGCTTTTCAACTCCCACATCTAAATCTTGGTTCTGGCAGGTTCCAACGTCCTGCAAGGGCAGAAGGCGAGCCGGCTCCGAGGAGCAGGCTCTGGCCAGGCTTCCACACCCAGCTGCATCCTTGGAGAATAAATGTGAAAAAGCAAAGTCATGGCAGACCTTCCCCTCCCCCTTGCCTGCGTACGGCAGGACTCGGGAAGGCTACAGGGAGGGGTGGTGCTCATGGCTTTGCCTTCCTGTCCACCTCATGCACCGTTAATCTGGTTCGATTATTATCCTGGTCCCCAGTGGGAGTCCAGAGTCACGGCTGGTTGTGGGGCAAAGCGTCCCCGGCCCCCCACACAAACCCACGCATGGGTTTACTTTTCACTGTTGCTAGAAACGACAATCCAGCCACCTGCCACCCTGTAACACCGTCTTTCTTTAGGCCTGAGCTGCAGGTTACTTCCGTGTTTTCGTGTCTTTAACATCAGGGTGTGTCTTATAAATAATGGCATGTCATATTTTAATTGGAAGTCATTGTTCTTTCTAAGTAGTCCGCGCCATAGTGTTCCTTATCACAACCAACGATCCCTTAGATTTGCTGAAATATGGTCGAAGGACCTTTGCCGTAGCAGAAATATCACCCTGTGTCAGAGAAGAAAGGATTTCTGCAGGGCTCTGGGAGGGGCTTCAGCAAGACGCCAGCACGGCCCGCTGTGCCTGGCATCCAGCCTCTAGAGAACAACTCGGAATGTAAGTCCACAGGCTGGCGCGCCGTGAATGAGGCAAGCCGGAAGTCTCCGGGCCCCTGACCTCCGTGATTCCAAGTGTTTGGGGCTCTTTTACCGTTTTGATTAAACTGGAAGGCTGCTGTCCAGAATGGCCCATGCCCCGTTTGTAGAAAGAGGTGCTGCAGATGGTTTTTGAATCCTCAGCAAGGACTGAGTGATGAAGTCGGATGCTACTAACCGGCCAGGGCAGTCGGGGCATCCAAGTGGCAAAGGAACACACAGGAATTTAAGATTACCTAGCGTGGAGTACTGAGGGGGCCGGTATCGGGAATCCAGCGTCTTTGATGGGAAACATGGTCTTTTAGAAAGACCAGCTTCCTAGGACAAAGAGCAAGGTGGACTTAACATCCTACATATACACATACATTACATATACTGTGTATGTGTGTGTGTCTGTGTGTATGTGTGTGTATAGAATATATACATCCACACACATACTTTTACTCCTCCTTGGAGATAGTATTCAAACTCTCCACTCTCTGGACCCTTCCCAAGGTTCCCCTTCCTCTTTATAGATCACTGCCTTGGGCACGTGGCTCTGAGTTTGAACCTATGCTTTAAGAAGAGGGAGAATGGCTTTGGCCGTGACAGGTTGGTCTCTGACGCCGAGGAGTGATGGACCCTCTGCCTGGCTGTGGTCCGAGTCATCAAGGGCCAGCTCCAAAGAGCAGAGGGCTCTTGGGGCCAGCGTTCCAGGGAATTGCGGGTGCCCCCAAGCCGGCGGCATGGTGATGGCAGGGCGGCAGAGAGGGCGCTCCCTCTGTTGGCTGAGCGAACCCCCAGGGATCTGTTGAGAAGTCAGCCTCCTGGCTGGCAGGGTTTGGCAGGACAGCGTCCACAAGCTTGCGCCACGGCGGTCTAGAAAACATCAGGACTGGAGGACAGCCTGCTGAGCCGTACTGGTTGGTCACTGACACTGGACCTCCAGGGCTGGCGTGAAACCTGCCGGCCGGCGCATCTCAGGTATCCCTAGTGCGGGGCCGTGGTGAGGGTGGTGGCGATGACATCCCTGGTCCACCACTGACCACAGCAGGTGCAGTCACGATTGCCCAGGAGGGAACCCCCGACGTCCATCGAAAGCGTCACTACCACGTCCGCCTCTCCAGGGGAACTCGGGTCTCCATTCATTCAACAAACAAGCCCGTACGGAGCACCAGCCATTCTTCTGGGGCTTTCCACATTCACGGTCTGGATTCCTAGCTACGTGATCCCCGCGTAATCTGTTACCCGTCGCCGATCACGTCCGTGTTTCTATCCGTGAGCCTCTGTGTTCCTGTGTACAAGTAAGTCCCATCACACCAGAAGCCGCTTAATTAATTTGTGGGATTCTATCACACATTGCTTGAAATCACATTTATATCCTGAAAGAAGACTATTCTCCTGAAAGGAGAATGAAATCTCCTGAAACTCGACTTCAGTGTAAGGAATTGGATGCATAAGAGAAGTTCCTTCAGCAGGCGGAGGGCAGTGTCGGCTTCAAATCGCCCAGTGGGCTGGAATTTTCTTTCCTGTATTTGCGATAAGTGTTTTTGGATGATGGTATGTTTTATTTAGGGGGTTCCGATGTCTGGAGTAGGGAGTTTGGATGGAAGTTGAAAGCTAATTATTACTGAAGGACAAGTGAAGGATAAAAAGTTAGCGATATATTTTTTCCTCCTGTATCTTTTCTTTACCTGCGATGCCAAAATATCCCTTAAATATTACAGAAATGGATTGTTGTATGGACAGGGACTAGAGAAATAATTTGCTGTTTAGAATTTCTCTGTAGCATCACCTCAGTGGACATGTACCTGTTCCAAGGTCTACTGGAAAAACGCAAATTAAAAAAAAAATTAGTATTTATCACAAAAATGTTTCCTGGGTGTGTTTTAATTTTCATAGGAAAAAAATCATGTGTTTTACTTAAGGCTCTTATTATAAAAAATGAATACATACGTGTGCCCCTTGTAAGAAATTCCAGAGTGAAAGTTTATGTGAAATTCTGCCATGCCGATAGGTACCGCCTTCCGTATTTCAGTGAGCCCCTCTGTTCGTCTCTGTTGCACGTATACATGGATAGTATTGAATTTTGCGTAGCATGAATGAGATCACGAATTCGGCTTCAATTTTATGCATTATAACGTGTACTATGAATGTTGGGTGCCCCGGACATTGGGAACTAAATTACTGAGTCTCTGAGCAAGAAGCACATTGTCTTAACTTAGAAACGGTTGTGTTCACGCCTTTTTGTTGTAGATGGGATGGAAAGTGTGGAGAGGTGGAGAGCATGGAGAGCATAGAGAGAGAAAGTCACAACACTAATCCTACCTCCCTGAGAAGAGTTACATAAACGCGAGATTAAACTTGTCCCCGGGCTTTCTCTACTTGTACATAAAAACCCTACCCAGAAGGTCATGGTTGAGAGACAGGCCAGCCTGGTGGGTGAGTCCTCACCGATGGGGCGGCTAGAGGAGCTGCTGGAAGGGACGAAGTGTCCATCACGAGGGCGCCCCCATTGCCCTGTAAGACTGGCGTTTCCTCTGGCGAGGTGGGTGATGGGAAGGTGTGAGCAGGCAGTGCGGTGGCCTGACCTAGGTCTTCCAGGGTCACGCTGTCTGTCATGTTGGGAAGAGGCCACAGGTGGGCAAGGGTGGAAGGTGGGAGAGCTTTCGGGAGGCTCTTTCTGTAATTCAGCCAAGACACCATTGGTGGGGGCTCTGAGCAGGAAAGTGGTGCCCAGGTGTGGAGACAGAGCCTGGGTTGGGTTAAGTATAGGGGCTTGGGGTCTGGAGAGGGCCAGGGTGACATCGCGTGGGCGTGGATGGAGAAGCCTTTTGTGACATTTGCAAAGGGCTCTGGAGCAAGGGACCAGGGTGCTTTTCCTCAGCAGTGAGTGGGAATGATGGCCATACCACACCCACGTCTGGTTTCTTATATATATATGTATATATTTTTTTTTTTTTTGAGAGAGCACAAGGGAGAGGCAGAGAGAGAGAGAGAGAGAGAGAGAGAGAGGGAATCCCGAGCAGGCTCCGTGCTCTCAGCACAGAGCCCTGTGTGGGGCTCGATCTCATTGACCGTGAGATCATGACCTGAGCTGAGATCAAGAGTCGGATGCTTAACCGACTGAGCCACTCAGATGCCCCTCAATTACTAATTTTTAAATCATGGCCAGCTTAAAAGGAACTTTATTTCTTGAGTTACTATTTGAAATGTAACTTATCTGATTGTCAGATAACCAGTTATTAGGGCAAATCTTCATATATGTGCCAGTCCTTGCCATTACTTAGCCTAAAGTGAATTATCTGTTCATTTCCTGGGGTTCTAAGTCAAAGAGATGGTCTTTTATTCCCTCACAGTGGAAACCACTGGACTTTTTAAAGAGCACAGCCCGACGAGGGTGGCCATTTGGGAACACCGGTAGGAGAGTCCCTGACCTTACATCGTGTCTTGTAATCCCTCAACGAGTGATTCGGACTCGAGAGCTTGGG
This sequence comes from Paguma larvata, assembly GCA_030068075.1. Taxonomy (NCBI): domain Eukaryota; kingdom Metazoa; phylum Chordata; class Mammalia; order Carnivora; family Viverridae; genus Paguma; species Paguma larvata. Next base: position 99,999,582 of record CM057834.1, read on the forward strand.
TTCGGATAAGTGTGAGCCGACGGGGTGTTAGTGGAAGGGAGGCACCACAGGTCTTGTCGCGCCCAGTGTGGAACAGCCAGCGTGGGTCATCGCTCAGCCTGGAAGGCAGGACTCTTACTTAACCTTTTGCCTGAAAGCCAGCCGCCGTCTCCATCCCCTACCCACCCACTCCGTCAGTAGTAAAACAGCGATAGCACATTCATGTCCAGCCTACGCCGCATGTAGCGACAGTCACACTTGTTGGTCATTGTCTTCAGGGAAGATGACAAGGTTTCCATGCTTGGCAGTCACTGGCCCTCCCCCTGAGGGCTTCAGTAGGGTGTGGTCCTCGTCCCCAAAGCATGGAAACTTATGGTTCACCTGCTGCCTCTCACAAAATCGTCTAACTCGATGAGCTGAAAAACCGTTGGGTCGATGGCTCAGGGAGGCTTTTGGGTTTGCCTTTAGAGCCTGGAGTGTATTCCCTTGAATATCCTGAATCTGCAAATCCAAAAATTCCGGAAGTCCTTCATGGCTGGGAGTTGGGCGAGCTTGACTTGGGGAACTACCCAAGCTGGCTTCGAATAAGCCGGCGACGGTAACCCCGGCTCACATGCACAGCTGGCTGCACCGCAGTGTGACTCATTGCCCTCTGTGGTGCAGAAAGCAGCTTCGTAATGGAATTGCAGAAGTATTTTCAATGGCAGCGGCATTAAGAAGATTAGCTGTGCTCCATCCCAAGGTGACTCTTCTACAGGAAGTGATGCTCACCGGGACATGTGCCTCTGTGGCCTTTATTTTTTTAATTTTCTTAAATTTTTAAGAGAGAGAGAGACAGAGTGCGAGCGGGGCAGGAGAAGAGAGAGAGGGAGACACAGAGCTGAAAGCAGGCTCCAGGCTCCGAGCTGTCTGCATAGAGTCCGACGCGGGGCTTGAACTCACGGGCTGCGAGATCGTAACCTGAGCTGAAGTCAGAAACTCAATGCACTGAGCCACCCAGGAGCTCCCTCGGTGGCCTTTAAAACGCAGCAAGACTGGGTCACAACTGGGGACTTCGGGCGTCCCCACCCACCAGTTTCTGGAAACTGCGGTTACGATGAGAGGCACGCTGAACTACAAGATCCTGTTACTCACTTTCTGAAAGAAAGTTCAACTCAGCACTTAAATCAGAATGGAGGTGTTTGAAAGATTAGCCGTTTGGAGGAAGCAAAAGTGTCCCATTCATCAAAGCCGACACCCAGCGCCTCCCAGAAGCCTAGACGGTCTCCACGATGGTGAACGAGATAGTTTCGCCATCATTTCGGGCTCGTGGCTAGAAATGTAACTTTTCTTCCTTCAGGTAAATGTTCTAGGAAGGAAAATATTGTTCTTTGCAAGACCAACTAGTTCAAGTATTTCACAGGAAATTAAAATCGTTCAGGCTCCTTGTAACGTCTGCTTTGGCCGAGGCCCTCGGAGACCGTCGGGAACAGCCTCCCTCCTCGCTGTTATTTCTGCTACACCTGAGGACACCAATTCCTTTTGCAAATGGTTTTTCGTCGGACGACGGTTGAATTTTAATATGTGTGTCTTGAACTTGTGTCATGGCCGGCAGCACTGTATTTCCCCAGCCTCTTAACAGTGTCCGTAGTAGGCATGTGCGAAATTAGAGGGTCCCACCTCCCCGTTGGCTTTCTGGCCGGTGGTGCCTTAATCTGCCCGCGCATCGGCAGGTGCTGGGTGGCGGTGGCATTGCGGGGGAGGGGATCTCCCAACAGCTGGCAAGGAGCCGACCCTTCTCGTGTGGTTTCTGGTCAGAAGTGCACAAATTGTTCCGTGGATCATTTCCCGGGGACCCGCACGGGATCCGGAGAGGCCGGAGTAAATCTTCTCTTTCTCGCTAGTTGCCTTTGATTGATCATTTGGTTTCTATGAATCCCAGGCCGCCGACACCCGCAAAGGGGCCATGTCTTCTGATTGAGGCAGTGTTCTTTTCTCTCTCGAAAGAACATTGAGCGCGGTGACAGTAGCTGAAGGCCAGCGGGCCGCTTTGTCTCCGCTGCTGTCTCACGTGTGATGAGAGGAGAGCCCAGGCTGGGCATGCCGTGTCGGCCGAGCAGCATTGCTCATGAGACGTGCTCAGAGCTGGGGGAGCGACACCTGCTTCCTAAACACACGGCCAGCACGGCAGTGTCGTGGTTTGAGGGACATCGGACAGGATCCCAGAGGCCGGGTTTCTAATCCAAGAATCGCCATCACTGTCTTTGTCCTAATGATTGTCTTCATCTGGGTAAGCTCTCCATTTCCTCGACGGTGAACGAGATTTTTTTTTTTCCGAAAAATCCCACTTAGCGCCAACATTCCGTGATTGCGTGAGAATTGCCACTCGCTTTGCCTTGTGGGGCCCTCAGCGCCTCCCACCTCTTCTGCCTGGCACAGAGGGGCGCTGCGTGGGCACAGAGGGGGCGCTGGGTGAGACCGTTCACTTCTTGCCCTGGCCAGTTCAGATAAGCCTTGGTCCTTGTTGAAGATCTAATTACATTTCTAATCGCGAGAAAGAAAAAGCAGTCCGAGACCCTCCTCCGTGTCTCTGTCTGCACCAGGAACACTCCTACCGTCTCACATAAGTTAATTTCTTCGGATGCTTCACTGAGTATCCGGCGTGGAACCAGCCTCTCTGTGGCACATTGGTCGGCAAAGAGGGGATGAGAATTCGATCCTTTCATATAATTTGAGAAGCCTTTTTCTCCACTCCTCATGCCTTACCTTTTATTAAAATGTTTTTTTTTTAATTTTATTTGCTTGAGGGGGAGAGGGGCAGAGAGAGAGAGAGAGAGGGAGAGAGAGAATCCCAATAAGGCTCCATGCCGTCAGCGTCGGGCTCGATCCCACGCCCCTGGGCTTATGACCTGAGTGGAAGCCAAGAGTCGGACACTCAGGCGGCTGACCACCGTGACGCCCCTGTTAAAATGTTTTTAATGTCTCACGTTCTGATTCTCTGTCTAAAACACACAGAGAATGTGTGTTCTCACTCACGCACTCTTGCACACACGTACACGCTCACAGTGCGAGTCTTGAAGGAGACGATTTCCAGGACCACGCACTTGGCAGTGCAGACCCTGATTTGCTACAAGCGCCTTCGTTAACGAGAAAGCTGAGCACCTCTGGGTGGCTTGACGGAGCCGGGGAGGCAGGAGCCAGGACGCTGTGCCCTCCGACGGACACCGGTCAGCAGATCAGGTGATCCAGAGCCCCGGCACCCTGGGGACGGGATGCGTGGGGGCGGTGCCCATGTATCTGGGTGAAAATGAATGTTTCGCCATCCTGGCAAAGGTGCAGGGCGCCGAGAGGAAGTCACTGCCAGAGGCGGAGGGTGGACGTCCTGACCAGTGGCCAGGCCCGTCCTGGTGGGGGCTGTGGAAACCCCGAGGAAGGGCTGACTCCGGGAATAGCGACAGCCGAATAAACTCATCGCGTGCTGGGCTGTGGAGTGTCACTCCAGACAAGTGACGGCAGGCGATGGAGGGGAGCAGACAACCGGGGGGCAGGGGGCAGAGCCCACCAGGATCAATGGGCCAGGACTCCCGTGCCTGGGAAACGGTCCCACGGGAAGACCAGGTTTGCCGAGTAGGAGGAGAAGTGAATCAGAGGCTGGGGAGGCACGGGGCAGGTGTCCCCAGAGGGCAGCCCTGTCGCCCAGCAGGGCCACGGATCAGGACTGTAATTGTGGGATTCGTCAGCCCAGAACAGCCCGCTGCCTCTAACGTCAGCGTGGAGCGCCCCGGCATCGCACCCATCACACACCAGCCCGCCCCCACCCGCCTGCTCTCCTGTGACTCACCGCACAGAGCAGACCCTGCCCCGGCTCTCCGTTCTCCGAAGACCCTGCTCGTTCCCACGTGCGTCCAGCAGTGGCCAAGAATCACCTCAGCCCGTTGGGTCTCCACCAACCCCGGGGGGAATATATAATAGTCCTGCTGTATAAATGAGGAAACCGAGGCTCACAGGGCAAGGCCCAGACAGGCCTGGGCCCGCAGTCTGGCTCGGACTCTGGTCTGTGGTCCCAGCACCACGCCGCGCTGCTGCTGTCTGGCTCACCTACACTCTTGGCTTCCACTGGAAGGCTGACCTTGCAAAGCCCGTGGGGGGCCCAGCCCACAGCCCCCCGCGTTGCCATCCGGAGCCGGGCCCGGTGCGGGGTCCCGCGGCAGCCTCTCCTGGCGAGCTTGCCCACGGCACTACCCCGTGCTCCCCTCAGAACACCTGGTGCTGACCTACGTGCACAGTCCCCGAGCAGCCCTAATCGGTGGGCTGAAATGTCACTTAGTTTGCTTTTATTTCCGCGAGCTCCGGGGCCACGGCCCACCGGGGACAATGGGCTAGGACTCCCGTGCCACGGTTTGCCGTCTGTTGAGAACTGGGCTGTGTTGCGGTTTATCGAGGGGAAGGGCGGTCTGCCTGTGCTGGCTTCCACTTTTTCCGAGAAGATAGTGTAGGTATCACACCTACACGCGGTAAGGTGCCAGTTCTCTCTAGAAGCTGGTAAACTACTGAGTGAAGACAGGACCGAAATATCACGTTAAGACACCACTGTAAGCAATGCAGAAGGAACTACCTTGCAGCAGAGGAAGTATTTGAAGTGAGGTCAGGTGTTACGGACTGAGCCTCAGTGAGGAGTACGGGCCGGAGCGGCGGTCGGCGGGCTCCGGGTGCGGAACTCAGGCCCGACGGCGTGATGGGGACCGGCTGATCCCCCACGTGCCTCCAGCGCTTCCCGGGCATGCAGAGAGATGAACTTCCCCACGTCCTGCGGCCAGACGCGGCCCCGTAACTGAGCGCCACCGCGATAGGAGAGCAGGTGACACGCGGCACGTCCAGCCCTGCCTCCAGAATCAGGAGTGAAGGCGTTTCTGCGATTTAGGCGGCCCCGCTTGTGCTTGGCTACGGCGGCCCAAGGAAACCGTGGCACCAGCCGAAAGACGGTGTGACGGCTCCGGAAGGGCAGCCAGGGTGGGGATGCCCAGACCCCTGGGGACGGGGGTTGACCAGACGTTGGCTTTCAGGCACCGTGTGGGTGGTGATGGACCAAGAGTTACGTGGGGGCGGCCCCGGGGAGGCGCGCGTCGGTGAAACCAGCTGTTGGGAGCCATTTTGGTGGGTGAGAAACTCCTCGCTTCAGATCCTGGAGCCACCGTCTTAGGACACACAGGGCGTCTAGAACATTCCGTGGGCCCCCTTTGACTGGCTACCAGATGGCGAGGAGATGGGGATGAGGTTCCCCAAGCCAGCGGGTGCTCAAAAGGCGAGTTTACTACGTAAGAGCAGCCCCGTTTCCTCTTAAATTATCACCACAAAGGAGCTGTGCTCTCCTCGTTCTCTTGGGAACCCTCCCTTCTTCACTTTGTCCCCCTGTGTTTTGTTTTTTTTTAAATTTTTCTCCCATTTCATGGCTGCCCTTGATATGCATTTAAATTTGATTCCATCTGGAGGAGAGCTCACCTGGAGGTCTGGCCTGGAGCGGCCCGGAGTGGAAGGGGCGTGCACCCCCTTTGGTTAAGACCCAGGAAATGACGCAAGCAAAGTCCCGTTTTGCTGAGAAGAATGGTGACTGGGTTCAGAAGGTTACTCAGGGACTGTGTGGGCTGCCCTGGGTCTCGTGGTGGGAACGAGGGGGTGACAGGGAGGACGTTTCAAACAGGCTCCCTTCCTCTCCGAGCTCACTGGGCAGGCTGGTGGGTGGACCCCAAAGACCGTGGCATTTGTCTTGTGCCTGGCACCCGATAGCTCACCGCATCTCTCCTTCTCTCTTACCTTCGTCCTCGTCATGCCTTTGCCTCAGGTGAGCACCCAAGCTTTTCAGATCCGGGACACGGGGACCTCCCATGCAGTACGGAACTTTGTCACTGGGTCGGCTCACAAGGTGCGTGAGGACTCTGTCAGATTTCTCACTGGAAGTTCAGAGCGGGCCTTCAAGTCCTTTTAGGGTCAGTGAACGTTTCCAGGGTACAGAACCAAACCTGGAAGTCTCCAGAGAGCCAAGCCAAGCAAAGGACACTCGATCTTTCCGAGAACCACAGGCGTCTTTGCCTGTAGGTGATGGGCTGCTAGAAAAAGTCTAATAGGTGAGTTGAGAAAAAGCAGCAGAAATCAGATCGGCTCACCACATGCCGGCTTTAAGCAGGGATCGGTGTGCAACCCCATGAGATGAACCCGGGGATTGTTTAGCGTGGCCTTTCCCACATCTGTCTCTTCCCCGCTGCAAGTCGACCTTGTAGTTTGTTTTCAAGTCCTGTCCCTTCAAGAAGGAAAGCAGCCAATGGTGGGAAAATCCACACCCGGCCCCCCAGCGACTATTCCTAAGGTCGGGGAGCTCCGGGAGGTCATTTGAGTTGTCACGTTGCGTGGCCCACAGAAGGCCTAATTGAATCCCATCCCTGTAACGGTGGTTAGACCTCCTCGGCTTGCCCAGCCAGATCCTTTAATTAAAAATTCTCAGGCCGTAGACCCAAAAGCACTTTTTCTGCGTACATCAATGCCAACACAAAAGTAGGGTTTAATTCATTTGTGTGCTCTTATAATTCAAGGGTTATTTCCCACCCCCCCCACTTTTCCTAAATGAAATGCATTTTTCTGGGCTATCGCTATAATTCTCTACAGTCCAAATAAAAATACTCAGAGGAACAATGATGTCATTTTTGATAAAATGTTGTTTTTATTTTTCACTGCCAAGAAGAAGGTACACTAAGACCATCATCCTTTAAATTAGAAACGGCACCATTACTCACGCACTTTTTATAGAATACAAACTCATTATTAGCGGTTAATATTGACTCAGTGTTTAAAACGTTCTAGGTACTACACAGAGTCTGTAAAGCACAAGTATTAAGTTTTAGCTCTGTGTAATTCTAACCGCCAAGAATTATTGTCTTATTTATTCAGCAAATATTTATAAAGTGCTCCTCGGTGCCAGAGCTGGGCGCCAAGCAGACATGGCCCCGGGTCTGGTAGAGTACACAAGTTCACAGTCTAGCAATGAAGACAGATGTTCAACAAACAATCACCGAAATTAGTCGTAAACTGTAGTTGGGAGCGGGACGCAGAGGCGGGTGTGGGGTGCTGACCGGGCGGTGGGGAGGGTGGTGGCTCGGGCTGCGGTTAGGGTCTCCCGAAGCCCTGCTGCTTCGAATGGCTCCGTCCACTGGCTCGGTGTTTACTGGGAAGTCCTAAGCCCTGTACTAGATTCGGGGCAGTAAGGAGAGGAACGAGGCCACGTGCTTATTCTTGGGGCGCCCCCCTGCCCAGGGAGAAAGACAGGTGTGAAAGCTAATGAGTGCACAGATGCCTGTGACGTCGCTTCCCACCCCGCTGGGAAAGAGCACGTGCCGGCTCTCCTTGGGGAAGGAAGCACCGAGTGACAGCAGCTCAGAGGACAGAGGGGCCGGCGGGATCCCCAGAGGACGAGCCGGTGACAACAGGCAACTGTCTCTTACTAAAGCTAAAGGAGACAGCATTCCCGTCAGCCCATAACAAAAGGAGCGCCATCAAAGTGGAGAAGGCCGCTTACTATTTGACCTGCTGGCGAGGTAGGCGGGACGAGAAAGGGAGGGGCTCCTTCCCAGATATAAAGTCACGCTAGCTCTGCGTAATGGGCCCCTAACTTCTCCCTACTTGGTTCGATTCTGCTCACCAGGAGGAGGCTCAACCTTCTACTCCGGGCAGAATGCACAAAGCACACAGAAGGCAACGGGGAAGACCCATCCGGTTGTGTCCCTTAAAAACTGACACGGACCTATCTTCTGGGCTGTGGGTCAGGCTGAGTATTGGCAGAGGAGAGGGGACATGGGGTTTTCTCAGGTGAACCCTCAGTTTTGGCTGCAGTAGGACTGATACAGACCATAGGAGCAGGAAGTCAAGTGTCCGGGCCCGGGAGACCATTGCTGTGTGCCCTGGACTCGGGAGTCCACTCAGAGTTGGCGGTGAGTGGCCATGTGCTGAAATAACCTCATGGGACGACATTAGATGACCCTAGGAAGGGCGAAGTGGTTTACTCCCTGCTTGCATACCGACAGTCAGAGGAGGAATGGAGCGACGGGCTACCCTCCGGCCCCTCTGTCTACGTATCCATTTCCTCCTACACGTCACAGAGCGCTCCGGGCGTCCGTGTTGAGATGTACCGTGGGTGATGCCCATTTTTCTCTGTACCCCCAGCGCGTATAAGATCTATCGAAACAAAAGCCGTGCACTTGCTAAGCGTGTGTCTCTTTGAAACAAGTTATCTGGCGCCTTCTTTTAACCAGGTCACTGCTCCTAAACCTCGCCCAAAGAGAAATTCTGGAATGTTCCACCGTCGCTGTTGGTCAGGATTTCTGCCTGTGGAAGAGAGATCCGGGGGTTCAGGGGGCGCTGAAGGTATCTTCGGTTTCTTTTCCGTGAGTGGGCGAATTGTCCGAAGAACTCCTGCCGACCAGGAAAACTAGCCGAGGGCGAAGTGACTATTCCGTGCTGGTTACACACAGTGAGGTTTGGTGCACGCTTAGAAGCGTGCCCTGCGCAATAGGTTTCTTGTGAGGATGACCCGAGCTAGTGTACGTTAGGCGTGTAGCACACAGCGGTGGCAAGCATAGGAATGTGTCCTCGAAGTGTCAGAGTGTCGTTGTCCTAAAGTAGTTCTGGTCCAGTCGCTTGAACAGCACCTGGACCCGTGGATGCCAGGCGGACACTCCTAGACAGAAACGGTGTTCCCTCTACAGCGAGCACATCAGCCCCCCAGCCCCCTGACTTTTCCCTGCCAAGGCTGGGGGTGAGGGGTTGCGGGTTCTGTAACGAAGCAGAGATCGGAGGCTGGGTGGTAGAGTTTCTGTCCGTCACCCAGGCCAGAATGTATCCCAGGCCGGATGCTGCGGGACAGAGAGTCCCCCGGAGCCCCCATCACTTGAGTGGCTTCTTACATAAGCGAAGGAGGGAGGGAAGACACGTAGGCTTCCGGCTTCATCCGCAGCAACCCGAGTACGTCCCCTGACTCTGGGGCCCAGAGGTTATTTTGCTGGCAAAACAGTGTCTCCTGTTGGGAAACATTGATGTCACCTGCGTGCGTGTCTCCATGCAAAAAAGAAAAAAAGAGTGGCCAGTGACCCGTTTCTTCAGTCGTCCAGCACCTCTTTATTCAATGTCTTGATGCCGGGTGTTGCCCATGTCCTGGCCTCTCTAAACTCCCACCTTCCCAGGGCGGGCTCTGTGACGGACAAGAGTCCTCCCTTAAGCTGTGCCTGTCGCCTGTTGGCCGATGCCTGGAACCCCGCGAGGCAATAAGCCTTTTCACGGCGCCCTGTGATGACACAGAAGACGCCAGTCCCCTGGAGAGCCAGGAGTGTGCCCTCGACCCCCAGAGGCCCTTGCTGTCACGGCGTCTCTGCTGGGAGCTGCCCGTGAGGAGCGGGCAGTAGAGTGAGCGGAAGGATGCCGCTGTCCGAGGTGCTGAGGCGGGCGATGGAGGGTGCGGGGTCGAGTGCGGGACGGGCGTGTGGCCTCTGAGGTCAGCATCGGTGGCAGGAGGCAGCCCTGTTCCCCTCAAGTGCACCTTCTGCCTGGTGTCTGTGACCTCTATTTTTTTTCTTATTTTAGAGGAAGAGAGTGCGAGCGGGGGAGGGGCAGAGAGAAAGAGAGAGAGGGAGGGAGGGAGGGAGGGAATCCCAAGCAGGCTTCACACTCAGCACAGTGCCGGATGCAGGGCTCGATCTCACGACCCTGGAATTATGACCTGAGCTGAAATCAAGAGTCAGATGCTCAACCGGCTGAGCCACCCAGCCGTCCCTCCGTGACCTCTGGGGTCCTTGGTTCTCCTCGTATCTGCCCCCAGCCCGCTCAGGGGGACCAGTTCGGGGTGCCCGTGATTCTGCATCTTCCCTGCCACCCTCACAAATTTATATATAATTTACATGTTTATTTTACTTATTTTGAGGGAGAGAGAGAGGGAACCCCAAGCAGGCCCCACACTGTCAGCACAGAGCCCGATGCGGGGCTTGAACTCACCAACCGTGGGATCATGACCTGAGCTGAAACCAAGATTTGGACGCTCAACCGACAGAGCCACCCGGGAGCCCCGCGGACTTTATCTTTTGTTATCCTGGCTGTGACCACAGAGAATGTGACGACCCCAGTGCTGACCTCAAACGGCCGCTTTCCTCGGAGCTGACCTTGGAGCCGACCTTCGCAGGGTGCTGGCAGGACTCCTTCCGAGGCAGGGCTGAGGCTGCATCGCGAGCTGGCCCGAGTGGAGTCTCCGAGCGCTTCACGGCCTTTCCCTCTCCCTTCCTTCCTCGTATGTGTCTTGGTTCCCTTTTAGACGATTCTGCTTTTGTAACAGCTAGTTAGGGGCGCCTGGGTTGCTCAGTCGGTTAAGCATCCGACTCCAGCTCAGGTCATGATCTTGGAGTTCGTGGGTTCGGGCCCCGCGTCGGACTGTGCTGACGGCTCGGAGCCTGGAGCCTGCTTCACGTTCTGTGTCTCCCTCTCTCTCTCTGCCCCTCCCCTGCTCACTCCTCTGTCTTTCTCTCTCAAGAATAAATAAACATTAAAAATTAAAAAAAAAAAAAGAAAAAAGCCTAGTTCTCCACTAAATATCAACATATCCCTAATAGAATTTTACTTAAAAGGGCCCGAAGGTAATTATTTTATTAGTCAGGGAACTCAATCTAAAAATCTAAAAGCCCAAAGAAATGAATCTCTAATGGCTGATTTGTGGCACTCTACCTGGCAGCTAGGGAGATGTCTGGAGGCAGAAAAGAGACCGTCCTCGAATTCTAGAAGCGACTGTCTGCTGGTGTTGAGAGGATCACAGTCCAAAAGTATGACCGACGTCGGAACTTTCAGACGTTGCCTTGGTTCCGTCTGTAACCCGTGTCGGGGGGCCCTAAAGACCTGGTCGCCCAAACCCTGCCCCCCGATGTCCCGAGCAGGGCGCCAGGGCCGCACAGCCTCGCGGGGGTCTCTTCTGGCCCCCCCGGCATCAGAGACTCATTGACTTTCTGATGGCTTGCCTCTGTTTTCATCCCTTCCTGGTGGCGAGCTCAGTTGCACCCCTCCCCCCCCATCCCGGGAAGCCACACACTGGCTCCATTCAGCCCCGGCCGTGGTGTGAATGAACAAGGAGCCGAGAACGGTCTCCCCGCACAGGACTGCGGAGAAACGTGTCTGCCAACCCCAGTGTTTATAAAAACACACACAGACAGACAGACACACACACACACACACACACACACACGCAAAACCACAACAGTTTTGCTTCCGCGGAAGCCAGGGGTGTGTATTAAACTTGGAATAGAGAGTTTGTATTTACTACGTGAGCACCCCCGTACCCCTCGTCAGAGCTGGGGCTGGGCTGCATTTTTGAAGAAAAGAGAGTTTAAAGTCACGGGGAGCCCGGGGCCCGGTCGGGAAACACAAGCGGGCCCGGCTGACGCTGCGGCACCGTGCTCCCGCCTCCCTCCTCCCCCTCTCTGCGGACCCCGGCCCGTGGCTCCGCAGTTAGGGAAACGAGCATCCGCGGGGTACGAGTGGAAGGATCGAGGGTGCGGCTCCCGGCCTGGGCGGGGGTCCCCCGGGTCGGCCACCGGGGGGAGGCTGCAGAGTAAAGCCCTGCCCCAGTGAGCGTGGGTATCGCAGTGGTTCCAGTACAAGCCCGGGCTCGCATGTCCGGCCGTTCACGTGACGGCCACCACATGCTCCCACCCACCGCCGTCTGCCGCAGCGCGCGTCCTGAGCCCAGCCGTGCACGTGGGGCCATCGGTGGAGCGATGGAGGAGATGACTTGCTCCCCGGCTCCGGGCCCAGGTCACGCGATGTGGAGGCCGAGTCCTGAAGGACTAGCAGGTGGCAGTTGTGTGAAGGGAGGGACAGGGGACATTCAGGCAGGGAGAGGAGAGCGCCTGGGGACAAGGAGGGCCTCTTGGAGGAGCAGACTGAAGGCCCATCTCGCTGTAATGTAGGTGGGGCGGGGGTGGGGCAACAATAGACACAGAATGAGACAGAGGACAGGCTTCAAATGACAGGGGGTGTCCGTCTCTTGCTTTTGAAACATCACACACTGTGAGGCTGCAGGCACAGGAGCCTCTTTTGTGTCCTGGAGCAAACCAGGTGTGTGCTGCCTCAGGCCCTTTGCACCTGCCATGCCCGCTCTCTGGGGCCGACCCGTATCCTGCTCCGCCTCCGAGGTGTCCTTCATCACGGGGAGGAGGTTCTGCTCCGATCGGGCTCTGAAGGAGCGCCCACACTGAGGGTCTCATTCACACTGAGGGTCCGTCCTGCGCCAGGGACTCCGTAGCCCCCATGCGTTCCCTTCAGAAGACTGCTGACTTGTCATCACCTTGTTTCTCTGCTTCTGCATCGTGGGCCCACCTCTCTCCTCTTTTTCGTAGTTTCTGTGAGAGGGCAGGTCCCTCCCTAGCTTTTCCTCTCCCCCCACAAGTGGCTCTGCCTCACAGACTGTGCCGTCAGCAGACACGCGTGGAACGGATGACAGGTGTCCCAGGTGGCAGATGGTGGCAGCCTGGACGAAAGCGGGGCGGTGGGGCTGGAGTGAAGAGGACGGACCTGTTTGGAGAGGAAGCGGGTGACGCTGTAGATGGGACATTTCTGTGGCCCGGAATTCCTGTGTCGAAGTCCTCACCCGCAGTGTGAAGCTCTGGAGGTGGGGCCTTCGGGGGAGAGTCGGTCGTGAGAGGAGAGCCTCAGACACGGGTCGTGACCTCCCGCGGGAGGCCCCAGGGGCTCTGCGCCCCTCCGCCGTGTGCGGAAGCAGCCAGAAGAAGCAGCCAGAAGACTGCGTCCGTACCGGATCTGAACCTTCGCCTTGGCCTTGACTTTGGCCTCCTGGACCGTGAGCAGGAGACAAGTGAGCCACCGTCTGTGGTGCCTCGCGCCGGCGGCCTGCACCATGGCAGGTGGCTTGTGAAGTTAGGAGCTTGGAGAAGCAGAGCAACAGAGAGGAAGGCCCGGGGTCCCGTCCGAGAGCAGGGTGTGAGGGTGTGCTGGGCGGGGGCGCGGACCTTTGGGGGCGCGGCCCCGCTTCCCGCTCTTTCCGGACTCCGCACTCCTCTCCGCTGAGGTCTTCTCGGGTCTCACCGGTGCCGATGGAATTGCCAACCCGGAGGTGCTCCCGAGAGTCGTCTTACCGTCGGCAGGGGTGAGGGGCACAGCCCGGGTGTGGGGGACACCCTGGCCGGGTCTGAGGGGCTTCGAGTGACCCGGGACATTCTCCGTCCACCATTCCCCCACCCTGCGTGCCCTGTCCACCGAGCAGTGAATTTGTCTTAAATCCGCGTTTTTATCGCCGTATGGAAGTATTGCTTTTCCATTAGCTCACCCCCTTCCTAAGCGGGGCGCGTTTGGATTTCGTGGTTCACGAAGACCAGAGTCCGAGACCAGATTTCTGCCTCCAGCGAGCCCACATCCTCACGGGAGAGATGATAGACGAGAGAGAAGCCGCGGAGGCCGGAACATTTGCAGGAAGCAGCTCAGGGTTGAGTATCGTGGGGGTTTGGGCGAGTGGGGGATAGTCCCCGAGGCTGTGCCAGCGAAAGCCTTTCTAGAAGGGGGAGGAAGCCCAGGCTGGTGAGATCGGGCAACCCCAGGGAGGCGTGGAGAAATCGGGGCACAGAAGGGGAGGGCTTGGGGCAAGGGCGGAGGCAGGACCGCGGAGGAGGTGGGTTTTTCCCGAGCACAGTGCTGATTCCCGGGCCAACAGAGGGCAGATCGCGGGGCTGGCGGATCCCGCCGAGTCCGGTCACCGCCCTGCCTCCGCTGAAGGGGGTGCCGAGCCCGGGGCAGGACGGTCCACGCGGCGTCAGGGACTGGCTTCCGCGGAAGCAGCTTGGCAAATCTGATCTCCGTCAGCTTCCTCTCAGCCAGAGGAATCTGACGAAAGCCATCGGCTCGATCCACTAGAGGGAGAATCATGCCCCTGCGTGGGTGATGCCCTGCTGGCCGAGGTCACTCACCGTGTCGGCTGGCTCTGTGAGGGCGGCCGTGAGAAGTACCATGGACCTGCGGCTCGAGTCACAGCAGCGCCGCGTCTCAGGTGCTGGAGGCTGGGAATGGGGTGTGGGGGTTGGCGGGGTGGCCCCTGGGCCCGGCCGACTCCATGACTGGTGGACGGTGGCCATGTCCAAGTTCACACGGTGGCCTCCCTCCTCCCCTGTTGTAGAAGGACCCTGTCGCGTTGGTAGCTCAGTCACCCCCGTAAAGACTCTGTCTCCACGTAAGACCACGTCGTGAGGTCCCGGGAGGTAGGACTGTAGCGTGGGGATGGTGGGGGTACAGTTTAACCCCCAGAACGCAGTATGGTTGTTGTCACATGAGCTGCCCTCTACCAGGAGAACAGACCAGTTCCAGTACTGTGGCTGTTACGGTTTTCTGTCACCAGAAGGTAGCACTTCCGTCTCCAGGGATGACAAAGGAAGATGATGGAGGGCGGCTGGGTGCTTTCCTCTTGTTTTATTTGGAAATCGAAGCATCACTATGTTGATGCATGTGTGTGTGCACCTGTGCGTGTGCCTGTGTGTGCACGTGTGCGTGCGTGTGCGTGCGTGCGTGTGTGTGTGTGGAGACTGGGTTGGTGATACAAAGGCTCTTGCCATGAATTTTGGACCTCTGCCAAGACCAGGAAGCCTGAAACAGTGGTTCTCTGTATTTCAGGGATCCTCGGGGACCAAGCTGGGCTCCATCAGTAACTGGCTTCATGGCTTTGAGAAAACCGCTTTGAAATATGCAGATTGGTACTGGGGCAGATACGTGTGGTCTAGAGAGATTTTCTGCCCTGTCTTTCTTACTGGGTTTCTTAAGGGTAAGATCTGCACACTTATTAAATAAAGATGGTGTAAAATGCAATTTAAGGTAAAAGAAGCTTCTGCTCGACGGTCATCCGTGAGGCAGAAGCCTCTCCCCTGCTAAGCTCTCTCTGAGAAGGGACGCTGTTGTCCCCGAGGAGGAGCAGCGGCTTCATCTTACTCAGGCGGAGTCCAGACTGCCCAGTGAGCTCGAAGCAGGGCTCGAGGAAGTAGGTACAGGTAAAGACACCCGGAGGAGCCGTTTCGGTTCCTATTCAGGGCATGTCATGCCATCAAGCAGAGCTGGGAGAGGAGGTGAAAGAGAGAACGTGTGGTCTCTACTCTTAAAAAGCTCACACTTAAATTTCCGTGTTTTTAGAGAGAAATTCAAAGTGCATACGCCTAAAGCAGAATAAGAAATGAACGAGTGAGCCCTAAAAGCGTGAGCCGAGACTCCTTCATGCCCTGGTGCTGTTCTGATACTTGGAGCCCGGGAGGCCACTGACACTCGGTCCCCAGGCCCCTGGGCGACCTGCGCCCGGCCCGTCCGCACCAGGAGCGGGTCGTGCACGACCCCTCGCCTTTCTTGCACACGCCGATGGCCGTTTGGAAACACAGCTGGCTGGTAAGCACGGCAGCAGGGGGTCGGGACAAACAGCGCGGGCTCCTTTGCTCTGAGGAAGGGGAGGCGGCGGTGGCGATGATGCTACTGGGCGCAGGCCCTGTGGTCCCTTTTCCCCGGTGCTTCTGCTGCGACAGACCTGCGTGCACCCAGAGAGAGAGAGAGACAGAGCACAAGCGGCGGGGTTGGGGCAGAGAGAGAGGGAGACACGATCCGAAGCAGGCTCCAGGCTCTGAGCTGTCAGAGGCGCGGCTCGAACCCACAAACCGTGAGATTGGGACCCGAGCCGAAGTCGGACGCCCAGTCAACTGAGCCCCCCAGGCGCCCCAGGGAAAGCCGTTCTGACGAGTCAGGCCCGGGCTTGTGTGGTCTGCGGTCTCTGCACTGCTGGCAAAGCCCGCCTAGAGACCCGTTTCCTAGGTCCCGCACTGGCTTTTCATCCCCGGGTGACAGACTGCGTTGTCATGTAGATACCCGCAGATACAACACAGGAGGGAGGGTGGAATCCGTCGGAGGGAATCGAGAGATTGGCTTGCGGTTTCTCCCACCACGAGCCAGCTGGTTCTTCACGCACCCGAAGGTCGGAGACTCGGTTTTTGTGATTCTGCCTCCGGACTTGAGCTCCCCGCACTGTGTGTGTGTCCGTCACAAGCCTCCCTTTGCTCTCGTCATGTGGGAGAAGAACCCAGTTGGGGGCAGGGGTGCGCGTACACCCCCACGGGGGAAGGTAGGCGTTTCCTGTCGAGCCGAAAGCATCTCAGAGCTGGGACAGCAGGTGGGAGGGAACCGAGCACCGTTTGGAGGGCTCTGCAGAGCCCGGCGAATGCCTGGGCCGCTCTGATGCAGGGGGGATGGTGCGGGTTCGAGGCCCACCTGGAGCCGTCCACTCACCCAGCCCGCAGTGTTCCCCTCCCTTGGCCGGGACTGAGGGGCGCGGGGTGCTGAGCCGGGAAGCAGGCTTGTGGTCCAGCGGGCGCGCAGGCGGGGAAACAGTCAGGACTCTTAAGTGTACTACAGAGGGAGGTGATGAGAGCCGGCTTGAGGTGGGAGAGGTGCTTCTGGAGACCGCAGGGCAGATAGGCTTTCGGGAGGGGGAGAATTTAAGGAATCAAAACGAAAAGCCGAGGCTTGTAAGTTGCCAGGAGTTTGGGGTGCCAGGGGCTGCCGGGCTGAGGCGGCAGTGGCCGCCCATGTAACCGGGCGGACGAGAGCGTGTGGGACAAGTCCGGTCGGAGCCGGACCCAGAGCGGAGCCAGGGGGTGCAGACTGTCCTAGATCACGCAGAGGGATTTTATAGGCAATGGGGAGCCATGGAGTCTTCCTGAGAGAGGCAGTACCGGGATCTCGTCAGGGGTCAGGATGTTACCACGGGTGCAGAACGGACTGGTGAGAATTGGAGCTGGCGAGAGAAAGGCCTAGAAGCTTGTGCCGTCTTTGGGAAGGCGTGACTGGGGGCAGGTGCACGGGAAGGGCTGAGGCCCTGTTCAGTGATGGACTTGCGACTTCATAATTGCCCGCAGGCAGAGGAGCCTTGGGTAGAAGGTTCTCTTGGTTCCTACTTGGACAGCTGGTTGGGTGCCCGCCTCCTTCCTTGAGGTCAGTGAATGGAGACGGGGCAGAGGACACAGGGACAGACCTGAGCACGTGAGGCTGAGAGGGACACGTGGGTGCCGGGACAGGAGGTGGGTGGTCGAACGCGCAGGAGTGGAACCCAGAGAGACGTCGCCCCTGGAGACCCAGCCGGGGACCCTGTTGTGGCTGCGGGGACGGGCGCCGCGGGCACCCCACTCTGTGGAGGGGAGGGAGGACCGAGGCAGGAGACCCAGGTCACAGCCGACATTTGTCAGGCCAGGCCGCAGGGTGGGGGAAGGGCCATGGGAGGTGGTCAGAGTGAATGCAGTCAAGAGGAAATTCAGGAGGAAGGAAAGATCCAGAATGCCAGAGGGCAAGAAAGGTTGATGAGACTGCCTGGCGTGGGGAGAGTGTCTGAGCTTAAGGGGGGGCGAGTCAGTCAGTGTGGACACTGCCCACAAACGCGGCGACGGAGGCAGCAGGAATGCGGCCGGCCACGCAACCACGGGAGGACCCATCGGGAAGGATCCGTCAGCACTCGTGTTTGAAGGCGAGAGGCTGTCGGACGAGAGGGGCTTAGCGAGAAATCCGGCGGGAGAACACGGAGGATGCGGTGGGAGGAAACGCCTTCGTCGTGGCCACTGCGTCTCGTCTGCAGGACCTCGCTGCCTCGTAGGCGGCCCCAGAGGGCCCCCGCCCCTTACTTCGATGGGCCCAGGCTGCCGGGAGCTGCCTTGCTCTGCCGGAGTCCCTTCCATGGGCACCCGTCCCCTGAGGATGGACACCCAGTCGGTACAGAACACACGCATCACTCACCAGCCTCGCCGTGGACGAATTCACGCTCGGGCGGACGAGGGACTGAGGGTGGGAGACATCCCCCTCCCTCTCCCAGCACCAGGCATAAGCATGTCCGCTCGTGACTGTCTCCCCGGGAGCGACAGAGCCTCGGAAACCTCACTCGGTGTATCTCACGACCCTGTCGGACGGCTCTGGATTCAGGATGTCTGTCTTTCGGATTGCGGTGGCATCGCCATCTCCAAAACCTCCAAAACGCAAGACCCGTTGCCTGGCGTTCTTGGCGTGGGGAATAGTGTCTGAACACCTAGCGAGGGCTCCACCGACGCCGCTGGCGTTCATTCCGGGCCGCGCTCGGTCCCGAGTACCTAGCGTTCGTCTTGGGAAGTTGACATCGTCATCTCCCAAGTACAGAGGACCCGAGTAAGGCCCAGAGAGATGAAGCGACCGATTCCAAGTCGTATAGGCAGTTGACGTGTCCTGGGATGAATCTTCCTGGGCCTCACGTCCTGATTTTTACTCCTCCGTAGTGTCTGGAAATCAAATGAATGTTTAACTTTTTTTTTTTTTTTCCGCCCTGAGAGGATTCCATCGAGAAGGGCAATCTGTTTTTGCCAGATCCCGACTGGGATGTGCCCTGAATTTATTACAGCTGTGCGTCCCTAGACGGGCTGGCCGTGGGGACCCCGAGAGCCGGTGCCCACCTCGTGGCATATCGACTCCTTCCTGTGAAGAAAGGACATCTTGAAAGGCATATTTATTCCCCCACCACACTCCATACTTATTTTATTAATAGTTTATAAGTCTCAGCTAAATCTCTAGGGCATGATAAATCACGCCCTTCACCGTGAGAACTTGAAATGAAAGTAAGCGTTCAGTTATAACAATTTACGGCGAATGCTTAAAATTTGTACACCCGTAGTCGTTCAAGGTCTTGTCAAGTACAGAAGTCAGGCAGATACCGTGTTAAAAAGGCTCACTGTCAGAAGCTCTAAATCTTTGCGTAGTCAAGTATATCTTAATACAGGAGAAAATTATTTTTGTAAGTCTCTTCCTAGAAGAATTTTCATGTTCTCTTTTATAATCTTACAGTGCCGTGAGCTGGGAGAAAGAGAAAGGCCCTGTTTGTCAGTAGCCGACAGCACTAAAACGTGATAGTTCAGAAGACATTCTTTGAAAACCGCTAAAAATAAATACGAATACTGCCAAAATCTTTTTATTAACTTGGTGGTCTCACTTACCTGTCAAAACATTTCTTCACCTTGCTATAAATTTCCGGGGTGCCCTCAAATCTAATATTTCATTTTATCCTCAAAACCACAAGAATTAAATAAGGGTTTGTGTTATCACTGCCACTTCACAGATCCGGAGACTGAAGACAAGAATTTGGGGCGATTCGTCTAAGGTCACACAGCTGGCCAGAGATAGAACCAGGGCAAAGACACAGATCTCCCTGCATTTTTTTTTTCCTAAATAAAAAATGTCTAATCTCTCCCCTCTTTACCCTCAAAATGCCCTGTGTGTTCACTGAAGCTAGTTCAGGAGTTGTGGTTCGGAAGGTAGATGATGTCTGATGGGCGGGGGGGGGGGGGGGGGGGGGGGGGGGGGTGGGGACGGGGCATGAGGGAGGAGCCTCGCTCCACCTCCCCTGCTAACTTAGGCACCATCTGGGCAAGTCTTTGATTTTGTCAGTGTCCCAGTTTCCTCCTGTATAACACCACAGACCTGGGACAGGAACGGCCATCTGATCACCTGGACTAGACTCTGGGACTTGAGGTTTGTTGTTGTTCTCGGTTCCGGCTCTCCGGAAAAACAGAACCACCTGCGTGTGTGTGTGTACGCACGCGTGTGTACACGCACGTCTATGTGGACATATGTAGATTAGAAATTTAAATTTTGTTAGTTTTGCAGTTTGGTTTTTGAGACAGGAAATTCTGGAAAAGAAAGATTTATTTTAAGGAGTTGGCTCATGTAGTGGTGGGTTCGGCATGTGTGAAATCTACAGGGAAACCAGCAGGCTGGGAAGTCAGCGCCGACTGTACGTTACAGTCTTGAGGCTGAATTCCTTCTTCTTTGGAAACGTGAGGTGTTGCTGTTCGGGCTTTTGTATTATTGGATGAAGCCCACCCACACTGCTGAAGGTAATCTCCTTGACTTAAAAGTGAACCTGCTCTAGGGTGCCTGGATGGCTCAGTTGGTTGAGCATCTGACTTTAAAAAATTTTTTTAAATACTTATTTATTTTTGAGAGAGACAGAGACAGAGTGCAAGCAGGGGAGGGGCAGAGAGAGCGAGGGAGACACAGAATCCGAAGCAGGCTTCGGGCTCTGAGCAGTCAACACAGAGCCGAATGTGGGGCTCGACCTCACGAACCACGAGATCATGACCTGAGCCGAAGCCAGATGCTTAACTGACTGAGCCACCCAGGCGCCCTGAGCATCTGACTCTTGATTTCGGCTCAGGTCACCGTCTCACAGGTTGTGGGATCGAGCCCTGTGTCTGGTTCTGTGCTGACAGTGCAGGACCTGCTTGGGATTCTCTGTCTCCCCTCTCTCTCCCCCTCCCGTGCTCACACTGTCTCTCTCAAAATAAATAAATAAGCTTAAAGAAAAGTCAACTAGTTGTAGATAGCAATCACATCTGCAAACTCCCTTCACAGAAACGTCTAGACTAGTATTTGACCAAACAGCTTTGCTGCTGGAGCCTAGACCGGTGTGGGCATACACCATGAACAGGCGCGACTGGGGTGTGTGTCTGTAACTTTCAACCGTCGGAAGTATGGCGTGTGTCTCTTTGGACAAAATATACGCAACTTGCCCGGTAAACTGTCACCAAAGATGTTCAAGCCTGAAGCATTTCCTTTCCTTGAAAATCTGATTGCAAAAGTAGCAAAATTTAAATTTCCGACAAGCTTCCTGGGTGTCTTCCTGTGTCCATCTGTTAATTCTTGAAGGGGTCTAAGCCCCTGCTTACAGCACAGATATTCCTAAGTTTCCAAGAAGGCCGAGCAGGTGGATGCATGCTAGAAATGGTGACCAACACGAGGCTGAGAACGCACCGCCCGCCAGGGTCGGGCAGGTCAGAAGCAGGGGAGCGAGGAGTCCAGAGCGTTGGCTGGCGAGGGTCCCGCCCGGGGCCGTGGCGACCTGGAGATCGCCAGCGCTCAGAGAAGACTCTACCCAAATGTCACAGTGCGGGGGCGGGGGCCCCAAGCCACCAGAGCTCCTCATGCTTTAGGAAAAGCTGTCATATAGATTATTACGTGAAATTTAAAAACTGCAAGCGTTGGCAGTCTTTTTTAAAGAATTACACTTTATGTAGCCTGCAGGACACTGGCCGTGGCGTCCCCGGGGCTCAGCGGGGCGTTGCCGCCTTTTTTCTGGGTATCACGTGGATGAGCTGGAGAAGAACGTTCCAGGAAATGAGGCGGTGGGTGTGGATTAAGATGGGAAACCCACCCAGGCCTCTGTGCTTCACCTGCTCTCATGAACAGTGCTACAGATGTAGTGGGCACATGAAGTCTCGCAAGAAAAGGTCGTCACCACCACCATCATCGTTGGTACGTGTGGGTGCTTCCCAGGGCCTGCTTAGTGCTTTGCACGCAGTATCTTATGTGATCTCACGACTGTCGTTGGCACTGGTGCCATTTCTGCTGTTATTTTTGGGCAGAGAAAATGAGGCACGGAAGACGGTACGTGACTCGGCAAAGGCCACACAAACAGTCCCCGGGGGGCGTGCGGGGATCTGAGCCCAGGAGGTGCGGTTTCAGAGCTTACGCCTCTCACCAGTGTTGGCTCTCGGATAGACTTTCTAAACCCGAGGATGGCCAGGGAAGAAGTGGCGACGGTTCGGAACAGCCGATCCAGCCCTTCCTTCCGTCCTGCCCGCGTTCCTTTGGATCGTGACCCTGAGAGGCAGCAGGTGAGGCCCGGAGGATCCGCAGTCCTGCCTTTGGACCCCGAGTCGCAGGTGCGGAAGGTCCAGCGGAGGTGGACACTGACCGGGAGTGTTGGAGCCGGGCCGAGGGGAGCTCGGACGCGACTCGGTGTAGGAGCCGGGGTCCTCGTGCAGGCGTGGCCTGTGTCCCTGGAGGAGGAGGGGGCGGCCCCGGGCCGAGGTGCCCTGATGTCCTCTGTGGCTCAGACCTAGTTGCTGCTGCTTGTGCAAGGCCACCGTGCAGGGTGCTAAGTCAGGTCATGATATCACGGTTCGTGAGTTTGACCCCACATCGGGCTCTGTGCTGACAGCTCAGAGCCTGGAGCCTGCTTCGGATTCTGTGTCTCCCTCTCTCTCTGCCCCTCCCTGATTCATGCTCTGTCTCTCTCTGTCTCAAAAATAAATAAACGTTAAAAAAAATTTAAAAAATTATCGCCAGCTCGAACCACGTTAGGGTCATTCTTCCTGCCGTCCACTCTGTGTGTTTGGTGTTCAGAAATAAAACATTCAAAACTGTCTAATTTTATTTCCCGTCCCTCCTTCATCGGGAGCGGTGTGTTAACCTAGCGAGTTCTACGCTCTTCGGTTAATAGTTGTGGGCAGGCTCCATGCCTCACCGCACGTAGGGCAGGCGGACCGCCAGGGCACAGAGGCCCCCAAGTAAATGAGATTCAAGCACGGTGAGCATCTCCGTCGGGCGGGTGTGGTAGGACGGTGGGCGGGCGCCCCTACAATCGCCTCCACCACGTTCATCATAGTTCTTCCGATGTCGTCCAGAAGGGTTCCTCCATTCCACCTCCTGGAGGCAAAGTGCTGGGGGGACTCTGTGGGGGAGGGTTTGATGCTCTCGGCTCCCATCCCCTTCTGTTGGGCAGAATCAGTCCTGGGACCCTGGCCAACTGGGAAATGAGGTGGGGGTGCCCAGGAAGGAGGGAGAGCTTGCCTGGGTTCCAGCGACACCTGCAGGTGCACCCCCAGGCCGAGGGCTCTGCCTGACGCCGGGTACATCTGTTTCCTTGGAGTCTGCCCCCTGATTTCCTTCAGAACCCTCAGAT
Source organism: Paguma larvata (assembly GCA_030068075.1). Classification (NCBI taxonomy): domain Eukaryota; kingdom Metazoa; phylum Chordata; class Mammalia; order Carnivora; family Viverridae; genus Paguma; species Paguma larvata. The sequence goes on from CM057834.1 coordinate 100,022,341, forward strand.
CATTGGACGAGGCTTGGCACAATCACCTTCCTCTTCCCTGTGCACCCAGAGCTCTGCCCTGCACCCCGATCCGAGCCCCCATCTCTGGGGGGCGGGGGAAGCAGGAGCAGGTACAGCCATCAAAGTCCAAAGTCGAGGGTCTTGTCCCCACCCCTCCAGAAACCCATCTGATTCTCCCTGAAGTCTGCATTGTTTCCTGGGGTGTAGAGAGAGGGGCCCTCTGCCCCCTCAGCACCTGTGAACCTGGGCGAATTAAAAAAAAACAAAAGACCCAGAGCTGCTTCCCAGGCACTTGGCACCCCATCTGCTCCGCACGCACCTCCCTCCCCCGCTCCCTCTGCCTGTAATAACAATATTTACCTGCTTGGCAGAGCGAGCCGGGAGGGAGTCCACGTGCTCACGTGCTGCCGCGAGCGAGCATTCTCTGATGAAAGGCATCTGGTGGCAGAAATTAATTACGGCATATTTCAAAGGCAAGCCAAGAACTTGGCCTCCTTCCTCGTCTGTTTGGGGGCCGCCGTGCTGTTGGTGGTCAGAAAGGGTAAGGGAATGACAGTAACAATAAGTTACGGCTTTTTTTGTTTTTTGTTTTTGTTTTTTCTTTTTGCTGTCATATAAATAGCAGGCTCCTGACCTCCGCTCTGCGGCGTTTTATCGTGATGTCTTTGTTCCCCTGGCGGCAGCGTGCTCCTGGCGAGCGGGTCCTAAAGGAACCTAAGTGTCCCAGGGCTCACGAGCGGGTGGGGCCAGTGTGGGGTCACCCCTGCTGTGACCACGTTTTGGGGTGGACTCAAACTGTTGCCTTTTTTTTTTTACAGCCGCGTCCTGAGGGGAAGGATGTGTAAAAGAAACACATTGCCTCCGGACACTTGGCGTGGAAGCCAAATGGTTACCTTTTTCTCCTGATTAACTCCCGCTATGAAATCATTAAATAGAGTTCATGTTCAGCTCTGTTTTGGTGTCAGGACTGCTGATTGCAAACAGATCCATGCCCAGGTCCGTGACGAATCCTACTTCGGGGTGTAAATGTTCTGCTAGTGTTACTTATTTTCTTTTCTTTTTTTGTTATTTTTTTTACCACCCCCTATTCTCCTCTCTCTCTCTGTCTTTAAGCACATGTTTAAGGCCTGAAATTGTGTTCCATAAACGCCCTGGCATTGTTGGTGTTGAACGAGTTTCCCAAGTGCTTGGCAAGAAAATTGTGGAGGGAATAGATTGGACTCCCTTTAGGGTGGCCTCTGTCCCTCAATCTTGTGTGCTTGACTGTGTGTGTGGACGGGTACACATGCACACTTGGCTGTGCGTGTGTGTGTGTGTCTTGAGGGGAAGATACAGACAGTGGGCAGATATAAGTTGCATGTTCTTTACACTGAAAATGACAAATCTTATCCCAAAAATTTAAAATTATAATTAATCTTTTTTAAGATTTATTCTTTTATTTTTTATTTTTTTAATTATTTTTTTAATGTTTATTTACTTTTGACAGAGAGACAGAGTGTGAGCAGGGGAAGGGCAGAGAGAGAGGGAGACACAGAATCGGAAGCAGGCTCCAGGCCATGAGCTGTCAGCACAGAGCCTGACACGGGGCTCGAACTCACGGACCGCGAGATCACGACCTGAGCCGAAGTCAGATGCCTAACTGACTGAGCCACCCAGGCGCCCCATAATTCCTTTTTTATCCTTTGAATCTTTTTATTTTGCATTTGTTTCTCTGAGTACCTTTTCCTAGGAGTAAGCATTAAATGTGTGAAACGAGGCAATTGCTTTTGTAATGTTATTCCAAGCTCCTCGTAGGTACCTATAATTTTCCTTTAAGTATCTAAGAAATATACGAATGCATTATCCTAATAATAACAAATAAAACGTAAGGTATGAAGTGATTTGCATCATCCCCATGGCCTTTGTTTCATGAATTCCTAGAAGAAATTGCTGCTCTTGTTTTGGTTTGTAAATTTCTAGCCTTTAGATACATGAAATATTAATGTAATATTTAAGTACATGCCAGTATATTAAATAATATTAACACTTACGTACGTGTATGTAAATAGAATTTATACACACAAATATATATATGTACGTACACACGGATCTATACATGAATAGGCGTTTGGATACATAGAAAGATGTACAGGTACAATTTGGTATATGTGCAATTTTTTTACATAAGTGGTATTATACTGAAGCAGTTTTTTCTCAACTTCTGTATCATCCAACAATATGACATCCATGTATTGACTTACATCTGAAGGTACTCGCAACACACACAGTCCCCTCATTCTTACAAACTGCGGTCTAGTGTTGCGTCGTGTGGGGTTACCATAGCCGGTAGAATCCCTCCCTTATTGAGACACGCAGGTGGTTTCTGGATTTCTGTTCCGATCAACAACGCCACACCGATCGTCTTTAGATATTCCTCCTGCGTCCGTGCGTTCGGTGTTCCCCCGCAGAGGAACTGAGAAACGGAGCAGCTGGAATGTCAGTTACGTGGACTTTACATTTCGATGGACCACGATGTCGTCCTCGAGAGGGGCGGCCCCGATCCCCACTCCCGCCCCCAGAGTGTGAATTCGCGCTCACATTTCCCTCCCCTTTTCCGTCGGGTCTTTAGAGCCGCACGCCATCCGAGAGTCAGGCAGATCCGGTGGGAGAAAGCCGTGGGCGCTCGCTCTTCCCGTCGCGGTCTGAGAGCAGCGATGGTCGGTGGGTGAGGGAGCGTGGAAATTGGAACGTATGAGCGACACCGAACTTTATTCCGTCACAGGAACAAGAAAATGCAGTATCTCCTTCCCTGGGCTTGACCATCGTTTGTTGGTACTTGAGGCAAAGTACCACAGCCCCGCTCACCCCCAGCCGCCTGTCTCCATGTCTAGGATGTGATCTGTGTCTTCTGTTAGGTGCCTAGTAGGCAGTAGGGGTCACTGGGTCCGTGACCTACTCGCAGAGAGTCACTGGATGATCCGAGGGCTCATCGTGGCCCAAGGACACGTGAAGCTCTCCCTTGGGTGTGCCTTCTGGAAGAAGACAGGCGTCTCCCTAAATGTTTCCGAAGGGTGGTCCTGTCGGGCGAGGAGGCGAATTGATGAAGTAGCTGGAAAATCGCGCTGTGCTTTGAATTTCGGTCGGCGTGATGATCCCTACCATTCCTTTTATGACGGCGAGTCTTTGAAGCGAGCTCAGAGCTATTCTGAAGAAGCCTCAGACTAAAGAGAGGTTGTCCAGGCAGGAGACACAGTGACGCCAGGGCGGCCGAGAGCGATGCTGTCCGGCACTTGGGCGGGCCCTCCGTCCTCAGGGTTGGGGTACAAACCCAATCAGCGTGGCCGAACCTGAGTCCGGGACCCCAAAGCGAGTGTAGACTTCCTCGAAGCTGCTCATCCACAAGACGAGTTGGGGGAGCCCGCCTTTCCCTTATTGCCTCCTGAGTGCTGCTGGTCCTGTGTGCGGGCGGTGTCGGCTGTGGCACTGGGGGCAGGGCTCGGGCATTTCGGAGAATGCTCCCTTTTGGGGACACCCCCTCCCTGTCGTCTGAGCATATCCGCACCTGCTGGGAGCACGTGGGCAGCCGTGTGTGTCGCCTCTCTCTGTACCGGCACAAACCCAACGGGAGAGATGTGTGTAGCTGGGAAGGACAGAAGCAGGTGCCTCTGTGCCATCTGTCTCCCAGGGCAGCCTGCGCCCTGGCCTTCTGGAGGCCATTTGACAAGACAGCTCAGGCAGGCCTTCATAAAACTCTACTTACACAAGCCCGAGCGGATGGCCGCGGGTCTGAAGGAAAGAGCCGCAAGGGGTGGGGGGGGGGGCGCTGAACTCATATGACCATCTTGTCCATTTGTTCTTTCTCACAGAACCGGACGGCAGTGCCCGCCTGCTCCTCCTTCAAGCCCCGCTCCCTTCCCTGCCCTCTTGTCCTTTCTGCAGAGTATTCCAGTCTCTTGGGCTTCTGCCTGCTTCTCTTCCTCTGCCCGAACTTCAGGTCCTGGTGTTTCCAGTTGCCTGAGCTCCGTCCTGTGGATTATTTGGTGCCCGCTGACAGTCCCTGTGGTTTTACCTACTCCTTTGGTCTCCTCCCCCACGCCGTCATGGCGTACGCTCCGTCCAGCCCCTTAGGTGAGCTTGCTCTTTGTTCCGGACCTTCCTACCGGACATTTCTAAGAGGAAGCCCCGTGGAGAGACCTCATGCTTAGCCTGTTGGAAAGGAAGCCCATCTTCTGCCCCTCAAACTGTGCCTTTTTCCTACGTATTCTATCTTGGTTGATGGCACTACCGAACCCCCAGAAGGAACCATCTAGAAGGATTACCCTCTTGCATAGTGAGCTGGGGTTAATTTAATTTTCTGATGATACAAGCTTGGCGAGGGCTCACGTCCCCGTGGAGGAAAATCTCACCAGAAGGATTTGTAAGTCCGTGGCCCCTTGGGGTTGGGCAGGACCGGAAGGAAGCGGTAGACGTGAGAGGAGCCCCCGATTTGGTGACAGATCGGATGTGGAAGCTTCACGAGGGAGAGGCACCGAAGGAGGACCCCAAACGCATTCTCTCTGCTGGTGGCAAACAGCGTCTCAGTTGCCGGAGAAATCTCTGTGTCGTGAGGTGATTAGATTGAAAAATATACCTCCATTCGGGCTTCTGACATAACTACACTCAGTTGTGTTAGCGATTGCTTCATACACGTGTGTGCGTGACTGACTGCGTGGGAGACGGCGGGTCTGGTGTTTACCGGCACATTTTCCTACAATAGTTCTTTTTTTTTTTTTTTAACATTTATTTATTTTTGAGAGACAGAGACAGCGTGATCAGAGGAGGGGCAGAGAGAGAGAGAGGGAGATGCAGAATCCGAAGACTCCAGGCTCCCAAGCTGTCAGCACAGAGCCCGATGCGGGGCTCGAACTCACGGACTGCGAGATCATGACCTGAGCTGAAGTAGGATGCTTAACCGACTGAGCCCCTCAGGCGCCCTTAGAGAGATCTCTTATCACCCCCGAGGAGGGGCAGAGGGGACATGGCTTTTTTGCCTCCTTCGCTGCTGTGTCTCCTCCTGCCCCCCGTCTCTTTCCCTTCCTCTCCCCGCCTGGCCACGCTGGCCCCAACGCGTTCCTGCCCTCCTGTCCCCGTGAAGGAAAGTGACGAAACGGAGCGTTCCCTCGTTGACTTTTTAGGGACGTGGGACTTCTAGGAAGCACAACTACTCTTCGAAGAGGTGGGATCCAAAGTCAAGAGAGTCTCCTCTGTCCCCAGGTCAGATCCGGCCCCGCCGGTGAGAGAGAATACGGCACTCTGGGGTTCCTTCCGCCTGCAGGACTCTGCGGGCCCTGCGCTCACTGAAGGCGCTGGTGGCTTCCGGTTTATTGGCAGAATTCCAGACTCCCAGCCCTTTTCTATCCCCGGCAAGCCTGACATGTTGTGCCATTTGGCTCTCGGTTTCCCTGAAGGAGGTGTCTGGCAGTTTGAACCCCAGTGGTTGCTAGGAGCCATGGAGGACACGGGGTTAGGGCTCCGACGAGGAGCACCTGACCTCGGTGTGACAGCTCGGTGCCCCCCACCCCCATGTCACCCAGAGCTCCTCACAGCGATGGGGGAGGGATTGGGGCACGTCTTTCCTGTGACGAGCCCATCAGCGGCACCACCGGGAATGACTCCTCAGCTCGTGGAGGGCGTCGCCCTTCCACCGTGTCTGTGCTCCCGGGCCACCTCTCGCTCGGTGCCTCGGTTTCCCACTGCGGGCCACGAGCGCCCGTGACGCGCTGTTGGAGCTCTGCGGAACCGTCCGTGTGGGTGTGTGAGACGGCTGTAACTCTCTCCTTCACAGACAGTCGGGGCGCACAAGTCACAGCTGTTAAAGCTTAGGACGGGGAGCCAGGGAAGGAATGATCAGTGCAGAGACAGCAACAGAGAACGTGGCCAGAACAGGAGGACGGAAGTTTGTGGTTGGAGCTCTCTGCCGACTGAGTTTGCATCAGCCCCTTGGAGCCAAACCCTGAGTCTCCGAGAGAACGGTGGCGAGTTTTGATGGTGTCCTGGATTGGTCAAAGCTAAGAAGACAGTAGCAGGTGGAATTAGCCCGATGCTCCACACCTGCTCTCACCTGCCGGACGGGCTCAACAGGGCCGACTGACTGACAAACCGGGGACCCAGCGCCCATCCTGGGCACGGGGCTGCGGGGAACCCCGACGGAGGGCAGCCACCTTCGGGGAGGACCTCGCTTGAGAGCAACTCTTCTTTTCCTCTTAATCTGCAAATACCACCTGCAGAGTTCTGACTTCTGACCGATGCGGGGCAAGGCTCCCTTCATCTCCATGTCACAGGGCCCCCTCCCGCCCCCCAAAGCACCCATTCTAATGTGTTTGATGTGTGTCCTTTTATTTAAGCCGGTTGTTATAAAATACAGAACGTTACTGACATGTAATTCACAAGCCGTAAGTTGTTATTTTTAAAGTGTTTGATTTCACTTTTAGTATATTCACGGTTACGTAACCTCCAGTGCGATCTTAGTTGAGAGCGTCGCTGTCTCGGGGAAGCAACCTTGTCCCATGAGTGGTCATTCACCATTTCCCTGCCCCTGGCAGGCATTAGTGTTCTTTTAATCTCTACCGATTTACATATTCTGGACATTTCATGCAAGTGGAATCGTACTTGTGTAAGTCTTTTTTAGTGTAGTCCTTCCCAGGGTCCGCCCACGTGGTACGAGTCAGAGCTTCGTCTCTTCGTGTGACCGAGCAACATCCCAGGGCATAGAAGCCACGTTTTGTTTACCTGCCGCTCAGTTGTGGACTTCGAGTTCTTTCCGCTGTGCGGCTCTGAGAAAAATGCCGCCGTGAATATTTGCGTGCCGGGTTTCGTGTGGACGCGTGCTTCCGTTCCCCTCGGATCCCACGCAGCAGGGCACGTCCTGCCTGGTGTGGCTGACCTGCAGAGCCGGAGAGGGAGGTATGGTAACAGGGCAAGGCACAGCCACACGGAACTCAAGCGTTTGGATAATTTCCAGAGTCCTGAGCACGTAGGTTGTGACAATTTCCGCTGGTTCTCTGCTGACTCCGCTCCACCAGGATCTTGTAGACGGGGTGCAGTGAGCGATACTGTTCGGCGGCCTCCATTCTGTTCCTTACTTTGTATTCATTTCTCTGCTTTTAAGTCCTATTAATGTTACCTCCAGAACTTGGCTTCTCACTGGTGCCTGGTATCACACTCCCTAACTTGACGGAAAGACGCCCTAATCGGGGCACTTGTCCCGATGAGGAGGTTTCCCCTGGTATGTGTTTCCTTCCCCTGATAAGCTCATCCTCAACTTTTCTTGCTTTTCCTTTATCCATTTTTTTCAGGAGCCATCTTTATTGAGGTGAAATTCGCATTCATTAAAATTTTGCAAATGAGTTTTGAGTACCGTAGAATGAAGTCCTATAAGCACCATTGCAATCGCAACATAAAATATTTTATCGCCCAAACCGCTTTCCTTCTGCCCCTTTATAGTTCATTCCTTTCCCCACAGCCGACCCTTGCGAGTCACTGTCGGGCTTGCTATCAGAGACATTCATTTGGTTTTATCCAGAATTTCATGTAAGTGGAATCACGAAGTGTGTGTCCTTCTGTGGCTAGCCTCTTTGTTTTCATAAAATGTCCTTGAGGTCCGCCAGTATTGTGTGTATCGGGAGTTCATTCCCTTCTATTGTTACAACAGTAGAAGGGCAGCTGGGTTATTTCCTCTTTTTAGCTCTTAAAAAAAAGTTTATTTATTTATTTATTTTGAGAGAGAAAAAGCAAGTGCGGGGGAGGGGCAGAGGGCGAGGGAGAGAGAGACTCCCAAGCAGGCTCTGCACTGTTGGCACAGAGCCCGACGTGGGGCTCGATCTCAGGAACTCTGAGATCATCACCTGAGCCGAAACCGAGAGTCGGACGCTCAACCGACTGAGCCACCCAGACGCCCCTCGCTCTTTTGAATAAAGCTGTAAACATTCATGTACGGGTAATTTTGTGGATGTGACTTTGATTTCTTTTGGGGAAACCGTTGGAGTAGAATGGAGGGTCGCGAGGTGAGAGCATGGTTCAGGTTCTAAGAAGCTGGCACGTTTGTGTAGTGTATATTTTGTGAATTTATTTGCATCTGTAACTTTTCTGGCGGGGTAGTGGGGGCCTTGCAGATTCTGTGCTAATTTATTATTAGGCTGTTTGCCTTCCTGTTACCAAATCGTAAGATTTCTAAATACGTGTTGTTAAATGTTTTGCAAATAGTTTTGTTCCAGCATGTGGCTGGTTTAATTTTCTTAATGGCTTTAATAGTGTCTTTTGAAGAGAAAAGTCTTTTAATTTTGATCAAGTCTACTTTACCCATTTTTGCCATTTACAAGTTTGCTTTTCATGTCCTTTTTAAGACATTTTGTCTCACCCAAGGTCACCAAGTGTTATTCCTGTGTTTGTCTCTAGAAATTTGATGGTTTCTTACATTCAGTTCTGTAATGCATTTCTTTTTACTTCCCAGATTGTATTTAAATTCATGTTAGTTATTAGCATAGAGCGAAGCATTGGTTTCAAGAGTAGAATTTAGTGATCCATCCCATTCACCCAGTGCTCATCCCAACAAGTGCCCTCCTTAATGCCCATCACCCATCTAGCCCATCCCTCTCCCACCTCCTTCCTCGGTTTGTTCTCTTTTGCTAAGAGTCTTTTATGGTTTACTTCCCTCTCTGTTTTTGTCTTATTTTTCCTGCTCTTTCCCTGTGTCCGTCTGTTTTGTTTCTTAAATTCTGCATATGAATGAAATCATATGGTATTTGTTTTTCTCTGACCTATTTTGCTTAGCATAATATATCCTAGCTCCATTCACGTTATTGCAAATGGCAAGATTTCATTCTTTTTGATGGCCGAGTACTATTCCATTGTACATATAAACCACATCTTCTTTATGCATTCATCAGTCAATGGACATTTTGGGCTTTTTCCATAATTTGGCTGTTGTTGATAGCGCCACTATAAACATTGGGGTGCATGTGCCCCTTGGAGTCAGTATTTTTGTATCCTTCAGATAAATACTTAGTATTGTATCCTTTGGATAAATACCCGGCTGTTACCGAGTTGTAGGGTAGTTCAATCTTATTGTCAGCAGGCTTGTTGTGTGACTTTTATCAGGACGTCTAACATCTCTGATCGTAGGTATTGTGTTCTTGCATTTTCATGTGGAGAATGGTCTACTTCTGTTACCTTCCAAGGGTTAGTGAAGCTCAGATAAAATAAACCACACAAAAGCACTTATGAGCTCATGAGAAAGAGGGGAACTATTTAGTATGTCGTATGTTCTTAAATAAAGTAATGTACGGTCGATCCTTGAACAACGCAGGTTTGTACTGCGTGGGCGCACTTTGCACGTGGATATTTTTCGATAAATGCATTGTAGTGCTGCAAATACACTTCTTCCTTAGGATTTTCTTAATAACATTTTTCCTAGCTTACTTTATTGTGAGAATGCAGAACATAACACATATAAAATATGTGTTAATGTTAATCCCCTGTCTGTTACTGGTACAGCATCTGGTCAGCCGTAGGCTACTGGCAATTAATTTTTGGGGGGAGGGGTCACAAGTCATATGTGTATTTTCAACTGCGAGGGGTGTCGGCACCCCGACAGCCATGTTATTCAAGGGTCGAACTGTAATTTATTCCCAAGTTGGGAGAAAAGTCATGGTGTCTTCAGAAATTAGGATATGTACAGGTTTCGGTTTTGTTTTTTTTTTTAATGAAAAACTATGTAGAGAAAAGAAATTGACAGTAAAATGAATATGTTGTCTCCCGTACAGTTATTTGCATTTTATGAATGTAATCTTTCCGTGGGGTTGAATCTCCTTGGCTCTCATCTGTCGTTCCAATCAACGGCGTTGTTAGTCACATGCAAAACCAAGCTCCGGTGAGGGACTTCGTGGTATGGCACGGGATATTTATAGCTCCCAGAGATCTCAGAAAGATTAAGCCATTGCTCTGACCTGCAATCCTGTTTAAACATTAGATAAAATTTAGCCAAGTAGGCATATCCACAGTGAACTTACGTGGAAGATTCCATGGGCGTGATTGGCAAGAAATCCCAGGAAGCCTTGATGTACTTTCTGCTTCGCATTGTGTTACGGAGAACTGAAGTCAACTGGGAGGTTACGTCAGTCCTGCAAATCCATCCCCAGTCATGATGGGGCAGGAGGGATAGAAGTCTGGCACTTGTCCACAAGTATTGACGGTAGCTCCAGGGTCAAGTGCCAGACGGGCCTTGGCAACGGACAAGGGTCACCCAGACAGGTTTTGGGGACGGCAGATGTGCTGTGGTGCGGGTGTGTGTGTTTACGTGTGTGTGCGCAAGCGTGTGTGTAGCGGTAGAGTGGTCTGACCTCCTGTGTCCTTGGACCGATGGGAGTGGTTGTTCTTTGCTCTGAGGATTCTTCCTGGTGGCGCATGGCCAAGTAAGGGCTGTGGGGCATTTGTCGTCTCTATGAAAAAGAGTAGCGTTAGTGTTAGGCAATGTTCATTTTTCACTGACAAGCTTTAAGGCCGGTCCTGGTCTACATTTGGTTCTAGAGGACAGGACTTCTTAGGCACAGGCTGGTGTATCAAAGTGTTGGAAGGTGGATTACCTTTGTTGGTCCAGTGATCTGGACAGGATTGGCTCATTGGAGCCTGGTCTACCCGAGAAATCTCCAGACCACCGGGTGACAGGTCAGCTCCCCTCAGGCAGTGCCCTACGCTTTTTCTGTCCAGGGCCAGGCAGGAGTGAAAGGCCACAGCTTTGACTGGGAATGTCAGGTAAGCCACTGGTACCGTTCGCAGTGGGTTAATCCCAGGTGTAGCTGATGGTAGGCAGGTGTCTTTGTACCGCCCTCTGGTGCCGGCTCCGCGTTTGCTCACGTGCGTGCATGACCTTAGTGAGGGGACTAGTTGAATTTGCTTGTTTCCTCCTTGGTGGTCCCTCCCCACCCCAAAGTCAAGGAGAGGGATGTGCTTAGAAGCTTCTAAGATCCCCATCACATTTTCTGGTTCAGAATGAGTGTCTGCGTGTGTAGGAGGAAGAGGGGACAAGAACACACGCACGTCCACAAAGTATTCAAACACATTTAGGCAAGAAAATATTCCTCCATTCCTCCTTTCTCTTGCCTGACTCCAGGCTCCCTAACTCCAGCTCCCTGCCCCGACGGTCGGTTACAAAGAACCCAGGCGTTCTGTCCTTCATTTTGCATCCAGTCTCACTTTGGGGCGGCCCTACATTGAGGACCCTGTGAGCAGAGACTCTGGTGTGAAGCCACCAGCTGCGTCCTTGGCGCTCACTCTGCTTGCGTTGAGCAAGAGGGAGCAGCGCTCAGCGCGGCAGAGCAGCCCCAGGCCCTTGCTGGCTTGTCACTCTGAGCATTTTTATGGCCGGAGATGAGACGGACCCTTTCTAACGCACCGACTCTTCGACCGTGTCCACACGAGCGGTCACATTCGGGTTAATATTTTTGAATCGAGTTTCAGGGAACTCAATGCAACTAATTCAGTGTTCCTCTTTATTTAGCAAATGCTTAATGCCTACTGTGTGTCAGACACAGAGGAGGCTTGGGGGTGACCGCGAGGCACGAGATCGAGGCACACAGAGGGAAGAGCAGACGCGTTGGACCGGGGAGGATGCAGGTGCACACCCCCATAAAGAGAATGTGGTAGAAGAAATATGTCACGCAAAACAACAAGGATCTATAATTATTTCACTTCTGAAAGGAGCCGTCTGGGAGGCCACCCCTAGGCACAGGTCTAGAGAACAGATCGTTGAAAATAGGATGAAAAAAAAAGCCCCACAAAGTGTCTGGGAACTTTAGCCTATAGAGACATCTTAGACTCTCTCTTAGAGAAATTTTACCCAAAGGTTATCTTTCGGGAAAATGGGGATCATTTTACCCAGAGGCCTTGCAAGTTTCAGAGCAAAGTCTCGTCCTTGCCGGTCTGTAGGGAATTCAGGCAGCTTGAACCGAAAGAGAAAATACGGCACACTTTCCAAAAAATACCGTGGTGACAGTTCCGTTTCGTTACTTGACAAAGTCCGCCATACCTGACGTTTTCCTGTAAGGTCTTGGTCAAAATAGAGTTTTCTTATACCGTTGGCTCAATGTCTGAATCATTGAAGACAAATAGAAGTCACGATAATTTTCTTTAAGTCTTCATCGAATATCCTTTAAGAATGGATAAAAGCCATAGAGAAATGGAGGCTTTGAAGTCAAAATACCTGAAATCAAATAATGGCTCGACCACTTACCAGATGTGTGACCGGGGCTATTGACGCCCCCGTCAGCCTCAGTTCTGTCATCTGTGAATGGGAGCCACAATAGAACTGCTTCGCGGAGTTGTTACAAGAATCAACGAGGTGAGGTCTGAAAAGCTCCTGAAGAAGTGCTCAGCACAGAGAGGATGCTCAGTAAACCCCAGCCACCATTTTTCTTATTTGTATTTTTCTTATGCTTATGACCTAGGCCGTGCAGGGTGTTGGCGGGGGCTCGGACGTGGGACTGGACCCCGGCAGGCAGGGTTGTCGCAAATACGCATGAGCCAAGATCCGAAGCCGGTGTTTGTGGAAGAAAGACAAGCCGAGGCAGGGAGGAGGGGGTCGAAGATGAAGGCCTTTCGGCTCCTGCAGGGTCTCAGGGCATAACCACTGAGGTGGCGGCCGGCCGGATTAACCCTCGCGGCTCGATTCTCTGAAAGACAGTAGCGAGGAGACAGACAGCGTCGCAAACAGCAGGTGCACGCCTCTCCGCCCGCAGCCCCCCGCGGCTTCGGGCGAGGCTTCCCTGCCGGGGTGCCCAGGGAGTCAGGACGGGGCTTCGGTAAGGGCGCGCTCATGCACGTGATGCTGATAACCACCACGGGTGTATTTTGTCAAAAACCGCGAGGACTTCGGCTTCGGTGGAAACATCGCTCAGAACTAATTTGTGAGGCAAAGTGAAAGAGCTGGTGTTCCACTGGCTTGGGAGGGCGAGACACCGTTTTCGTGGACAATGAGGAAAGTCGTCAGCACTTGCAAAAGCTGAGCTTCTCGGAGGCTATGATGGAGGCCTGAGGCCCAGCGGCCGAGAGGAGGGGGTAAGAGGCAGGGGGTGTCCCTGGGGACTTGCCGCTGTCAGGTGAGTGTGCTCTCGGTGACCTAAGGGGATGGGAGACCCCTCACCCCCATGCCTCCCTCACCCCCGCATCTCTGCACTCCTGTCCAGCCATCGTGGCTTCTGGTTCTTTCTCATATCACCAGTGTGCCTTAAATACAGAAACCTTCAAGCTTCCTCTCCCGTTTTCTCCCCTGTCCCCAGTTCTCCTGACTGCGCAAAGCCGTGGCTTTAGGCAGTGTGCTGTCATCACAGAGCTGGAGCCGTGGCCACACCTTCCTGTGAGGGGCACTGGGGGATGGAGTCAAGAGCCAGGAAGGAGCCACTCACGGCAGGCAGGAGGCAAGAGGAGGCACTTGTGGGTGACAGCCAGCCACCTCTGCCACCATCGGGCTGTCCTTCCCTTAGATCGCGTGTATTGTACGAGCTCCTGGGCCAGCACATCCGTCTCGCGGTTATCAGCTCCTCGAGATGAGAGCCGTGACTTGTTTATCTTTGCCTCCCCAGCACTCAGCACCATTCCTTACACGTGTCATTTTGCACGCACACATGCACATAAACACGCGTGCGCACACACCCACAGAGTTTACAGATGAAATTTTGGGCAAGACATTGGATCTCTGAATGTTATTCCCACAGCAGTTTTGTGGCTTGAGCAGGATAAGAGACGGAGTGTCTTAATTCGTAGGTTAGAGTCTTGTGTCCTTATGCCTGTGGCTACTATCCGATCTAGACGCTAGTTTATGAGTTTCAGCGTCTTTATGGTAAAGTGCAAAGTTAAAACTCTCCATAGACCCGCACATCTGGGCAACACCAGCGGAAATGAAAGCCGACATTAAGACAGGTGGGAGCGCGGGAAGGGAGCGCGTGCCTAAGGTCCGTCGTCGCTGCCTTTCGATCCTGGGGCCCCGAGAAGAGTCAGACTCCTGGAGCGCAACGCACCTTGGAGCATGTGTGACCGTCGGGGAATGGGTCTTCTCTTTCTGCGGCGGCAAAATGAACATTCTGGAACTAGAGATTCCCGTCCGTCTGGTTTTTGCACGTGCATCCCTGGATCAGGAAAGAAACCAACAGGCAGAAGTGCAGCGTACCGACACCGTTTGCTGCATCCGTTTCGTTCTTTCTTCCCCGAATCCCCCCCATGAGGGCTTCATTGTCTTAAACTTCGAGCTCTCTGAATATCAACGTTTTAGTGTGGCTACGAGTTCCAATCTCAGTTTTGGTTCTGTGATGCCCCGCTCTTCAGAGCAAAGCCGTGATCTGTGGCGAGGGAGTTTGAGTGGTTGCTCCCAGGGGTCTCCACTCTGTCACTGGTCCCGCAGCCGGGAGGAGTGAACACTGGCTCTGTGCGTGCCCAGTGCGACCGGAGTAAGGGCCAGTTTGAAAGCGATCGGTCACTCATTCTAGCCACCTCCATCGAGCACCCGTTTCCTGCACTCCCTGTGCTGGCACAGGAGAGATTCCCGCAAGCCCGTCCCTCGGCGCAGACCTGCCCCCGGCGTTGTGTCTGCGCAGAGTGTGTCCTGGCCTCCTCTGATGAGAGCAGAAATCCACCTTCCAAGTTGCACGGTGCCTTCCCTCGGCCACGTGACCTCCTGACCGGGAGGGAGCAGGGTGCCCCCGGGGAGATAAGGGGACTCCGGAACTCGTCCACCTTGCGTTTCTCTGCTCGCCTTCCTGCTCTCTCTCCCTTTCTTCATTTGCGAGTCGCATTGCTGACGGTGTCAGAACATCGCCCTCTCTGTCCCCAGCCCTCCCCATGGAGGGCTGCTTCTATCCCAGGAAGACTAAAACCAGAGCTCCCTGAGGGGCCCAGGACATCCCCAAGCCCCACGTGTGGCCGGTGGCTGTGGGGACATCGGCGTCATCATCCCCAACTTCAAAGACCCTCTGCGCACACTTGAGGCTAGAGGGGGAGTGACCTCGAGTTTTACCCCGGTGCTGATGATGGGCTGCAGACAAGAAGGGCTTCGGTTTTGTCCTACCGTTTCTTTAGTTTACTCTCGTGCTCAAGAGATGGCTTGGACAGGCCTTCACTGCTTCCGGCGGGAAGCTGCACATTCTGTATTCCAAGAGAGGAGTAGCGGAGAGAAGAGACACTACGCGACATGTTGGGGAACAAACTCAATGGCTCAGATGTGGCATTTGGGGTGGATGGAAAAATGAACCTTGGATATCGCTCGGAAGTTGGTGAAACCGTGATTCTGGAACAATATTTATTCCTGAAGGTACCTGGGTAGGAAAGTCCTTTCTTTCCAATCCATGCCTGTCCTTTGACAGGCACATTTCTTTGTGGAAAAAGAAAATGAAAGATGTTAACAGGCAGTCTATAAACTCTCTCACTTCCAGGCATCTGGGAAAACCCAAAGGTAAATACTAACTTCTCTTTCAAAACAAAACAGTCAAAGGGGTGCCGGGCGGCTCTGTCAGTTGACTGTCTGACTCTTGATTTTGATGCAGGTCATGATCTCATGGTTCCCTGTGTCGGGCTCTGCATTGAGCGTGGAGCCTGCTTGGGATTCTCTCTTTCTCTCTGCCCCTCTGCCCTCCTTACATACTCACTGTCACTCTCTCTCTCTCTCTCTCTCTCTCAGAAAAACAAAACAAAACAAAACAAAAACACTTACTACATTATTTAGTAACTCTCCAAAGAGAGGAAAGGGGGAGAAGTTTGCACAGGTGGTATCTGATCTCTGACCTTCTGACTTTCTGTTGAAACTCAGTCAACCCCTTTCAATCCTAGTCCCCCGTGGGAACAGAAAATATACCCATTTGTCACTCTTTAAAGACACCTTCGTGTAAGAATCGCTTTTGCACTCATTCCGTGCAATCATACCTTCCTGAGAAGTTCTCAGTGCCCCTGGTCTGTTTGTCTAAGTGGAGACACCATTTATCTTACTGGTTTTTTTTTATGACCTTCTCTGAGCTCCTTCCGAGATCTGTTTGTCTGACTTCTGCGGGGCCCCAAACTGCACGTGGACTTTTTAATGAAGATGTGATGCAGCCAGGCATCCGCCTCGATCTCGCAGCTCTAACTGTGTGCCCCGAAGGAAAGATGGGGCCGATGCCAAGACTTGACCTCCTCGGCTCAGTCCGGACTTGAGAAGACTCAGAAGTCACCCAGGACACGGAACCGAGAATCACGAAAATCACACGGAATGGAGTGCCATCGCCGTCAAAGTGGATGACACGCCACAGCATTTAATTCAGCTTTCAGCAAGAATCATCGGTGAAGTTTTCTTTGAAAATCCTGCAAGCTCTTGGGTTTTCATGGACAAATTTATACTAAAACTTCCCCAGAGGTTTTAAATTTCAGCAAGAAATATTTCTTCTGAAGAAACCCCATCAGGCGGTTTGGAAGTTCTTGGGGCCAGATTATTACCTCTTATTTCTCTCGATCCTATAGAACATCTCGCACAGAGATGGGCTCATAAGGTCGGTGTTCCAAAGCTTCGTCAAATCATTTAATTTGAATGAAACTTCAGGAAAAAGGGAAAAAAAGATTTACTGTAAACAAGTAATGAATGTATTTGTAGTAAAGCCGCATTGTTCCAGAGTAAAGTCTGTTTGGTTTGATCGATTTTTTACTGTTGGGCAGGTGCAGCTTATTTCGAAAATAAGCATCTTTGTTCTCGTTTGTTCCGATGTCATTTATTGTTGGGCGGAAGTTGTAACGCACCAAGCCGTAAGATTTCACCCCTCTGAGTTTCGTGGCCTCTCCCCTGCTGACTCGTTCGTGATTAGAAAACTCTCAACGACAAGGAGTTAGATGGTAATAAAAATCGTTGTTTTTAAAAGCTTCCCATTAACGCCCTGCTGCACTCAAGAAGGCTCCTGGTACAGTAACTGCAGCTTAAATGCCTTTTCATTACGTTGAATTGCTAGCTATCAGTCTCCCTTTGTGAGTGGGGCAGGTTAAAAAAAAAAATCCTCTCCAAGCAGGTATGTTTCATGGAATCTTAGACAAGTCTCTGCCTGAAGGCTTATCCCTCCTTATAGGGGAGGAGGTGAGGAAGGACTCCCAGTGTTGTCTGCAGAGAAGTGTCTTCTTGGTAATTGCCACATGGAATTAAACAGACCCTGGAAGGGATCAAGTCAGACCGTGGTTTTTTTTTTGTTTTTGGTTTTGTTTTTGGTTTTGTTTTTTGCTCTCGGGAAGCTAAACGAAATGTCAACCACATTCCATTTCTGTTGGGTTCCATTGCTTTGTCGGCTGACCCCGGAGCCTTGACATTGGTGTGGGCACAGCGGCAGGTGGACTGGGCCTGGGCTCCGGGAGCTGACCTTTCTTCCGGCGGCGGGTTGTCCCGACGCCCTGGGCCTGGGGAGGACGGGCAGGGCTTTCTTCCTCTGCCTCCCCTTGATTTGTTGTCTGATTTAAATGCAGAGTTCAACGCGTAGGTGTGTGAGTGCAGCATAAATAAAACGGTGTCCTCCGTCAGAGCACGCGGCCTCCGTCCGGGAGCCGCTGTGATTTACGGGAAGGGAGGCAGCCTACGTGGAGCTGGTCAGAGAGGTGGGCTTGTGGGGGCGCGGGGTGGAGGGAGGACAGGAGGGACGACGGCGACTAAATTGGGGCGCGGGGACCCGAAGGTTGGAAGCCAATCCCCAAGTGCGTCGGGAGCCGCTCAGCAGCCGCCCCCTAATTACCCTTTGTCCCTGGAGGATCCCAGGGAGCGAGGGTGGGGTTTTCTCTGCGAACTTCATCTTCGGTGGGTGGCTTTTCCCGTGAGTTCTTTCCCTCGGTGGAGGAGGGGAGGGCCCGGGAGGGTGGTGCATCAAACCGAGGGTGGCCAGAAGCTGGCGGCCTGCACGCCGCTCGCGGCCAGGAGGGCGGGTGACGCTGGGGCCGCCTGGGCGTGATGGTGGTGAGCTGTGCTGATGGGCAGGGCCGCTATGTCCCTCCTGCTTGCAGCCCATCCGAGAGCGGAGACGAGCTCGTCCGGCCTGCCGGTAAGGGAGGGTGCTCGGCCTGCCGGTAAGGGAGGGTGCACGGCAGCGAGTGTGGGGGGGTGTGTGTGAAGGGGACAGACTGCCTGTGTTCATCTGGGATGAGGATGGAGGTTTGCACTTGGTTTTTAGGGTTCCAAGTTCTGACGTCAGCCAGCCTTTTCCAAACTTGACCGTCACTCGCAGAGGGAACCAAGGGGGAGAGGGGTCGGGAAGGAGGTCTTTGCCGGCCCCCCAGGCAGGGAGGGGCCCGGGGAGCAGGGAGGAGGACAAGCCGGGACCTCCGTCCGGCTCACTCGCTGTCCGCCGTCCGGATGGGCAGGTGCAGATGGGTGGACGGGATGTCGGGAGATGAGGAGTCAGGAGGACTCCCGCCAGGGCATAAATGAGCCCTGGCAATGCAGTCTCCATGAACTCCGAATTACTGTGGACATTATTGCATTGCTTTTCCCGCACGGAGATGGGGAGTCAGCGGAAGGAGTGGCCGGTACGAGGAACGGAGGCAGGTGCACCAGTCCTGGGGCGGCAGGGGCTGGGGGACGGTCAGCTGCTCGGCTCATTAAATGGGATGTCTTCTTCACCCAGGAAAACTAAAGCCGCATTTTAACCTGGAGGGAGAGTCGATGTGTGTGTCCTGACAGGCGTCTCCCCTTCCCGGTCACGGAGATCACCAGCCAGAGGGAGAGAGGACAGGCGACATGGGGCTGGAAGGGGCCGAGCGTGGATGGAGGTGCCCAGCGCCGTGTGAGCGAGTGTGTCAGAGGCTGTGACACAGGCTGACACATGTACGTGCGAAGCCGTGAGCGCGTGTGTACAAGAGGACTCAAGACTATGGGTGTAAGCGGGAGTAAGTGTGAGCAGGGGCGCTCAGGGACAGGGAAATTCCCTTTGTCTCAAATCGCCGTAATCCTGGCCGAGGCTTGGGGACGGTGCCTCCCTTTCGGTGACTCTCCCCAGGTGTGTCACCTGCATGACAGAGCTGGGAGCCTCAGAGCCAGGCAGTCAGCCTGTGGACACTTAACACATAGATTCATTCTACTTATTTATTTTGGGGAGGGAATCTTCTTAATTTTCTCCAGCCGTTTTAAGATGTAATTGCCGTTTAATATTGTGTAAGTTTAAGGTGTGCGAGTGATGGTTTGATGGACTTGGGTGTCTATCTTGTGGAGTGGCGAGCCCTCCGTCACCTCACGTCATCACCGTTTCTGTCTCAGCATGTAGGTTTAAGACTCGCCGAAGAACACAGGAGGAAGGAGAGACTTGAGTTTATTAAGCCGTGGAAAGATAGAGTCAGAGTCCCGTTTTAGTATTTTCCGTTATTTGCCGAAAATGGATTCAAGTCGTATGTCCGTTCTGGGTTATTAACCTCCCGAGAATGTGTTTGGGCACAAAATGTCAGGATACGGAGCCCACAGAGAATGGGCAAGAGTGCCTACAGCAGTAGGAAAGATGGTTCTCCGAACGCTTGAGGAAGAAGTAGGTGTTTGCAGAGCACAGGTACGGAAGAAAAGCCTGCGGCAGACTGAGGCAGGGGGACTGTGGTCACCACCCAGAAGGGGGGGGAGCCCATGCAAGATTTTGAAAGATCACGTGACTCATTGCTTCTTGAGGAGGGTGAGTGATGTCTCTTACCTGCCTCCTCCATTAGGGCGTCAGATACTCAGAAATAGTTGTATTTATTTTAGACTGATCTTTTTGGTGTTGTTTTAATAAAAATAATAAAGAAGGGGCACATGGGTAGCTCAGTCGGTTAAGTGTCCAACTTCAGCTCAGGTCATGGTCTTACGGTTCGTGGGTTCAAGCCCCGCATCGGGCTCTGTCCTGACAGCCCGGAGCCTGGAGCCTGCTTCAGATTCTGTGTCTCCCTCTGTCTCTGCCCTTCTCCTGCTCACATTCTGGGTCTCTTGTTCTGTCAAAAATAAACATTAAAACAATAATAATAATAAAGAAAACCTCTCTAGTTCCTATTTGCGTTTTTCTGAATTCAGTAGTTTACATTGTGACAAGAAAGTAAACATTCAAGCAAAGCTATAAAAATTCCTCTGTAAGTGTTTAGTAACTCTCCTAATAAAATAATGTATTCGTATTAAAAACACGAATGCTAACCATTTTTTAAAAGATTCAGCTCTCTGCAGCAGGGATATTTAGTTTTCCTGCCTGGGTCCTGCTACTGTAAATTTCCTGAGAGCCCCCGGGCTCTGGCTGTCCTTGTCTGTGCGTGTTTATTTTGTCCAACACAGTATGTACTCGTTCAGGGCCCAAGGGACGCGTTTCCCCGTGAGTCACTCACTGCCCAGCAGTCTGTCATGGCCATGCTGACTCCAGGACTAACTTGTACTCCAAAAAGTTCTCTCTGTCTCTCTCTCTCTTTTTAAGTTTATTTATTTATTTTGGAAGAGAGAGAGAGCAAGCATGAGCAGGGGAGGGGCAGAGAGAGATAGAATCCATTTTATGTATATGTATACATATATATATTTGAATATATTGATACCATGAATATGAAAATATCAAATATATATGAACATGT